>JAMPIV010015659.1:37500-110551 GCA_024509875.1 Oreohelix idahoensis
AAAACAAAAAAAAACAAACCCCCCCCCCCCCCAAAAACCCACCCCCCCCCCCCCCCCCCCCCCCCCCCCCCCCCCCCCCCCCCCCCCCTCAAAACCACCCCCCCCCCCCCCCCAAAACCCCCCCCCCCCCCCCCCCCCCCCCCCCCCCCCCCCAAAAAAAACCCCACAAACCCAACAAACCCCCCAACCCCCCCCCCCCCCCCCCCCAACCCCCCAACCCCCCCCCCCCCCCCCCCCCCCCCCCCCCCCCAAAAACCCCCCCCCCCCCCCCCCCCCCCCCCCCCCCCCCCCCCCCCCCCCCCCAAACCAACCCCCCCCCCCCCCCCCCCCCCCAAAAAACCCCCAAAAAAAAACCCCACCCCCCCCCCCCCCCCCCCCCCCCCCCCCCCCCCCCCCCGCCAAAATCTTCAAAACAAAAACCCCCCCCCCCCCCCCCCCCCCCCCCAAACCCCCCCCCCAACCCCCCACCCCCCCCCAAACCCCCCCCCACCCCCACCACACCCCCCCCCCTACCCACCCCCCCCACACCCAACCCCCCCACAAAACCAACACCACCCCCCCCCCCCCCCCCCCCCCCCCCAAACCCAAAAAAAAACAACCCCCCCCCCACCCCACCCCCCCCCCCCCACATACCCCCAACCCCCCCCCCCACCCAAAACCCCCCCAAAACCCCCCCACCCCCCCCACCCCCCCCCCCAAACCCCACCCAACCCCCCCCCCCCCCCCCCAACCCCCCCCCCCCCCCCCCCCCCCCCCCCCCCAAAAAACACCAAAACCAACCCCCCCCAAAATAACCAAAAAACCACCCCCCCTCCAACCCACACCCCCCCACCCCCCACCCAACCCCCCACCCCCCCCCCCCACCCCCCCACCCACCCTGTTAACATGTCCAGACAGATGCACGAAGACAACTTTCATTCCCATTATTTTTGACCCCCCTTTTACCCGATCCGGTTATTAAATTGCCTAAGCATACCGTATGTCGAGATTACTAACCATGGCATGTCATTTTCCCAAATGTAACAAGGGTTATTACGTATGTAAAAAAGGGCAACCACATGAGGTTTCCTGTCAAATGATGGGGTAATATACCACCCGTTTTTTTTATTGGCATGGTGATACCTGTATCAACATGTTTTTATTGTAATTTTCAACTGATATCCGCCATCAATCGACGTCTAGCGTTCATATGTCTGGGGGGATGACTCCTCCCTTATACCGCAGTCGCCCTTTGTCAATATTCTTTAGTTTTGAATTATAAAGTTTCAACAGCGATATGATGGAAACTTATTTCTTGGACTATACTGGTGCTGTTCTCAGCGTAGAGAGTTGATCCTAGTGGTGTAGTCCCCCCCTATTGCTGAATTAGTTTCCCTAATCACACACTTTAATATCTTAATCCGCATACTTACTCCCGTTTGACCATGTAACCCTCATTCCCCTAATTGGGTAATTGTCTGTTAACTGTGAAGCTAGAAAAACGCCGGGATACCAAACTGACCCCCCTCAAATGATGTATTTTGTATGTATACAATTCATGGATGGGGAACCTCTAATAGGTGCTTTAAGTCTTTTTTTTTCCCCTCATTGATTACACTTTATTATTTGCTACCATCAACAGGAGGGGGCCTAACCAGATTAAACAAAGTATTCAGCACAATTGTCATTTTCAAGGCATATACCTGCTTGGAGTGCCTATCGTAATGGCCATCGAATAGGTCACCTAGCTTCATATAGTTTCCTAACATTCATAACTATATTGACATTCAATACCAAATGTAGTCATAATGTCCAAAGACATGAGTTCCGAACAAGACCTACTTAATCAATCAAAAAATCAGAATATATGTCACATTCAATCCAACAGATGCTTTCAATTACATTCACGTCCTTATACTACAAATTACTTACAATATTAACTATATTCCCCATACATATAAAACTTTGAACCCACCTATCACTGTCTGCTACTAACAGCCTGTCCGAATCAAAGTGATACTATTTCCATATCACACTGAGTTACAGTTCATTCCAGGGATCATAATATAATTCTATATAACCCTCCCAGCCTTAATCCAACCTATTATTTAAGCCAAAAGTCCACAGTTGCCCTGCCTTAATATCACCATTCAGGAAAGTTTAGATCACCAGCTTATGACTGACCTGAATACTACAAGCATAGTCGTTTCTTCCCGTTGCAGACAATTGCTATCCATGTCACAAGCCCAAATTTACCAGATGACAAAATATAAATTTTAAAATTTTTCTCCTATATCTACAGTCTGTTAAATCCGATTGCTCTCAAACATTTCTTCAGAAGATCTGCAGTTTCACTTTATGCTCTGTCAGGACTATGTAGAACAAAATAATATCATGTATTCGTACTCACCTAGAATCTTCCAAGATAAATGGGCTGACTTCTTTTTAATCATAATCGTGTCCCCTTTCCGACCAAAATACACCGTGGCACTCTAAATTCCCTCTGTAGTGAATCTCCCTCACAAACAAGTAGATTCACCGGCATGAATCCCTTTCCCTTTGGCCTCTATTTTTCTCTCCCCTGCTCCTAACACCTCACGACCACATGTAAATCATTTGTATCACAATTAGGGATCCCAGTAAGATGGTCACCCCAAAAAGCTAATTACTACCCATCCGCCAACCTCACAAAGTAGTTACATCAACAAACCCTTACCCACAACCATGCTCCCTCCCTCAAGGAGACCTTCTACACTAGCTCATAACTAATGTTTGTCTCTAGAGCAACCTCTGTCAAGAAGAAAACTTCAGCCACATCTATGCCCTCATAGTGGACTCACCGACTCAATGATCATGAAACATTCTCCTACAAATTTCTCATGACTAACTAAGCTATAAAATCAATCCGTCCTTCAGCCAGCAAGATCTGAACTTACATACCCAAAGAAAGACCACTACTTAGTCTTCTTCAAGGGGCTAGAACGACCAAAACTCTACATACTCCCCAGTAGATTCAATCTCTCAGGAAATTTTACACCTCAAGGCATTCTTTATTTTTTGACCGTAAAAATATTACTTACTCCCTGTGTACTCAGTTGTAAAAAAGTATGTTTTTATTACCTTTATAAACCTGTAACAGCAAGTGACATCGATGGTACCTGAACTACAACCTCCTAATCGTACTTCAGTTTGATCAAATCCATTATATCCAGGCATGCCCCCACAAACCCTTTTATCCCAGGACTCAGCATAAGACTACAGCTGAGAGTGCCATCTCGTTGGATTACCCCTAAACACTTTAAAAGCTCCTATTTAGATCATATTACAAATGAAATTCCAAAACTCTCACATTCCCTCACCAATCAATCCTAACAAAAGAAAACAAACAAACTCCAGATTACAGACCCATTCATGTGACAGACTTAACAATTCCCACCGTCCTGTGTGTCACAGTCCAACGCGCCGCAAGTGAGCAAGCGTGCGGCACGATTTAGTACCAACTTATATGGAAACACCATACTTACTAATACTGTCTTACGCCCAGTCATAACGATGTAAATCCTAGGCAGCTATCCCAATCCCTCACACCAATCCCCACCCCCCCGCCCCCCCCCACATGGTATTATTTGACCTTAAATATTGCTTACTCTTTCCCCCCGGCAAGTCTTATCAACAGTAACTCCAGCATTTCCTGCGTTCCTACATGACACGAAAACCAGATAATATAACACAAAATGTCATTAACCACATTTCCCTACAGCCCCTCACCCAACCCTCATGTACCAACAAGCCCCTCATTCCACCCATGGCCCATCATCCCCTAGCCACCCATGCGCCGAGCCTCCCTAAAAACGATTTACCCGTTCTTTCTTTTCGCCATGCACCCCCAATAACAATTACCCTACAGAAATATCCAGCATTGCCCCCAACCTAGCGACCCCCCTCTTTTTCATCCTCGCGTCCCCAGTGTCCGCAATAACCTTCAAATTTGATCCAATTTTCAAATCTGCTTCAATGCACACACACAGCAATTCATCTCCCGTTTCATACTGTATCCTACAGTGGGTCAAACCTGACCCGATGGACCCGCGTCTGCCCAGCGATAACACCATTCTGCAAAATGTTTATCCAGTTCTTGCCTACGATAAACAAAACATGTCGGACGCCGGAAATTCCTCATGGCCCTCCATATGTCCATACCAGTGATCCATGTTCAGAGTACTGATTTACCCACAGCCCGCTGCCATGTGCCCCAGTGCCCTCCGGCCTCCTCCCTCACAATGCCCCATTGCATAAACCCCTGTTATCCTGTCGACTCAAAGCCAGGACCAATTAAAAACTATAACCATGCAAAGGTAGTCTCTCCCAACAAAACAGAATATCTCCCGTTTAACGCCACACCATTTTTTCGGAATAATCAGGACAATCGCGGTCTGCCACAGCCAGTTCGATCGTCGATCATCTGTCAACAACGCCGGACCACGTCACACAATCAATAGTTACCTTCAAATTGCATTCACAAACCACCAAAGTTAAGGCCCACAATGTTCTCCATACAACAGAGAAAGAACGCACATGATCTGTCCTCTCCACCATAGATACAGTGCCGTTCTACCACGGTCACCAATAATACCCTGCTTTTTAACACCCCACCGGCTCCAATACTCGCGATGCGCAACCCACCGGAAAAATGGCAGGTTACCACGTTCTTACCATACCATCTCCCCATCTGTGCGGAACCTTCACTCTGAGATTCACCATCCGACCGCTACAGTTCCATCCCAAGGGGCGAATAAGTACCGTGCTGCCGAATGCGTGGCATCTAACTGTTACCAAGCCTCGTGTAAATAACGCCACGTGATCTGCATTAGCATGTGCCCAAATCAGCTACTGTATGAAATCAACCCCTCTAACCAAAAACCGCACCCCCCCCTCTCCAAGCACCCAAATCAGCCTAACTTCACCAAGGACCCACGTTAACTCGCTCGAATACCTTGCCCCAACACCCCTTGCCACCCCCTCCCACACAAGCCCCCCCCCCAACATAACACACTAGCTAACATAATCACATTCAGTAAAACCAGAAAACACAAATGCCGTACGAAAAATCACATAAACACTCTGACTCGACCCTACTTCAATCTCACCCCCCTCGACCAAACGATTATACGTGGCTTCCGGACAGCAACGTGGTCAATGCGTACCCTCTCCCAGCTCCTCATATTGGGGGAACTATCTAAAACCTTCCCCAAGCTGACACATTAAAATGAAAATCCACATAGATAAAACCTACAAATAAAATACGTTCTAAACAAATAATGCCCCAACCTAATAAAACTCCAAAAAATACACCCAACAAAACCAAAAAATTTAAAAAAAAAACAAAAAAAAAAAAAAAAATAAAATAAAAAACAAAAAAAAAAAAAAAAAATAATATAATAAAATTAATATAAAAATATCAAAAATAACAAAATAAAAGAATTAAATAAAAAAAATTAACAAATTAAAACAAATAAACTTAAAAAAAAATAAAATAAAAAAAAAAAAACCAGAGCAAAAATGGAATAATGGAAACCTGACAAAAAAACTTACAACCAATTAGTTCATAACTTGTGTCAGGTGGAAGCACTCTTTTTAGGGAAATTACATGCCTGGCAATCCTGCTTAATCAGTGTTTAGCGATGTATCACTAATGGTTGACATAACTAAAAAGGTATAAGCGATCGAATGTACACATTCTATACTGGCAAAAATGCATAGGTACAATAGGATCAGTGGAAAAGCGACACATTCATGCTGCAAATTCCAGTGGTAAACTCTTCGCGTCAAGCTACTGTCTATATGTGCGTGAAACAATCAACTTCTGAACCTAACGGTTCATTTTCATAAAAGTAATTGATGATGAATTCTCCTATTTCCCAAGTTGACCTGTTTGCTAATTTACAAAAAAGAATGACAATTCTTTGCAGCGTAAGATTTTTTTCAAAATTGGCGACTAAGAGAGTAGAAATAAAACAACACAATTGCAAAGTCTAGACACCAATTTGCCTCTAAAAAAAAGGTATTTTTAGTTAGAAATTACTAAAAGAAAACAGTTTCAATTGGGTGCGTTGCACAACAAATTCTGGTCCCTCTATTTCTATGAGAGCCATTCTTATAGAGACCCAAAAAATTACGACATGCTCCATGATTCACAATGCGCAGGTCACATGGTTTTTTCCCGAACCAAATCTAGAGTGCTATCCGCATTCTATTGGCCTGGTTGTTTCATAGAGGATTAATCTCTATTTGTCGTTCCTGCGCTTTACATGTCAGGAGGTTTAAAGTAATGGGTTTCCTTATCATGATCCTCCTACCCACGCGGCGGACATACCTATTAGGCCATTTGATAAAATGGCAATAGACATCAATTGGTCCTAATATTGCCCATCTGCAGCAAGAGGACATACACATATTCTCACCTTCATCGGATATTTGTACCGCGTTGGTCTGAAAAGGCCCTAATACAAAGACCCATCTTAAAGAACACCGTCACTGCAGTGTTTGCAGAATGCTATAAAGCTGATCTTTTCACGCAAAGCTAGTAGGTATTCGCTTTCTATTCCCCGCGTCATTGATGTTTGGTGGGGATCGGCTATCGTTTCTAATGGTGTCCGGATGAGGGTATATAATCATGATGCTCCTATCAACACGGACATATCCTATTTGTGAAAGCAGCAGGTTCGGCCTGTGTGGGGGGGGAGACATCGTTGGTTCCAAATATCAACCATATCCCAAGGGTTACACATGATTCTCGCCCTGTGGGGGGGGGGGGGATAAGTTACGCGTTTGGCCGAAGGCCATACCTCAGTAAAAACACCTTCATCTGTAACAAGTGGTTGCAGGTATGGTCCTCTCAAGCATTGGTTTCCGAACCATGCTCTCGCGATCGCCTCCAGTTCATTGTGAACATGTCACAGTATTATGAAGACATTGGGGGAAATATAGATTAGATCTCTCATTCTATATACCATGCGAATGTCGAATGGATTAGATTGGCATACAACAGAATACGGGAGGTTATACCACCTCGGATCATATGACCACCAAAGCAGTTGTTCGGGTAAGATGACGATTTTCTAGATCACCCTCAGGAACCTAAGTGGGACAACGGGTCCTACCCGCTGCTCTCTTCGCGTATCTGCGAGGTTTGCAAAACCAAGGCAACCAGGTCTTTCAAACCCCCTTCCCCAGTTGGTTTTTGGCACTCACGGTCGGCCATATCCAACTATACCACCGGTCCTGATGTCTTTAATACTCCATGATTTTTATAGTTGGTCGTAAGATCTAAAACACTTCCGACTGTAACTACGCAATCCTCATACATAATATGTATACGCATCTTTTAAGTAAAAGAGAACTAATACGTAATTCCTTTAGCGTTAGCTACTGCCATCCTCACGAAAAGTCTAAGCTAAATAGGCCTCGTCTTTTTTGCAAATCGGTATAATGACGGAGCCGTCTTCCGCCAGCTTATTCCTGTGTGACGAGGGCTTTTTGTTTTACTGCCTTCACACATAAATAAGTCGAGTCCCTACTTATCACATAGGAGAGGTACCATTATAGGATCATCTCAAGAATATCCGATGTCGGACTACATCGTATGGATAATTAACGGAAAAACACAAAACCTGTCACATAATTAACGATTTGAAAAGAGTATTAAATTCACGTTCCTGATTATTTACAAACGCTTACAATTTCAAGCGAACTGACTAGATCCTACTGGCCTCATATTCACCAACCTATTACTAATTTGTCAGTTATACAAGAAGAAGAATCTTCTTCTTTGCACAAGATGTACAATTGCCAGACGGGGTGTGCGGCATACCAGTTTCGTACCTCTTCATTCCACAGAAAATCTTGGGAATGTCCATGTTCACTCAATTTCCTACAAACTTTCTCCACAATAACTCGGACTGATCGAACGACAACAAGTTTAAATCACTACAGTCAAAGTATGATAAGGTTTCTAATACTGACGATTCCAGGTAATACACTTCAACTATTCATCATGATAATTACTCCTAACTGATGAAACACCTATCCGTATTCCGTCCATGATCCCATACCTTTACACGTATAGAGATAAAATGGACGTCGAAAAGGCAAATTAGGAAACTGAGATCTCTTCGACATTAAACCATAATTGAACCATTCGTTTATCAGGCCATCATGCTTCCAATCCTATTGAGATAATAAGTAAACGAAGTGATAATCAACACCCCATCGTTACTCATAATAATTCCTACCTCCCCAAACCCACCGCTATCCTCTCGGCCGCCCTAAGCCTTTACAAAGTCCCTCAATCCTACCGCTCCAAGATCCGGCCAATAGTAACGCCTCAGATAGGACAACTAATCACCCTAGGACAGATACCAATAACATTTACAACTCAAACAATCAGCATGCATCTGTCGGGGGGTCAAAAGGCTAATGGCAAGTACCAATTTACAAAAGGGCAAAACCACTCCACTACCTTGTTTTCGACGCCCCGAGCCTGAACCCAATGTTGATGGTGTAAAATATTATACAGTTCAGTGATGGTGGGATTGATGATGTTGTCTAAAATTCCGAGGACTCTGTCCGAGGCCTCCCTTGCCAATTTAATTTATCGCATCCTTCCACGTTAGTTTAACGGGCTCAAGATGCTTTGCCAGGGATCCTATGTGATCGTCCCACGACGGCATTGATGGCGGTCTTCGAATCCTAAATGCGTAGTTTCATCAATCATCTAATCGTACATTGACGAACATATGACCCCCGGACATTTGTCCCTCTTTTTCAGTTGACTCATGGGAATAGGGCATTTAGAAGATTAACTTAACATCAATTTACTGTCCATCGTTACAAAATCATAATTTAACCCGTGCTTAATATCCAAATCAAAGGTCAATTTGGTGGTGAGGTTTCCACTAGATTTCCCCGCCTTTCCCCCCCTTTCCCCCCCCCCACCCCCCCCCTATTTTCCCCCTCCCCCCCTTATTCCCTTTTTCTTTTTTTTGGGACAATACCGTATTGGGTCGCGGTATGTTATACAACCAGAAAAGCAACGTAATGTTTCCAAAATCCTTAACATATCTCCACAAAACAAACAACCTAAACAAAAAACAAGTGCCGATCATATCTATTAGGAACTATTACCAATACTATTGAAGAACATCATAAAATAACACCACAACTTTCGGTTCGATTAACTGCTCCTTTCTTCTCCTCTCTTCCTTCTTTTTTTTCCCTCACTTCTATCTTCATTTACTGTAGGAAAGTTCCAAAATCTAACGTGATTCGGTTGGTCCTAACGAACTTGCAAAACGCGTTGGGTATATCATAAATGACATTTTTTTTTTCTAATCATCCTTTTTTTAAAATAAAAAAAAAAAAAAAAAGATTAACCTAACGAGAATTTGCCCCATTTTTTATTACGCAGGCGATTCTTCTAATTAACGTGACTTGGGAAGTGTCCTTAATACAAGAATACAATGATAACGAAAAAGATATATAGATAACCTTTGACACCCATTTCTCCTTATGCGTCACGGAATTAACCTTACTACTTCCAACCGTACAGAAGTAATTTCTAATTTTAGATTAGTAACTTCTCTGTCTTGTGTGGTCAATAAAATAAATTTCAAGAGAATCACTTGCCCTCGTAATCACACTTTATTTAATTGTTGAATCAGACTCAAAAACAAAAACTCCCTTTTAACCTGCCCTCAACAAAAAGTAACCCCCCCCCCTGCGGGTTAAAATATCTGGCGGCAAATTTTCTACCAGTATGGCGATCGCGTTACAAACCATTTAATATTTTCACGATCCGATCCCATAACCTGGCACACAGAATGTTCCTCGCGAGACATCTTGTCTTGTAATTCCTAATGAAGCGAAGTAGCACTACGCCATTAAAGACAACAGAAACTTATCTATTAAACTGACATTCATACGAAATTGTACCTTTACCCGACGTGTAAATACCCGTATTTATCAGATTCATTAACATAACATTCAAGTGAGAATTTACAATGCTAGATGTATCAAACATAACATTGAACGTTAAGATATATGAACTATCATGTTGAAAATAAAAGGTCACTTAATTAATGACATTGAAGTATAAAATAAAAATTGTGAAAAAGTATTTAAAAATTTATTTTCACACATAAATTACTATTTCTAACACTTGTAAAAAATTTTTATTCTTTTGAAACCGAACTTGTTTATAATATAAACTTGGTTCTCTTCCCATTCTACCCACTTATTCCACTAACTTGAAAATGGAAACTTCCGTTTTTTTAAGGAATTAATTAAAAGTATTAAATTAAATAAACAATTTAATTATATTAAAAAATATAATAATTTGCTGATTTTAACAGTAATCACATCTTCTGCCCAATCAGTGCAAAAAGGGATTTAAATCTAATTTACCAAATTAGCGTGCATTATCAGTAACAACCCTATAAATTGTAAAATAAGAGTTACCAAACAAAAAATAATACTCGTTAGAGATCAACATCAAACAAACCGTTTCTCAATCTTTTAAAAAAAAAAATGAATAAAATTTACTCCACAGGTTGATGGGTGTAAATGCCTGGGGTATTTTTTTTTAATTGACTTCACTTTTTGGTCTTTAATCATGTTTTAAAGAAAAATCACCAGAATCCTTCACACCTTTCCTACCTTATACTCAAAAATCACTATTAATACTTTTGTATTCAATGGATGTTCAATCGTTTCTTTACATTTCTGTTGATTCAATATTATGAAGTCTCTTCCTAGGTCTGTCTATTCCTAGCATTTCCTCTTTACCACATATTAATGACCCAAAAATCGGTCAGATTGTGCAAATAATGCTAATATTGGGATTCTCCCCCCCCCCCCCCCCCCCCTGTTCATCAAACCTTGCTTATATTTTAACAAGAAATAATCTATATTATTCAGTCTTGAAAGACATTTAGCACAGTAATGGGTAATCTGTAAAAATTAAACTTGAGAATCAGCTCGAGTTTCCCAGTATGTAAAAGTCAATAAGACATTAATATCTAATAATGTTATTGGAAAATTTTTCATTCCCAAGGATATCTAGTACATTTTTCCTTATCTCGGAGAGCCAATGAAGGCAGCTATATGCACAATCTCCTTTCAGATTTTTATATCGCTCGTGCTGCACCTCCAGTCTGTAAGAAGTTAATTTTCTTTATCAAAGGCATCTAACTCTGTATTTACTCATCCCTACATTTAATAAAAATTATTTTATCGATCTACCATTCTTGGCTCTTTAAAATCTGCTGAGTTTTCCCATTTCCCTATATGCTGCAACATCTTAAGTGCACCCAAGGCGTAATAGGGGGTAATGTAGACAGTCCTCACCGAATATAAATATGTCAGAAGCCATACAATAACTACCGTCATAGGGGCGGATAATGCGCGGGGTCTGACTACTGCATTCTTGCCCAATAAACGTAGTCCATCTTAGTATCATGAATTGTTCGAAACCCCGTTTTGCGGGTAATAGTTATTACTGGTGGTATGACCATCCGTCTGTATCAAAGATGAAGAAATTTCGGTCTAGTAGCATTCATATTGCCTATCATCTCTGGAAAGTGAAAAATGGAATGTATATATCTTGATGATAAACTTTGACCCTTTTGCCATTTTCTCCCTACTGAAATCCATCTGTTTTTTAACTGCAATACGTGCCATCCCTAAATAAAAGTGTTTGCGAGTCCTTCTCGTGACAACTAAAAAAAAAAACATTTCACCACACTTTAACTGTTTGACGTTAGTTAATCCGAACGAGGTTACATGAGCAGTCACTATTTCAGCTGATTAGCTACTGAATATAAATTGTTAAAATATAAGAGAGAGCAGTCTCGGCACTTCTAACCTTGATACATGCAAACCAGCAATCCACTAATGGTGGACTCAGAGTTAGTTTTGCTGTATCAAACTTTATGATCTCACGAAGGCGTGGGCAGAAAAATATACATGTATTGTCAACACGACATGCTGAACTGTTCGTGTTTGGCGCAGATAGACCTTTTTACATATTCCCCTGGATGAACTCATTTTGCACTACATTTTGATAATCTGAAAAAATGTTAATTTTTTTTATTCATACATGTGAATATGTTTGTCACTGGCCCCGTTCATAGGACAGTGGAATAATCTTCATTATACGTTCTTAATACTGAACCTAGCATCATTTGTGTTTTCATTGGATTCACTATTTTTGAACACAAACACTTTACTATGCAGGAATGTTACCTAATGCGAATTTTTTTCTTCAGTGGCAACATAATTTAACAAGCCAATCAGAATTTTAAAAAATATTTTGGTGTCAGCAGTGAAAGAAAAAGGAAATATTCCAAACGTGGGGTTGAATACTGTCTCAGTGAACGTCCAACCATCAAGTCATAAGCCTTACATGTATTATCCGATAATACTGACTGTCTCATCCTAGTGAACCATACCATGATCAATAACCTTGCCATTGAACTTTTTTTATCTTCTTGGCATTAAGGCCTGTCATGCCAGGATTTTCAGTTCTCTTTGTAGACTTTTTGCCCCCCCCCCCCCTCACCCCTCCAAAAATGCCCTACATTCTCTTATACCCAGTAGGGATTTCCAAGAACAAGACTGCCTTGTAATGCTATCATGACTGGTTTCCTCAGTGTGTGTCCAGTCCAACACCTCAGTGTCCTTTGCATAACCTCCTTAACTAACGATGTTTCAATTGATATTTTGATTTGATAGCTACTCCACTCACAGATCACCAAATTCCATTAGATGGGGTTAACTTTTTTGTAGCAACTGCCGTCACTAATCAGTTTTTGAACCCGATTAAACAATGTAAACTAGACTTTCATTGTTTTGTAATACATAAGAATGGTTTAATACGGTAAAGGGGAACGAAAAGTAAGTAAGTGTTTTAATAAATTTTAATAAGGGATAAATATTATAATTATAAATTTAATTAATTTCATACTTTATATTTTTTTTATGTATATTATTAAAATTTAAGATTAAACAAAACTGAACCCCACAAAAAAAAAAACCCCAACAATACCAACCACCAAAAAAACTCCCCACCAAAACCATTTTACAACCCAAAAAAAAAACCACCCCCAAAACAAACCAAAAAAAACGCCTAAAAATTACAACAACCTGTCAAATGGGACCTGCCAAATTGGACCATGTACAAAACCAACCCCACACCCTATAAAAAACATCCGATTCATTTTAAAAACCCCAATCATCCCAAAAACCAATTTTTAATTAAAAAAATAACCAAGTGTTCTAATCAAGGTTTACCTTCCAATCATTTTATATAACCCTCCCCTATTAACAAACTAGTGGATACTAACATACTTATATAACCTTAGTCCCAACAATATATAAGTACCCCCAACAACCACTGCCTAACCAACCAACAAAATTAACTTCCCACCTCCAACCCCAAAATAGTAAAACCCCCACCTGATCCTTCTAGTTAAACCTCCCCCATCAAATTAAAAACAACAAACACCAAAAAACCCCCCCAAAAACTAAAAAACCTCCCCACCACCCATAAAACTACCTTAAAAATTCATACCCCTGCCCTAACCCCTTAACATTTCAAACCCCATCACCAACCACACCCCAATCCCAATCCAAACTTATAACCTCCTAATATGCTAAACCCCATAACTCACCAACCAGTCCAACAAACTAAACACATCCCCAACCTTAATAAAGAACTGGTTGATAACCACATAAGACTCAAACCCCCCCCATCTCTGCCCATCCCATCCCCCCCTAAACTACCTCACCTAAACACTCACCCCCTCCTCACCCAAGGACTACTGCTGATCCTAAAACCCCCTTACCTTACAGGTGATCCAACAACCCACGTCCACAACAAACAAACCCCCACCTCCCCAAAACCAACCCCACTGTTCCCCTAGCCAATAGTCAAGTCCCCCCACCAAATCCGCCCACATACCCAACACCCACAACAACACAAAACTACAACAAAACCCCACATATATATATATATATATATTATAACAACTAAATGTTCTGGCTAATATATGTATAACTGTTGTTAAATTAAATATTTGTAACCACCTGTTTGTAAACAATTACTACTACTAGAAACAACAACACAAAACTACACACCCTCAATAATCGACCTAAAAATTATTGCTAATATAAAGGCAATGCACCAACCCACCAACCCGCAACCGATCGTAGTAATATCTTTCTTATATAAAAAGTCACAAGAAAAATTTATCGCCACCCACCTACAAAACGATCTGGCGTAATCTTTTTTTTTTTTTTTTTTTTTTTTATATTATTTTTTTTTTTTTTTTTCTTTTTTTTTTTTTTTTTTTTTTTCTTTTTTCCTTCTTTCTTATTAAAAAGTCTTTCCGCCACCACTATTTTGCTGATAATAAAAGGTCGGGTGCTGGGGGGGGGTGGAATGGGTGTGGCGGGGGAGTGTAGATGGGGGTGGGGCGTGGGTGGGTGGGCGGTGATGGGTGGGTGGTCGGGGCAGTTGTTGTATGCCCCCCAACCACAATTCGACACTGTAAAGAACCTACAATACTCACTGATACGCTGTCCCAGCTTTGGTATGCATTCAAAATCCTTTTTCAATAGACAAACAAAGTTAATGAAATAGAATTGTCTCTGCCATCCTAGTACTGTCTATATAATTTTCCTGAGTTGTGAAAATAATAATAAAAAAAAAAAAAACTCAAATTAAAAATACGTTATAAATGCCACCTTTCGTTTTTTTCCCTTCTTAATCCTGCTGTTTCTTTCCTATAGATTTTTTTTAATGGTCCTACTGGCTTCATGTTTTCCTTCTAGATATAATTATCCTGCCTATATACTACTAGTAACAGATAGGAAGAGTAATTCCTCTCCCAAAAATTTTGTTGCAGATCTGTAAGGTCGCCCGAATCTTGGACAATTTTGACAATTATTCCTTTTATTAAAAAACTTCGTTGGTGTTGGTTTCTGTTTTCCCCGGACTTGTGCATATAATAGAGATTCTAAATAGATCTTCTGGCTGCTAGTTCACCAAGATCTGTCCACCAAAATTAACTCAGCATTTAAATTTTAATTGTCCGTGTGAACCTAGGGGCTTTTTTTCCCATTCTTTAAACCCGTGATCTTATTTATACCTATGGATGATCTCTTCCCTTCGTGAAATTCCTTTCTGCCATTTACGTATAGATCTAGAAAAAAAATCCTGTTGCTCAGCCTCAGAAATATTTTAGCTTGCGTCTAAAAAAAAAAAATGTATGTAGCCCCAATGTAAACATTTCAATTTTGCTTTTCCTGCTCCCTTTTTAAAGGGATTTTATTGTAAGGCCTCGGCAATGCAATGGTTTGGGTCGGCCTATAAAATTGTTAAAGCCAATGCGAATAGTACTGCAGTGAGGAAAACTTGTGACTGTCTGTGTTTTCTGTTTGCAGTCAGTTGGAACGTAGAGCTCTACGCCAAATGATTTGCAGTTGGTTCTCTAAAACGATTCTTTCCAATTTTTGAAAAAGTATCGATGATTTTTGCAGAGCATTTCAGAGATACTCTGAATAAAGAACCATCTAGAAAGAAAAAACAGTGAATGTTTCTGAGGCAGAAACTGGGATATAGATGTTTAATGGACCAGACATCCCGACGAAAAAGGAAGACATATCACGCCAGGCAATCCAAGGGTTAAAGAATGGGAAAAGCTCCTGGTCCATGGAACAAACTTAAATGCAGAGCTAGAAAAGACAGACCCGCCGCTTGCAGCCAGAACTATTAGAACCACGGTTTGACAGTCTGGGAAAACAGGAACAACACCAAACAGAGTGAAGAAATAAGGAATTAATAATTGTCAAATTGCCAAGAAGGAGATCTAAAAAAACAAAGCTGCAAACCAATTGGAGAGTACTAACTCTTCTCTCTGTTCCCAGCTAAATATCTAGGCAAGGATTAAATTATAGCAAAAGAGAATCTCAAACGAAAAGAGTAGACCACAAACTGAGGAAAGAACAAGCAGGATTTAGAAAGAACAGAAGACGGTGTAGATCATACTATTTACCCTCAAGGAAAACATTATAGAGCAGTTGCGAACAGAATGGCAAAAAACCAGTTGAAAAAAGAAAAAAAGAAGAATATGACAAAACAAAAAAAACAGTATAATAAAAAAAGAAAAGTTTAAGAGAAAAAAAAAAAAAAAGCTTATGAAAAATTTCAAGCTTCAATTGAAAAAAATCATAAAAAGAAAAAAAATGAAAAATTTACGTGTAAGCACTTGGGCAGAGCAGACTAAACCTCCTGAAGTCTCTAAGACAGGAGTACGACAGGGATGCCCTCTCTTTCAACTTTTCTTTCCAAGTTTACTTTTTAACAGGTCTAATCGATTGAGTGATGCAGAGCAGACCCCAGAGATACTCCTGAATGAGGGCAACCCAAGAGGAATATGATGGACTCTAAACATTTTCTCTTTGGAAGATCTGGATTATGAACTAGATGACATTGCACTGATAGACAAATTCGACATTACAACACTCCCCAGGAACTTGAAAAACGGAATAGACTTAATCACAGCATAGCCAGAGGGTGGGCTTGAACATCAGCCTAACTGGAAGACAGCTCCTGGTCATGACGCTTACAATGTAGAGCTAGCCTGAGCCCCCATATCTGTAAGGAAATCAAGCAGAACCTATTAGAACCACTGTTTGCACAAGTCTGGAAAACTAGGATACAACACCATACAGAGTGAGACAAAGGAATAATTGTCATAACAACAGAATGAAAATTCCCAAGAAGGGAGAATCTTGCAGACTGGCAACAAATCGGGAGAGTAATCACTCTTCTCAGCTCAGTTCCCAGCAAAATACTAGGCATGAATAATTATACAGAGAATGTGTCAAACTGCAAGTAGACCCACAAACTTAGGGAAAGAACAAGCAGGATTTAGAAAGAACGATGAAGTATGTAGATCATAAATTGTACTCCAGAGAACATATATAGAGCATGCCTCAGAATGGCAAAGAACAGACGGTTTGTTACATAATTTTTGTTGATTTTGAAAAGATATGCTTTTGAACAGCATAGCAGTATAGGGACAGTTTTATAGGGCAAATACTGATGGCTTATGGAATTCCAAGCTGCATATGTCCCATTCATAAAAAGCCTATCCTATGGCCGGTTGAACTTTACGTGAGCAGGCAAGTCCATAAACAGTCTTGGCGGAGGTCTGCTGGAGGCTGAGATGCCCTGAACAGAGTTGGGGCACGTGCAAATTTATGAAGGCCTCTGGCAAAGACAGAGCAATAACCTTTGAGGTGAAGACCGTGAGTTCACAGGGATGACCCTTATCAAACCACTCTATTTTGTAACATGTCATAGACTGGGTGATGTTACGCCAGACAACAGAGGGCAATCCAAGAGGAAATAAGATGGGACTACATTTTTCTACATCGGAAGATCTGAATATGCAGATTACCATTGCACATGGCTACCAGCTAACAGTCACTCATCAACACATCCAGGAAAAAAACGGATAGATCACTTTTAATAAGTAGCGATTAGCCATCAAGGTTGGTCTTGTAACATCATTTTAAAGACTAAACAGTCTTAGGAGTCATGACGCTCAATTATTTTTTTTGGGCTGGCAGCATATCAAGAGTACCCCATATCAACAGTAATACAAGGAATGCCCCCCCCCCCAGCAGCAATTGTGTCCACAGACAGATACCTTCACATAACATGTAGGCATGCATAGTAAACACCATTGCCAACGGCGGAAGCAAGCAAAGACATCAACAACAGAATGAAACAACGGCAAGAACAAGCCTTTTTTCTCAGTCGTAAACACAACATCTGGAATAAAATTTTCCTCTCAGTACAGCACAAGCACAAAATTGAGATTATATCAGAGCTGTGTGCTTTCTGTGAAGCTTCTCTATGGTGCGGAGATGCTGAGAGTTACAGAGAAGGAATGTCCGAAATTGTCCATCTTTTTCACACAACAAAGGTGTTTAGCCTGGAGAAAAAAATTACACCGAATCTTTTGGGCCGAATACCTATCACCAACCAAGATCTGCTTACTCGGAGCAAGTGAGCAAGCGATTAAGAGGAACATGCCACACCATCAATAGCTGCAAGACGCTGGAGCTGGGCAATATTGGTCCTTTGATCAGTCCTCACGAAGATAACCCCGATGTCCAATCACAATGAAACAGCTATGCTCAATGGACCCCTGAAGGAAAACGGAAAAGAGAGGCCGACCAAAAACAACAAAACTGGCGGAGGTTTCACTGTGGAGGCTGAGATTGCAAAGAATGAACCTGAGTGGGGCACTGTAAGCAGAAACCAGTGCTCTCCGACCGTTGTTCGGTGTGGACGCATACGCCTCTTAGCTCTTGTCACGCTACAATTAGTCTGTAGCCCATAGCGTCTTCCCGTCTTTTTTTATTGCTTCAGGCTGTAGATGTTTCTTTGGTCTTCCTTTTTGCCGTTACGCGGCTCAGGAACCAGTAGAAGCGCCTGGATGTGTGTGGTATTTGTATGTATGTGCATTCGGTAGGTCATGTCAGATATATATGACCATCGTCTATATGTACATATATTTAGTCGGATATACTTTTAATTTTTTCGTATTAGTATCGCTATATATAATCTATCATACTGTATTAAGTCTTTGTATTTCACATTAACGTGTTGTTCAGGAATTTTCTAAGTTTACTATGATACTTCTCTTCCGCAAATGTAGATTCTGCGGGTAGTCTTCAATTGATGGTAGCGATTTTAGGTTCCTTTAAAAAGAACACTGTATATATCTCTTTCTTGACTCGTTAACATGATTTTGATTACCTTTTTGTTCAATTAAAAGGTCGAAACCTTCGCTCTGTTCATATCAACATATTTCCTTTATAGGTTTTCCAAATGGTTAGATAATCTATTTTAAGGCGTATTATGCCAAAGCCATTCTAGTAGATTTGACTGGCATTGTGTGTCACAATTCCATGTTTCAAACTGCCTAAATTGCAGCAATCTTTCATACTGCTCATGTAGTTCTCACTTTCAAGATGACTATCAAATTGGAGAGTTTCTATCTTAGAATAACTTCAAATAGCATTATTGATCTTTATGAGGCATTTATGCTAAATAGGGAAGACCAATTTTACCGAGAGATGACACCGTATATTTCATTGCTTCTTTAGCTTTGCTGGTAAGTTGAACTGAAAAGAACGGCGGAAATCAATCTGCGAAGATTAGAGTTGGTTTTTTGTTTCCATTTGTCAATTTTATACCAATTTGTTCATTGTGGTATCGTTTCTCATAACCGAGGGGGTCAAATGGAAGCATATTTCAAAAAGTAGTGGTAACAGCAGGTAACAGCCTATGTCATGTGTCACATAATAATCTCTTTCATAATGACTCCAAAGCCCCGTAAGAATATGTTAAGCACTGCTTCATGAAACTTACTGTCGAGGTTTCAGATGTTTCCTTCAACATGTAGCTTAGTCTATAATCACGATATTATTGAAATATAAATGTCCGAGCTCACTAGATTAATCATCCGATCAAACCGTCACATCTTATTCAAACTGTTTCGTGGTCTGTTAAGGAAAATATCTACACCAATAGTTCACTCTGACAGAAGCTATGTATCCAAATATTATTTCTTATAATTTTAGTACTGTGAAGCCATAGGTTGATCATTCGTATGCGTCGAAATATACTATTCCTTGGATGGTTTTAAATTCGGCGTCTAAGGGACCACAAACGATATTAGTAGAACCATACCAAAGCGCAGTCTCTGGAAAGGGTCAGATAACTGTCGTTTCCAGTTCAGCCCATGTTGATACCTAAAATTGCTTATGGTGGACACTGTTTTTAATAGTGGAATAAGCTTCGGTAACAGTGGAAAAGTGTAGATGCAAAAAGGTCTCAACAATGGTCATGAGGAATATTAAAATATGGGGGGGGCTACCTAGGAGTATAACCCACCAGGAGTCTGTTACACGCACACATATAACCACTGTACTGCCAAAATGCAAGGCCCAAATCTTGTGCTTTCCTTCAGTCAGTTTGATTGAAAGAAGGACAATAGCCATAAAAGGCACGGCTGCTACAATGTGTATGTGCAATTCAGCAAAATGACGTTAGGTAAGTCCCATTTCAATCCCACACTGAAAACTGGATGGGAAGTGGATACATGAATGATGCTGTTTGGTGCTTTTTTGTCCATTACTGATAGCCTCCCTATTGCTTTGCATCTTTAGACTTTACGGGGTTTTCCAACAGTGGATTTTCAAAACTCAAGTTATCATATTATAGGTTTTTTTTGTCAAAAAATTTTAATCAATTTTTTTACTACTTGCTGCGAAGCAAGAATTACTCTTAGTTTTTTGAGGTGTTTTAAATAGAATGTTAGTGACCACTCTTATATTACCTTAGTAAACGGGGGGTTCAACAAGATATTTCCATTAAGTCACGAACAATGTTAACATTGGGGTGAACATTTGTTAACGCATTATATCTTGTCCGCTCGACTAGTTACTTTTGTGAATGATTTAAGCAACTGTTTTTAGCCCGTTTCACAACGGGAAGTACAATTCGAGCGCCCCATCCACACAGTGGGAGTTTAATTCCTAGCGATATATAAATTTGCTTAGAATGGTATAGCTCTGCTGTTTATTTGTAAATACTAAGTTTTAGTTGTTTGTAAAGAAAATTTATATATTACCTTTATATATATAATATTTATATAATATATATATTACTATATATATATATATATAGTATATATATATATAAATTAATTCTTCTGGTATTCAAACGTTATGCTTTTCATATATATAAAAAAAAAGAACTAAATGGACCTTGATTGTTAAGCTTTTAAGAACAACATGGTTAACAAGTATTAATAAATCAGTTAGTATTAACAAAGTTTAAAATAAATAAAAATGCTGGTGAAGTTTTATAATGGAATCAACTTTGTTTGTTTTATTTCTCGTCACTTGAGATTAGATTTAGTGGTGGGGAATAATATCACAAGTCCTTTTTTGGGCTGTTGCCTTTTTTAACAAGCACCATTAAATTTTATAAGGGAGGTCCTTCTTGGGTGATGAGAGCACTTACTTATTAAGATCACATCAACGTGGGTCCGATTTTGGCGGTTGGTGTTGATTCCCTGCGTTTTACTCACAACTAGCTTGGTTCAACGAACTTTTGGACAAAATAGAACAAACAAAATGCCTTTGCTAAGTACATAGATCTAAGTACATAGATATTCTTGTCTTTGTCACCTGTTTGTGGCTTACGAAGGGTAAAACCCGAAACGTCCCTTGTTTCATGTGAACCGTTAATTTGTAGAACTAAATTCAATACCGCTTTAATTGGGTTTATATTACTTATATTGCTTACCAGATTTACAGCAGCCCCTTAACCTATTTACGTATACTTTAACTACTAAAATTGCTGCTACCCTGTTTCTTGTTTCGTGACTACTATATTTTGTGTGCTTCTCTTGTTTCATATTTTTACATCTGTTCATTTTGCCTTATCAGAAACAGTTGATTTCTTCTCTTCATTATTTCATTACCCATTCATTTCCTCTCATGCCTTCTTACATATCTCGCACTGCTTCTGACTTAGCCTTTACCATATACAAGAAAACACGCTGTACATGTCACATTAATTTTCTTAAGAACTGTCTCCGTGCTAGGGTTATTCCTAAAGGGTTTGTCTCTAGCTTCCATCTATCGGCTGGACTTCCTCATCCTGCGGACCAGCACCACTTACAACAAGTTGAGAAGAAATCTTCCTTACAACGTATGAGAGGAGAGTCCCCATTGCTATAACATAAACGCCAGCTGACTGAATCTGAACTTTCCAAATCCAACCTTACACAACAACTACGTCTACTGACCTCTTCGTGCCCTGCAGCGTTCCCTCTTATTCGCACTGTTATCCATGACACGAATAGGGAGCAGTATACTCGTTTGTGGACGCATAAAAAAGAGAAATTGCGCCGCCTCCGTCCGCAACCTCCTTCAGAGTCCTCTATTCAGTCTTCTATTACTTCTAACAATGCTAAAGTTATTTGTATTCCTCAAGATTTGCATCTGTCTCCCGATGAATTGTCTGTCCTGGGCAAAGGTCTTAAGTTTGTTCCTCTTCGTTCCAATTTTGACAAATATTCTCTGCTTCAAGATGTTCACAGCTTCCATCGCCTCATGCGTCTCAAATATTACCATCGTAAAGGTAATGATTCTACCAGGGTTTCCTATACTGATGATATCTTTCATCGTTTTTTAGAAACCTAAACAAGACTGACGCCAGCTGCAGCAGCTGTCCGTGCTCTGGATTTATAAATTGCCAATAACTTTTACATGACATTGACCAGCTTACTCTGCACCGTCTCCGTCGATCTAACCTCACGTCTTCTGAAAGCGGGCATTGTCACGCCTTAAAAACCGTGAGGATATTGTTTTATCAAACCGGCAGACAAAGGTGGTGCTGTTGTTGTTTGGCGTAAGGACTTATACATTCATGAAGGAGTTACACAGCTAGATGACACCACTTTTTACTACACCTTGTTCTGGTGATGCTACAATCTGGAATAACCTTACTGTTTATTGAGACTATCCGGGGCCTTGTCCATGATGATCTTCTTCCTTCTGGTGCTTTATCTCTCCATATTTTTTATAGTAGTCTTGGTAAACCTTCCTTTTACCTACTTCATAAGGTGCACAAAATTGCTAACCCTGGTAGAACCCATAGTTTCAGCCTGTTCTTGTCCCACTGAACGTATTTCCAAATTCCTTGATAGTATTTTCCAGCCTTTAGTCTCCAATCTGTCTTCTTATTTGAAAGACACTACTCATGCTATCACTACATTTGATTCGATCAGATTCTTTTCCTCCTAGATGTTTGTTCCCTTTATATTCTATTTCTATTCCACATGCTGATGGTCTCAAGGCACTCCAAATTTTTCTCGACCAGCGTACTGATCTTACTATAAGTACAGGTCCGCTTCTTCGCCTTGCTGAGTTGGTTCTTATTCTCAACTCTTTTGAGTTTTATGGCCAATTCTTCAACCAAATCAATTGTGGTGGATTTGATGTTATAAGATGTTATTCCTATTGTACTGAATGAGGTCAGCTGTGAAGGTCCCTGATTATACTAAATGTTGGGTTGATTTATCAGAACACCTTTCTGCTACCACCTTACGACCTCAATCAGACTTATTCTTGACTAATATGTATGTTAGCTACGTCTATATGTCTAGGGTTATGAGTGTGTTATGATTTATTGTAAGTACACGTACTACAAATACCAGTATTTACTAACACACACACACACACATATATATATTATATATTTATATATATATATATATATATATATATATATAGAAAATATATATATATATATATATATATATATATATATATATGACTGAGTCAAGACTACAACCACAAACACACTGACACTCTAAGAAATATATCTTATAGAAGTCTGTGTTAAAAGTTTGGTAAAATGGTTATTTACAATTTATTTGGCCTGATCAGAATTTTCTGCATCAGGTCCAACAACCAAAATTGATATTATGAATGTATTTACAACAATTTAAATACTACCATGGATCTTCTGTCCATTTAATTAATAATAAGACAATCAAAATATGTGTATCTATGTTCACTAAGTGATGACACTGGTAATTAATAGTATCGGTGAGGTACTGTCATCATTCCCTCTCTCTCTTTTAAAATTATCTTGAAAGTCTCTTGCCAACAATTTATTTTATGTTATTTCTATACAGAAATATAGTATTATAAGGGGATATAAACTGAGTGCCGACATGTATGGCACTTATCTAAGGTTAATAGAAATGTTGCTGTCATTTTTTGTCATTTTCACAGGCTCTCTGGTATGACCACGCTGACAAGGTTCCTGGTGCAGTAACTAGCACCTCAGGGTCCAAACAATAGGTTACTTTAGTACACTGCAACAAACGCCACCAGGGTTCTGGTACCCACACACTGTGTAACCAGAACAAAACCTCTGAAACAACGTTATGATTCTTAAAAACACATCTATATTCCCTTTCACATGTAATAATTGACATAAAGAAAAAGGGTCAGATCTCTCTGACCACCCCATACCATTTTGAGATGACAATGCATTATCAGTGCCCCTATTCTGTTCCTTAAGGGCTACAACGCCTCTGACACTGCAAAATGATGATCTCCCATAAGATAACATGGGTTTAGCTTTTCCCCCCCCACTGGCAACCTGTGGAAAAATCATTTTCAGTTATGCAATACACATTAATTGTTACTCTAACTTGCTTGTTGATTTTTTTTAACTTGCTTGAAACACACCCCACAGGTCCTACCTAACTCTGCTGGGACTCTGTACGTAGTCCGAAAACCTTCCCAATCGAGCAGTATCGCAGACACCAATTTTATTGTAATAACAAAAAATTAATTAAATTCCTTCCTTACCACAATTCAAAGAAATATCACAAACGTACGTTGACTGGCTTTAGCATAAATAGTAGTTTTAAATTCAGCTTTGCCTTCTGTTCAGACTGCCAATGGTTAATAAACACACTTGGTGCTGCTGAGGACAACGCAGCTTGCTTCTAATATATTTGATTTTCAACTGGCGCTGAGCTGTTAAACGCTTTTTGCCAATATGCCTAGACCGGCCCCAATCACAGCGAGGGTCTAGCATTTCAATTTTCAAAAATTTAAAAAAAAAAACACTACTTCACACTTTATAGGAGTGATTTTTCTAAATATAGATTTTATCTTTTTCCTGCCCAACCAATACTCCTCTGTCTACCTCCTATACCCTCCAATCAGATTCGAATTACTCCTATGCCCTCCTTTCAAACTATCGTTCCCCCATAACGTTACAGTTAACGAGCAAGGACAACAGTCTGTTCGTGCCCCTATCCCTACGCGTTTCCAGTCAAAATAGTATTTCTTCAATAACTTGGCTAATAATTTGACTACCATTAATATTAAAACATAATTTGTGCTCAGAATACACTAAGCTACACGAATATATAATTTTTAATGACTATAATTTCCTGTGCGTTTAGATTTTCAGTTTTATCACTGACAGTCGTTAATTATATTTTTTTACATAAGTCTACCATCTTTTTCCCCCTCCTTCTGTCTCACTTTTTAATTTTTTCAAAATAAACCAACTTGGTTTCGTGACGTCACAACTACACTACGCGTCGAGAAATTTAAAACTGTCTGTGTGTGTATATCAGTTGGCTTTGCCCACAGCGTGTATATACTTGTTGTCTCGCGGGACAGAACGAAGCTGGTTTTGGCAAGGCGATGGGTAGCATTTTGCGTTAATGTATTACAGTCGTCTCGTTATTGCTACTTAGAAAAACACCAAAAGACTACCAAATTTTGCGTTACTATTGACAGATTACGTTACTTCAGATAGCATTGTTTGGCGTTACATTTCTAACAAATCGTTAATTTATAAGGCTAGCTGCACTGTGTATACAGCAGATCTGGCAATAATGTTAAATATTAGTAGTACGTTTTTTCGAAACCGAAACTAAAGCACGTGTTAGATTTTTACTAAACCGTGGGATCGTTTCTAAGCCGTTCCATGGCACAAAATTCAAGCGCGATGCTGGCTGTGTGAGAGTATCACCTTCAGACACAATAGGAGGGGGCGGTTTTATTTTATTATCATTTTATGACTAAAATCTTACTGAAATGAGCGATTATTTCTCGCAGAATTTTACTACATCAATGGCGTCGCTATGAGTACTAAGATGGGCCCTAGTTACGCTTGCCTGTTTATGAGGGGCCACTTTGATTATTTGGTCTTTTAACAGTTATATGAATGAAAACCAATACTTGAGTTTTACCACGCCCGCTATATTGATGATGGTATTGGGCATTACAGATATGTCTGAGGTACCCTCCGTCGATTTTATTGACTATGTTGGTAAATTTCAATTCTGCCATCAAATTCACTTCTGAAATCTCTACGACCTCAGTGAACTTCCTTGACATCACTGTGACTATTAGCCATACTTGTCTTAAAACATCTGTCTATTATAAGGCTACTGACGATCATGGTTTCCTCTTTATACTTCATCGCATCCTCTTAGTTGTAAAAATTCCATTCCCTTTTTCTCAACTTCTTCGCGTCTTTGCGTCCGTCGGTTATGTCACGATGACGATGATTTTTTATCAGCAAGCTCAAGAGATGCTCGAGTTTCTTTTTCGCCGACGTCCTTTATCCATAACCATGTTTTATATCTGATGCTCGTAATCGTATCACACGCGTCACTTGTCAGACGGCACTCACTACTATACCTTCTGTCCAATCTGACAGACTCAAACTCCAAACTGGTTCTATCTTTCCATCCTAACTGCCTGGCGTGTCGTGAGAGAAATTCTGTTCGATATCTGCCTATTTCTCCACTCTGATCCGGACACAAAAGAGTTGTTTTCGTGATATACACCTTTGGTGGCATATCGTAGGGATAGGAATTTTAGGGATATTCTTGTACACAGTCGCTTGCGACATACTAACACCTTCATACTTTGGTACTAAACAGTGCCAACGCCGTATATGTAAAAGCTGTCATTCGTTTTGTACTCCTAACTCAGGAACACTCAGAGAGGTTTCACTTTCTCAAAAGGAAAATTTATCATTAGAGAGGTCTCTTCTTTCACGTGAGAATCCAGAAACCTTTATTTATGCTATCATCTGCAAGAGGTGTGACCTTACCTATATTGAGTTGAAAACATGCAGGCGTTTGGCAGGACAGGTTTCGTGAGCACTCGAATGACATCTATCATGGCAAACATTTACCAGTGGTCCTTCATTTTCAATAGGCCTGATCATTCAGGTAATTCCGATATCATGTTACTGCCCTCCTTTCGTGTGTTGGTGATGATAAGACTCGCTTTTCGTTGAAGAATCGTCTTATTTTTCAAATGGGCGTTTTAGCTCCTGATGGGCTTGAATATCCAAACAACATTTTGCATAAAATTCTGGTAGCTTTTCTGTTTTTCATTCTTTGTTTGTTGTCTTTTAGATCTATCTTCTTATGTTTTTGTTTTGGTTTGTTTCGTATCCTTTTATATCTTTTGTTTTATCACTATCATACGTCACTTCCTTAAGATTTCTGTGACGGAACACTACGGCTTTCTTTCATCAGCATCTTCGGATCGAGCTCAGTGAACGTTTACGTTTTATTATTCCAAAGTTTTGTTCATTCTTTTTTTCGTTTCGTTGATTATTTTACTTTCTTTGTTTCGGTATTTCTTTTTTAGATTTTTACGATTTTCTTGTATTAGTTATTGTTCTTTTTTCTTCTCATCGCTGTTGTTGTTTACTTTTTTCCATCTGCTTGTATCGCCCATTTGTTGTTTATTTCTCATCATCGTATGTTTTTGTAGTACCTATATGTAATTCCTGTCTTGTGTCACCTGTTTGTGGCTGACGAAGGGTAAAACCCGAAACGTCCCTTGTTTCATGTGAACCGTTCATTGTAGAACTGATTCAATACCGTTTTATTGGTTTTCTATACTTACTTTGCTAAGTACACTGAGTTTTGAAGCTTAACAGGCGCGTCTCTCGCTGTCCACACACAATGTTGAATCTCTCAGACGAAATTAAAATTCCTGAGTACACAGCGTCTCGCTCAAGAAGGATGAATAGAAAATCTCACCTTATTTCTCCTGGGTATTAACTGGGGAAATGTGTCCTGGACAGCGCAAAATAATGGTTTTGTGCCTGAACTAACATAAACAAGTTACATATATCTCACACTATGATATGCTACACTTGAGGCACATAGGATGTAAATTATCATTCATCACTGCTCCAGTCGGAGTCTCGGGGGTCTCATCCGCTGTCGGGTTTCCTTTCCGCAACGACGCATTGCCAGAAGAAATCACCAGCGGCTTGCTGTAATAGTTTCATAAATATAACTATTTTCCCGTATGGTGAAGGTTGCCAGCTCCATTATATATCCCTCTTAGCAAGAAAAACATGTTTAAATTCACATGTGTAAAAGATAAATGTTCACAACTATACCCCAGATTGAGTTATACACAATCTCCTTGCACAGTTTTTTTTTAATGGACAGGAGCAATTTCGGTGCATATACACTCGACTCACTTTCGTCTGGACATTTTGAATCCCTCTTATGACGGGTGAAAACACGTGGCTTTTAAATCTATAATTCCTGTTTATGACTGGTGAAACACTTGGTCTGGGGAAAGTTTCTCTTATGACGGTGATTCAATTCCTTAAGACTCCAATCTTCGTATTTATAACTGTTGGCTTACTTATTTTAAGTTTTAAAGTTTCCCAAATACTTAGATCTGTCCTGGTCTTTTTAAGTGTCGTCTTGTATTAAAAAATGTGGGTTTATTTGTAAATTCCAAAGTTGCCCAAATACTCGATCTGTCACTTATACGTATGGAATTCAAGGTACGATTCTTCTCTTTCTGGCATTTTTTGGAGCTGCTTGGTTGAAGTTGCGAAGCTGTTTGTTCTGTGTCTCTGAGTTCGCTAGATTATATCTTTTATTCTCAGTTTAAATCACAGATTGTGTTTCGGCTTAATGTTCCAACATCATTCATTGTATATTCTGGCTCTCACTTCTAACCAATCAAATCTCTCTAGCACTGGGTTAGATGTTTACATTTAAAATACCCCCTCGCATATTTAAAATATTAATTTTAAAATTTCACGCGCTTGACGTCTGTCTAATCATGCGGTAATATTTCCGCCCAGATGTCTACTCTGCCTTCTTATCTGCAATCATCATACTAAAATGGCTCAGATGAAACGATTATCTTATTATCGCCTTTATCCGCGTGCCTCCGCCAGACAAATGTCTGGTAAGACAATGCTGTCTTCTTTTATCGTTACCGCAGCAAATAAGCTTGTGTCAACATGGTCATTAGCTTTTCACTGGGGTCAAATGTTGGACCGACACGTTTCCGAAGGTGGTCAGACTGATTCAAAAGAGATATAGCGGGTGACCAGTCTGATGACTGGGTACTGTTACGATAATATCCCAGGTCACCTGGCGGAACGTAAATACGTCTGCGTGTAAAAGATAAAGGTCGTCCCCTAGCAGATATTATTCCTTAGGGTGAATGTGAGTGTTAGAGACTTTCCCAAACTAGATTCATCATTGAGAGTAAAAGGAATGAATGAAAGGGCAAACATTATTGCCAAATAAAAACGGTTTTGGCTAGAAAATCAAGAAAAGAAAATAATACTACCGTAGTTGCTGTAGGTGTGAGAGAACCAACAAAAGAATACGTGCAGACGTTTCTTTTTCTTCACAGTGCTGCCCCATGAATCGCTCAAGATGAGGGAGGTAGTGGAATATACATAGACGAATAGACGGGGATTTGACCATGGGGACTTCCGCTGGTGGTCCAATGCATCAAACAGGGAACGCAGAGACATGGTAATTCAGGAGATACAGGGAGCTGAGAATGATAATAGAATGCAAAATACGGCGCAGCAGGCCCAACCAGGCCAATGGACCACATGAGAATGAGCTCTGCAAAAATACGTGACATGGAATAGTATATGCCATATAGCACCTCTTAGACTCAGCTTCATTATCAGATCAATGTATGAACTACTGCCATCGTTCGGAAACCTTGTGAGATGCTCACAGCTTGCAAGGTGTTATTTGGTCAAGGGCGATAGACATGGTGCCCACAATAAAGTACTAAGTGAGCTGAAACGCTACAATAAAACCTGACAAGGTTGAAGGCGAACAACAAAGTTAGACCGAGCACCACAAATGCATACTTTCTGAGAACAGGAAAGTCAGCACATCCCAAACCAAGTAAATTAGATAGCAGTTTACCATCTCTTCTTGACTGTGCAAATGACTTGGAGATGGCAGTATACCTACCTTGGCTAGGGGGCATATCCAGAGTATTAGAAGTTCTCAAAGACGGCCAGATATAATGCTGCATTACTCATCAACGCAACCAGATGGATAATGATTGAGCTGGCCATGCCATTTGAATCCAAATTGGACGAGCTACACTCGTTTAGCTTGGAAACTAAAAAAAAAATTGTGTATTTAGGTCATTTTTTATTTTATATTTTATGGAGTGGAGAGTTTGTTGGGCGTTTTTGGGTCATAAATACATTTTTGATAGGTCATTTTTTCATTAATGTTTAGGTCATTATAATCCTAGCCCTAATCACAAAATAAGCGAAGACTAGAAGGCGCCAGGAATAAAAGACAAACTAGATGAAGGTCGATCATAGGGGTTACGGACATCTTACAAAAAACTATGAAACAGCAGATGCAGTGACATTCCAAGCAGTGATCGGAAACTCAGATCTTAGTCACGTTGGCAATGATTCACGACATATGCGGTCCCTATAACGAAACGGAATAAAACGTAAAGAAAAATAAGCATAACATTGAGTAGTAGTTTGCGAATAATAATGTCACGTAAATTTGAAGTCCATATGGGATCATAAACTCTAACTCGGAAATCAAACGCCTTTATGTCACATCATAGCATAGGAATGAAATTATAACATTTTCTCCAGAACTATCTTTCGATCATTTCAATACATTTCAGTACGGATAATCTAGAATTATTGAATATCCATAGGGAATATGAAATACTCTATGTAATTCAACATTGTTCTTTTGGCGTGATCATTCTGTAAATGACAACATTTTTAAAGTCTTGTTTACCAGCTGTATATATATATATATAATAAACACAAGACCCGTTTACGTAGTCTGTTTAATTTATATATGTTACATTGAAATAGTTTTATTCTCTAAATTAAGATGTTCGCATCTAAGTTTTCTAGAGGATCAAACATTTCAGAGCATATATCGGAAGTTCCTACCGAGTTTAATGCAAATAGTATTACTGACGCGGGAATTAGTGACGCATCAATAACAATTTTTCTTTGGATTGCATCGACACTCTGTCAAGCTGTTGATATTTTTGGCATTGGAACAAACATCATCAATATTATCTGTTTTGTCAAACAAGGCTTCAAAGATCCGATCAATGTTAATCTACTTGGTATTTTAAACAAAACTTACCTAGCAGCAATATTTAGAGCTTCAATTGTTTTTTTCAGTTTTTTAAATATGTTTTACACTATACAGATTAAATGACGTAGAAGATTTAGTCCACAAGCAAATACGACGAACGACCCTTTTAATTGACTTGTCCACGTTGTTTTCTTGACGTTTTGTTAGGCTTAAGGTCTGGACAGCTCGCTGTAACTTGCCACAGCTCGATCCTCCTTAGTCAGTAAAACATTCGCCTTAGGTTACAGTGTCACTGTTCTTTGCTTACCATTCCGGACCCCGACTACACACCGGTAATTTAACCTATTATTTTGTATCATATACTTCTTCTTCGTACACTCTCGGACGTCTACTTTAATATTTTCAAAGAACACAGAGGTCAGCCTCAGGGTGTTTGTGTCTCCATTTTTTGAAAATGGTATTTGTGACAACCGTATGTGTTTTCTATGTTCCTCATATGTTGGGCATCTTTGAAGCAGATGTTCAGCTGTCATTTTAACGATGCCACATTTACATTCATTGGTAGTCCCTTTCTTTAGCTTGTTGAATAGATGATTTAGCAATCTCTGGTGATCCTTGAGGAGTCTGAAGATGGCAGTTTGTTCTCTTTTGCTGAGCTGGTAGTATGCATTTGTGGTCTGGATGATCTGCATCCCTTTTGTTTCTGCATCTGGTTCTGATAAAACTCTTTGCTTCTTTGAACGTTATGCTTGTATCAGAATGAGGAAGCTGTCCACCTTCCTTTCCAAATCTGTCATTATAGACATCATAGTTTTAATAATGACCAGTAGCGTTATAAACAAGTGTTTTTTTTCTTCCTTCGGCCTGAAAATCAGAATTTGCGAGTTTTAAAGGCTTATGTAATTTAATTCCAAGTTGGAGACAGCGCTAACTAATGCTGTTCCAAAAACACTGCATTAAAATGTTGAATGGCATTTATTTCACCCTGTCTGAACAAATACAAACAAACAAACAGATAAATAAGACTTTAAAATGTCACTAATGTTACTGGCATAAGATTTTTGTTCGTCATGTCCCTGATAAAAGTGGTCACTACATTTAACAATCACACAAGCGGGTTAGAAATTGGTAAAAGCAAAGTATGACTTCTCTCTTGACCATGACATTTCACACCGACGACCTCTAAACCTCAGGCCTGCCAAACTATACGTATAAATGGTTGGTGCTAATTCTCTTTTAGTTGCCTGTTTTACTACTTCGTTCTGAGAAATCTCAGTGTGATTTGGAAATAACAGGAGCCTCACATTGCACTCTTTGCCAATTAATTATGTATTAAGTACAACAACAGCTAATCTAGCAACTGGTCCGCTGCATCAGTGTTGCTGTTCGAGTGTATGCAGGGATGCTGGCCACTAGTAAAGATCATAACTTCCAACGGCCGGGTAGAATGGGTTATTATCTGCAACTATTTCTAATTTCTGCTGCATGTCCTGATGACGAATTATTTTTCTTGTGGTCATTTCAATCTTTCACATTTAATTTCAACTTCATTGGATCTTGGTAGTCAAACTTATTAAGTCATATGTCAATGGCACCATGAAAAGCACTGAGAGGATTGCGTGCTCTTTTAATTGGTATTCAGATTAGCTTTCACGGTGCATTGCACAGATGTTTTCCATATTTACCGGAAAATGCACCATAAAATGATTGCTAGGGATACGTGTTGCTATATTTGGTGTTCACGTTAGTTTTTAAGTGTGCAATTTCCCATTTACCTACGTTTCCGAAGAACTGACGGACTTTATGATAGTTGGTTAAAAACTTTTCATTAAGAAATATCTAATAATAATAGCAGTAATTGCCTTTTGCTTTCCTTCGAGGGTCCATAGCATAGCTGTTCTTGTGATGGCATCGGGGTCACTTCTGAGGACGTAGCCAACCAAACTGCAGCGTCTGCCAGCTATGATTGTGTGCATGTCCTCGTGGTTACTTCGAGTGCTTTTACTGACGATTGCTCGATTTATGACCTGAAAAAGTATCCCAGATGCTGCTCTACGGGTAGCCAGCTTTTCTTTGATGTCACCATTCAAATCTATGATAGCTCCAAGGTATTTAAAGTGGTTGACCTGCTCTAGGATCTATTCTCCTGGCGTGATCTAAGGCTTTCTTCTCTCTCGTGATGACACTATCGTTTTTGTTGTGGAGCTGCTGATGATCATCCCTCTCTTCTCCAGCTCTTCCTTCCAGAGTTTAATGTTGCTCTGAAGATGAGCCTCTGATTTAGCAATCAGGGAAACATCATTGATCATTGGCAAATGCCAGCTCTGAAATACAAACATGTCCCATCTTTTAGTACACCACTGAATACTTTATTGTCGTCTCCTTACATGCTATGATGACATCGTCCATGAGGAGTATGAAAAGATAAGGTGACAGAATTTCACCTGTCTTATATCAGCAGTGGTTTTGAATTATATATATATATATATATATATATATATATATATATATATATATATATATATATATATATATATATATATATATATATATATATATATATATATATACTGAAGCACATTTAAAAACGCACCACTATTATATATACTTATGCCGAGAAGCTGGAGAAAAAAAAGTGTGAATGGATTTTCCCCGTGTTTGTCATGTGGTAGAGAGCGAAAGGCTGCTGGAATGGAAAGTGCATAATTCAACCCACGGGTTTGTGTGCAGACTACATGAAAACAATGAAAGTTACACGTGCAACACGATGCCCAACAGCTATGACCCTGAAAATATGTACGCGTTGTGGCAGTATACTCGGTATAGATAGGCCGTTGAGACAAAACACCCAGTACATGTGCTTGAAATGCCACGACTATCTGAAAACGACCGCCAACGAGCCATTGGTATGTTGGAGACCGGAATGAGCTCGCGGACCTTTGCCAGAAGGATGAATTGCCACCACGGCACTATTGTACGTCTCAATGAACGTTAAGGAACCACTGGCAGTGCCCGGGATAGACTTCCGAGTGGCCAACCCCTGCGCAAGATCGTCATATTGTGCTGAGTCACCTAAGGAATCGTTCTCTCCCGGCAAGTCAAACAGCAAGAGCAAAAGTGGGTAGACGTGGACAAGTCTCTCGAATGACAGTTGTTACCTTAGTTTGTTTAGGTTTCATTGTAGGTTTCGGGTAGCATTTGACTTCGGTAACAAATAAGTTTTTGAGGCTAAATTCCTGCTTTATGCTTGTTTATCATTGAAATACATTGCTCTGGTCATGTGATGACTATTCTTAGTGTAGAGCGAGATCGTGCTAAGATGTAAACAACGAATGCATGGGCCAACAGTGATAATATTCAATAGAGCAATTTCACTTGACAAAGTCCGTTAAGTTGAGAGTCCTACATTTATTAACGGCATACAAGTTCAGTTAAAACAGTTCATGATCAATCAAGCAAATACATCCTACAAAACGTCTCCTGAGTTTACCTCATTGTAGTCGTCCTACCGTCAGATTATTTACACGTGATTCCATAATCCGGTAACGAATAATTTGACTTAGGCGATCAATATGAATTCTGGATACCTATTCATAACAACTTGCTCCCGATACATTCTATCCAATTGAAGTATATTCCACTTCAGTAACTGAGACGTAAATCGTATCCAATAATAATAGGCAGACCCTAGTGCCATATAATAAGTTCCTTTATATAATTATCATCATCATGGGAGACTTCCAACAAAACACGTCCGTCAAGGACCACGGTCACTAACAAAGGCGTACAATTACAAGGTCGTCACGCCGTAGCTTACCAACGTGGCTCGTCATTCTAAAACTAGGCAACCTATACCCTTTCACGTTCAAAACCAAGAATCCGCGAAAACATAATATAAATTAATAGCATCTTACAAACCAAAATGCGCAACTATAAATATAGAGCTCACTACCCTAATGGCTACAATCCCAAATCCTATCGTAACAGCCCCCTGGTCGACGGGGTTAAAAAAAAATCTATCTCATAGATTTTTTTTTTCATAATTATTTTTAAGAAAAAGTAAAAATTTACGAGATTATGGACCCACGTAACACGTAATATCGTCCAAGGGTGTAGTCAACTTGAGTTCATGTCAACAACCATAAAAAATATGTCAAGTTAAGAAATAAAGATGTCAAATGTCAGAGTGTCGACTAACTGATAAATAATTATGTCTCTAACTAAAATAGTATCTTAAGAGTGTGAAATAACCATCAATATTAATGAATATTATAATCTAAACTAATAAACTATAAGATTAACTAAATGTAGTGTGTGAAAGGTATTATAGAACGTAAGTATAGCTTCATAGCTAAAGAAAGTAAGGAATTACAAGAAAGAAAAATAAGGAAAGTTAAGAATGTACGAAAAGAAAGTAATAGTAAGTTAATCGAATCGAGTTACATCTGTGTGCGTAAAGAAAGAACATGTAAGTAGATGTGATTAAATTAATCTATCATTATTAAAGTGTACTATTTACCATTATATACATTATTAATAATATACTAACGTAAGTTCATCAATGCATATAATAAACCATAGATAAATTAAAATTCCCATATTATCTAAGTGTGTGATACTGTACGTATAAATGTTGTTTCTGTTCAGTTTATTTCACTATTATAAGTCTTTGAAATCAATAATGTCTATTACAAGGAATACGCTGTCCTTATTTTGAAATTTTCCATGAACCATAATCCAAGTAGTCCTACGTGATCCTTATTTCCGATGAACGTAGTTGAAAATACCTCTGTAAGTCGTTTCGATCATATTTTCATCTTGAAATTTGAATGAACAATGTTCTCGAATTGTACTTGTAATCGAATAATGTTTTAAGTCGCTTGTGTTATGTCACGACACTAACCAAAGTCCGTGAATATTCCAGCAAAGTCGCAAATGTAAAGTGATTATTTGTAACAAAATGTCAACATTGTAGAACATCTATAGAATTTTATTCTTTGATACATCATTTGACCTAGGAAACTGTCAATTCCTTGACTTCGAAAGTGTTTAAAGAAATCATTTTCGTATATGACCGACTCGAAGTGTTTGTTCTTTATCCGTTGTGACATTGTAGTCTGTTGAATAGAATTCAGTAAGTTCCCGTTTCTCTTGAGTTCATTGAATTATTCTTTTGCATCATTTGGTGACACTGGATTGCGTGATAACGTATCAGCAACGATGTTCTCATGGCCTGGGATGGCTTCAATCGTAAAATTGTAGGGCTGTAATAATATGGAATATCGTGCCAGCTTGGCGTTCTTATGGTTAGCTTTTTTTAGTGAAGCTACAGCTTTTGCGTCTGTGTGAATTACAAATGGAGATCCCAGTAAAAATTTCTCCAACTTTTGTATGGCCCAGATGACTCCTAGGAGTTCTTTATCTATAACTGCATATTGACGTTCGGCCTCGGTAAGTTTTCTCGATATATAGAGAGTTGGGTGGAGTACGCCGTCATGTTCTTGTAACAGAGTACCTCCCAATCCGTAGTTGCTCGCATCTGTACGGAGTATAAACATTTTTTTAATATCTGGCAACCTTAGAATAGGTGGCCTTGAGAAAAACGATAAAATTTTATTAAAAGTCGTGTCGCAGTTAGTTGTCTACTTTATTTTTGTTGACATATCTTTCTTCAATAACGAAGACAAGACAGCCGTAAGAGATGACAAGTTGGGAATAAACCTACTATAATACTGGACAAGACCCAGTAAGCTCCTAACTTGTTTTTTTGTTTGTGGAACTGAAAGCTTTAAAATCTTCGAAACATTTTCAGGAATAGTTTGTATTTGTCCAGCCCCTATGATATGTCCTAGAAATGTTATTTCATGACACCCTATTTGCATTTTAGTTGGTCTGGCAGTTAAGTTATTAGTTCTTAAAATATCTAATAATGAACTTAAACCCATGAAATGTTCATCAAAAGACGAACTGAACAGACAAATATCATCGATATGTGTGATGATGTCTGATCTGCAAGCTAAAATTTTTCGCATCATGCGAATGAACGTGGCAGGAGCGTTCATTAGCCCAAAAGGCATGACATTCCACTGGTATAGCCCTTGTGGAGTCGAAAATGCAGTGTAGTATTTTGCTTGCTCAGTCAAGGGAATCTGCCAATATCCCTTAGTTAAGTCAATTTTCGTGAAATATTTTGCTGACGAAAGACGAGTAAGCAGCTCGTCAATAAGCGGATGAGGTTCGCATTCTGGTATAGTTTGAGCGTTAAGTTTCCTATAGTCTACAAATAGTCGTATATTATTATCCTTTTTCCTCACAATAACTAGAGGTGAAGCGAATGGAGAGTTACTATGTTCGATAATTCCTAATTCTAACATCTGTTTAAGTTCTTGAGATGTTTTCTCTTGAAAATGAATAGGTACTGAATAAGGACGGAGTCTTATTGGTGTACTGTCCTTAAGTATAATGTCATGAGAGATTATTGAAGTCCGACCTGGTATATCTGTCAGAACATCAGTGTAAGTCTCTAAAAGTTTAGTAATAGATTCATTTTCCTGTGAAGTAAGTGAAGATGAAATATTAACATCCCTCCAAGATTCGGAAGATTGTAATTCCGGAATAGGAAAAGACATTTTAACCTCATGGAAAGATGATTCATTTTCCTGAATCACAGAGAGACTAGAATATTGATAAGAATCAATTGCTTTCTCGTCTAGGTCGTGAAAAATAGATTGTAGATGCAGTGGACGAGTAAAGAATTCTTTCAACATGTTTATATGGTAAATTTTTTTCTGACCCTTTATGTCTAAGATATAGTCGACGTCAGAAATTCTGTCTATTACTTTATAAGGACCATTTCAAGCGATTAACAATTTATTATCTTTTCGTGGAAGTAGCACGAAAGCTTCGTCACCAGGAAATAACTGGCGTAGTCGTCTATTTTTATTTTGGAATTGTCTGGCTTTATCTTTTGCAACCTCTGATGAAGCTGTAGACATTTGACAAGCCTCTATAATTTGTTTACGTAAGTTAATCACGTATTCATACGATGACTGGGTTTCCTGAGTCATCTTAGAGTCGAGTAGTAAGTCTTTGATCAGTCCCATAGGACCTCTTAGTGGAGCACCAAACACTAACTCGAACGGAGCGAAACTGGTTTATTCATTCCGGACCTCTCTGTATGCAAACAAGATTGCTGGGATAGCCCTGTCCCAGTCTTGAGGGTTATCAACTGTCACTTTATGCAATAACTGTTTAATGGTGCGGTTGAGCCTCTCAACTGCGCCATTGCTCATGGGATGGTACTCACTACTGAGATTTCTTTCTATCTTAAGAGTTTTCATCACTTCGTTCATTGCGCCAGACACAAATTGGGGCCAATGATCCGAAAGTAATTTAACAGGGAACCCAATTCTAGAAAATATTATGTACAAAGCATCAGCTATGTCCGATGTAGTTATATTTTTAAGAGGTATGGCCTCTGGCCACCGTGTACATAAGTCAATACACGTTAACATATATATCTGTGACCTCTTGCAGTTGGTAGAAGTGGACCAATAATGTCCATTGCCATTTTATCGAAAGGCCGCACTGATATATCGCATGCCTGAATGGGAGCATTATGGAATGCTCCACGAGACTTAACTTCCTGGCAAATCACACAGGAACGTACATATAAAGATACGTCTCGTGATGTTCCTGGCCAGAAAAAGGATGACAACACTCGTGAGCGTGTGCGAGTGTAGCCCATATGACCCGCGCATTGAGAGTCATGTGCATGTCGTAGTATGTATGTTCTTAAAGAGGATGGAACTATGACTTGTTGTTTCACCTTATTCTGTTCCATACTGTTACGAAGTAAAATACCATTTTTTATAGTAAACCAATGTTTAACCTTATTGTTGACAAAAATATCATCATATTTATTAACTAATGCAAATAATTTCTTCAAAGATTTATCTTCTTTTTGCTTGAGTGCAAAAGACTCTCTCTCGATCATAGATTCAGGTTCCTTGTCAGTGTTGACCATTATCTGGGTAACTGCAGTATTCTTCTCCAATTTATGAGCCTGTGCTCGTGTAGTCACTGTATTGGCTGTATATAAGTTTTGCCTTTCCCATTCTGAGACTTCCTCAGACGTACAGTCTTTGCTGCCATGTATGCGTCCGACTGTCAAATCAGCAACAGGACTCTGAAGAAGACATACTTTTACTCTCCCTGAAAAAAATGGTGTATGAACATCTATAATTGCCGTGGGATAATACTCAATAGTCCCACCGAAAGTAATGCAGCGTAAAAACTCTTTAGTAACATGACGAGGATGTACTAAGGATTGACGGATTCCAATGGTGGTAGACCCGGAATCCCTTAAAACAGAAATAATGTGTACTTCAAATATTCCCTTATTAAAAATCAATGTCCCTGTACCATCGTTCGCTGTGAGACAAATAGCAGGATTAGGCTGTGTAACTTGTATAGGCATTTGGACTGGATTCTGAAAAATAGCATGGCATTGTGGACAAGTATTTGCCACATTATGAGTAACAACATAACATGCGGATGATGAATGTGTTGGAATATCATTATTGTTATCGCATGGCGATGCATTAATGGTCAATGCTTCCCCTGTATTATGTGTAAACCTATGATGATTTCTTGAGGTGGAGCGTTGTCTGTCTTGCACACCTGAATAGTTATTGTTACTACCTGTACTGTTATAACTTTTATGTCTTGGTTTAAAATTGTCATTCTTCTTATGCCAAGTGTTACCATTATTATTATCCTTGTCAGTAGCAAATTTATTCCAATCTGATTTTTGTTGAAAACTATCTTTATGTTTAAACTGAGGTACCTGATTTCTAAACTGCTGTCTACCTCGGTTAAAATTATTATAGTTTCATAATGATTTTGCCCCTGATTATAATTATCATTATATCTTCTGCCATAATTATTTCTATTTAGGCTGTGTGTTCTTTGTTTGTTATACCCATGGTATGACATGTTAGATGCTACAGGTAATGGTTCTCTGAGATGTGAATTATCTAAACTGACGTTAGGATGTGCGGTGCAGTAATTTATTGCTAACTCCTCACGATCCGCAATGGTAGGAGGTTTGCGTTCTTGCAAGAAAGAAAAAAATTGTGGACTAACAGAAGATAATACTTTATCCCTGAGTAGTAAATCCACTAGTTTGTCATAAGATTTATTCACCCCAGCTAGTTCTACCCATCTGTAGTGGGTTTTGATGTTATTGTATGGTTGTTATGTTACCTAGTGTACTGGATGAGGTCAGCTGTGAAGGCTCCTGAGATAAAAGTTTATGTGAGTTACAGAAGGCCTTTCTGCTACCACTTACGACCTCAAACCGACCTATTCTACTATAATGAATGTTAGCTACGTTAAAAGTCTAGGGTACTGAATGGTGATGAGTAGGTAATAAAATACACAGACACACACATGTAAATTCTAAGTCTAATAATGATAATAATAAACTCTATGATACACTGAACTAACACTGGCTGTTAAAGTTGAAGTTTGAAAATTTTTTTTTTAATTTATTAGTCCTGAACCAATTATTTCTTTTGGTCAGAACATATGAAATAATATGCATTTATCAATAAAATGCATATATATATATAAATATAGAGATGTCTGTATATAGATATATATATATATATATATATATATATATATATATATATATATATATATATATATATATATATATATATATATATATATATATATATATATATATATATATATATATATATATATTGCATAATCAGATGAAATTTTTGTACATAGGTATATTATTACAATGGTTAATATTAATAATATCTACAATGTCTTGGGAAAAACTGGCACTGGATGTTTAGTTGGGGTGGCGTCATCATGCCCAATCTATGGCTACAAAGTTCCTTGTCCTTGACATATGGACTGATGATAATGTTTATATAACAAGATTTTATTTCTTTATTGATGGTGGACACAGTTGATGAATCAACAGCAGGCCAGGTTTGCACTTAACTGGCCTGTGACGATGTAGTACAGAATTCTTGTGGCCCACTCCTCTCAGTAGCTGGAGTAAAATGTTAGGCCGCACAGACACCCGCTCTTGTACTTCTACAAAAGCATCTGGCACAATCGTAGTGCCAGATCAGAAACTCTGAAACAAAATTTATGACATGTGTCAACACTCTGTTTACTGCGCCACTCTTACACACAACACCACAAAACAACATTACACAGATTGGGTCAGATCTCTCTGACCAACTTAGCACATCTCACCCAGTTGTTATCAAATAGTACCAGTTTCCCAAGACTGCATTGCATCCAACATATGTTCAATAGTTTCCTCTTCCATTCAATAAGGTGGGTGATATGTTCCCACTGATCTCAATTATAGATCCGCCTTCCATAGTCTTAGATAGGTTTTCATATATTATTTGTTTGTCTCTAGGCCCTGGACTGCTGCTGGGGACCTAGAGCAAGCACTCACTTGTCGTAATCATTTTTCATGATATGGCAGTATCAATCACTCAAAATATTAAAATAAACAAGATAAATGCTTTTTCCCTTACCACAATTCAGAATTGAGAACACAGTTACTTAGTACTAGCAAAACTCAGCTGAGCTGCTGGCTAGATTAGGGCGTCCCACTGATTTTTATTTAATAATTCCTGGAAATCGCCTCTAGCAGTAACGTACTGTGTCAATGGACAGTCTTCTATACAATGGCACAAGCGTGCGTCTCTCATTCAATAATATAAATACTTCTGTCCAATCAACGGACTTCCCCTCCAACTTTTTCAAATATTCAAACTAAAAGTCAAATTTCATTCCAGTCTCAGTCTAGTATGTAGTATTTTTCCCAAAATTACACTTGTTTTTTGGACTAACTACATGAAAAAACTACACAAACCTGCCCCACTAAGTTATTTTTAGCTACTATCCTCCGACTTTGCCCCTCTTTCATCTGCAGTTTGATTTTTGCATTTTTAGGCTCAAGGACCCTAAAATGTAACTTTAGTGAAAATATGCACAAAAAACTGTTCGCTAGTCTGATTGGAACAATACAGTCTTTCGTCAATATCTCCCGTGTTATCTATCCGTCTGTGTAATTAAAAGTATATTATTTGTCAGCTTAAGATGGGCTATCAAACTAGCTAGGTTTTATTTTCATAACTTTATTATTAAAGAAAACCCTACTTTTCTCAAGGTTAGTTTTTGAAATTTGTTTTTTGAACCTTCGTCCACGGCGTTTGCCGCTGTATTCAAACAAAACAACCAATTACGGTAAAACGTCTAAGATACGACTGTTTCTAACAAGAGCTAAGGTCGTTTTTCTACCAATTCCTTACATTGTGTCAACTAGTGTCGTGATTTTTTCCTTTAAACTACAAATTGCGTCTTTTTGCCTTTTTAATTAAAACACGTGTTCAGACCGTCATATTTTTTTTATCTCCGTTTCCCTCCCGTCTAAAAGGGTAAACCGTTTAGTCTGCATGTTCCAACTAGTTAGTTTCAATGGCGGTAGAAAGCGCTGGCGTAGGTGAAGAAGCCTCGGCATATCTTGCCTATATTTTTATCCCTACGTGTTATTTTACCCGTTATCTTTATAATTGGAGATATTTTAACGTTGTATCACTGTATTTTTCACCACACATCTCCCCACCTGAGAACATGCACTAATGCAAGTTCCAAAACCAGTGATACACATAGACAAAATTACTCCTCACGCCTGCCAACTACTCTAATTTTGATCACAGGGGTGCCTACTGAGGAAATCTGCACCGACATTCTGTGACCCCGGGATATATTCAATAATAAACTGATAAGGTTGCAACAATAAAGACCATCTTAACAATCTTGCATTTTCATGCTTGGCCTGAGATAAGAACACAAGTGGCTGGTGATCCGTTTGGACCACAAAAGTCCTACCATACATATAGATTTGGAACTTTTGTATTGCCCAGATTAACGCTAAACATTCCTTTTCGCTTGTGGAATATCCTTGCTCCGTTTTGTTCAACTTGTGGCTTGCATAAGCGACTGGGTTCAGTTCCCCATTGGGTGAAGAGGACCTTTGCAACAGAGCCGCCCCCAGGCCTACATTACTTGCATCTGTTCTCACCACAAAGTCCTGAGTCAAATCAGGCAATTTGAGAATAGGCTTGCTAGTGAGTTTTTCCTTTAACTCTTGAAATGCCAATTCACATTGCGCGGACCAAACAATTTTATCTGGATTTCCTTTGCGAGTCAGATCAGTCAGAGGAGCACATATAAAGTTAAAATTTTTGATATATTTTTGGTAAAACCCACATAACGACACGAATGATCGCACGTCTTTTTTTGTTTGTGGTCTAGGTGCTCTCTGCAGTTTTTCCAAGTTCTTTGGGTCAGGGGTCATGTTACCCTGATATAGAGTATGTCCCAAGAATTCCAGCTCTTTGCATCCAATACAACATTTTGTTGGTCTAGCAGTTAAGTTTGCTTCTCTGAGCCTATCAAATAACATTTTCAGAGAGTTAATGTGTTCTTTAAATTTTTCTGTGGCGACGAGAATATCATCCATGAAATTCGTGATACATGGATTATTCAAGGGATCCAACAATTTGCGCATCATCCTAGAAAATACACTCGGAGCATTTTTCAATCCGAATGGTAGCATGTTGAATTCATAATGTCCTTCCGAGGTGCTAAAAGCTAAATAAGGTCTAACTTCAGACTTCACTGGAATCTGGTAATAGCCTTTACTAAGATCCACCTTCGAAAAGTATTTTGCCTTGTTCAATCTGGCAAATAACTGTTTTGTGTCTGGTAATGGATCCACTTGTCCTTCTGTGACAGCATTCAGTTTCCTGTAATCTATGCACAGTCTATGTTCCCCAGACGGTTTCCTCAACAAAACTACACTGGAGCTAAAAGAAGATTCACTGTGTGAAATAATCCCTTCTTTCAACAAATAATCTATTTCCTCTTTCAATGCCTTCTCCTTCGCGAACGGAACAGAATAGGCTCTCATACAGATTGGGTTTGAGTCTACCAGCTTCATGTCATACTGTAGCAAATTTGTATGTCCTGGTTTATCTGTTAATACATCTGTATGTTCCTCCAGAACCTGTTGAACTCTCTCCCTCTGATTTTTAGTCAGGTGCTTACTGACTTTTACTTGTGCGGCTGTCTCACAGGGATGTAATGGGTATTCATGTGAGGTGAGTGGTTCCTTTTTCATTTTAGTTGCGATAGCCAAGGTCAGTAAGGGGGTGCTTTCCTGGATTGGTCTGTCCAGATACTTCTTTAAAAGGTTTACATGATATACCTTCTCCTTCCCCTTTTTGTCAATTTTATAATTTGTTCTAGACACCTTCTCTAGAACCGTATATGGACCTTGCCATCCAATTTGTAACTTATTCTGGCTGCCGGGTAGTAGAAGAAGCACCTTCTCTCCCACAGCTAATTCTCTGTCCTTTGCTTTCCTATTAAAATACGCTGCATGTTTCTTCCTGGCTTGTCTCAAATTATCATTTGCCAGTTTCCATCCAGCTTTCAGACGAGAGGTCAGCTCGTTCACATATTGATATGATGAGGTAACAGTCTCTTCTGCTTTCTCATCTGTCCAGGTCCTTAATAAAGCTTCTAATGGACCTTTTATTTGCCTCCCAAATAGCAGGGTTGCGGGAGCCATCCCGCTTGAACTATGTGGTACCTCCCGATACGCAAACAACGCGGCGGGCAGAAATTGATCCCACATATCAGGTTTTTCATGTGCCAGCTTCCTCAGGATAGAAATGAGAGTCCCATTGAACCTCTCTACCTGGCCGTTCCCTTGTGGATGGTGCGGACTACAATGAAAGTGTCTGGCTTGAAATAGCTTAAAAACTTCTTCCGTTAGTTTCCCCTTGAACTGTGAGCCATTATCAGTCAAGATTTGATGCGGGAATCCTAATCTTGTGAATATTGTAAGTAGTGCCTCTGCTGCATGTTTCGAATCAATTGACGGCAGGGCTACCGCCTCTCCCCACATAGAACAAGTGTCCACCAGAGTAAGGATGTAACTGTTCCTCCTCTTGGTCCGAGTGAGAGGTCCCACAATATCCACTGCAACCCTCTCAAAAGGTGTTCCCACTATGGGCATTTCCCCTAGAGTTGCAGGAGCAGTCCAATGCTTTGGAGCTACCCTTTGACATTCTGGACAGGATTTGACATATCTTGTTATATCCTCCGTTATCCCTGGCCAGAAGTAATGACAAGCTATACGCTGTCCTGTGGCGCTGATCCCCATGTGACCACTGAAGGGAATCGCATGCCCTAGTTCCATCACTTTATCCCTATATAAAGCGGGAAGAACCAGCTGGTTGTGACCATTTGTTCCAGTTCCGGCCTTCCTGTATATCAATTTGTTCTTCATAAAGTACTCTCCCTTGCTTGGAGGTGTGTGGCATTTGGGCAATTTTTTAAAACATAGCTTGAGTGTCCTATCCTCAGCCTGCGCCTTCCTCATCTCTTCTGGATGAGCATTTATAGGTTCACCTTCTTCCTCCTTTTTCTGTGACCTGGTCTGCACTGTCGCCATGATCACAGGTCTCTCGGGATTCCCCAAGAAGACGTATCTACACCCCAATATCAGAGGTAGATTGGTTCATCTATCACTGCTGCTCTGATTTCTCCTTCCACATAGCGAGTTTTCACCGTTATCCTTGCGATGGGAAGTGTCATGAGTGGTATGTCCTTAGTCACCCCTTGTATTTCCACTGTTTCTGTGGTATACTGACTTGGGTCCACTAGGCTAGACTTCACAACTGAATCATAATCCAAACCTGTATCATATAGGCACCTTATGGTGACCCCATTACAAATAACATCCTCACAAACTGGGGGGTGATAAGGTTCCTGCTGTCCATTAGGATTAACCTTTAATCTTTGTTTCCCCGATTTCATTGCAGCAATGTTTGAAGGTTTCCTTTTACAAAATTCGGTGTTATGGTTGTCTTTCTTACACCATTTGCACCATCTCTTTCCTTGGTTAAACGGTTTTCTTTCATTATATTTTTGGTCATTGAACAGTGAGTTTCTATCACGATAATCATTTCGTGGCCTATCAAAGTTTGTCCTGCCTTTATTACCTTGTTCTCTGGTATCAAATTTACTAAATTGCTGTGGAGCTTTAAAATTTTCTATGTGCTTCTTTTTAGTGCCACTTACCTCTGCCTGGGCTGCCTGATACCTCTCAGCGACATTTAAAACCTTCCCCAACCGCTCTGCACCTTGTTTCATGAGAAATTTTCTCAGGTCTGGAGCCATGGACTCTCTTAATTGCTCTATCATGATCATCTCTTTGAGATCTTGGGTCTTCCCCAGAGCAGTCCATTTCTCCAAATAGGTTTCCAGTCTGGCAGAGAATTGGTGGTATGTCTCCCCAGACAACAGTTTGGCATTTCTAAACTTCTTACGATAAAATTCACCATTCTTTTCATATCTCAATAACAAAGCCTGCTTTAGCATGTCATAATTGTCTTGGTCGTCTCTATGCATCTTAGCAAAAACTTCATAAGAAGTACCTCAAAGCCCCTGGGATAACTTAAGACTCCACCTCTCTCTCTCTAACCCATACGTAGTAGCTAATAGTTCGAATCTACTGAGGTACCCCTCGATGTCATCGTCTTTCTCAACAAAATGGTCTAAATGAAACCCCATAGCTGAGGTTGAGGCTCCCTGACTAGGCGTGGCATCTGAGGGAAAGGGGCTGGCACCATTTTCAGGAGCATGGCCTTGTAATTCCAGCTCCCTTAGTCGTAACTCGCGCTCCCTTTGCAATCTCCTATCTTCTGCTTCCCTTTCGGCAGTCAATCTCTTATCTTCTGCCTACCTTTGATGTCGTTTTTCTTCTGCCTCTAATTGGAGCCTTTTAATCTCCCTATCTGCCTCCAATGCCTTAGCTTCTTTGTCAGCCTCAATCTGCAGCCTCTTAAGTTCTTTATAAGCCTCAATTTGTAACTTCTTCTCTTCAGCTAACCTCCTATCTTCCCTTTCAATATTCTTGTCGCATTCTGAAGTTACATACTGAATTAAAACTTGACCCTCCATGTTCATCTCCTTCGCCGTCAGCACAGCAGCCGATCTAAATTTTGCCAGATCTGCCATATTCTAACACACAAATTAACAATGACTAAGGTAAATTTCAAGTATATAATTACTAAGGTAATATATTAATTAATTAATTAATTACCACTGGCTGTGAAGATTCATAAACTTTTATTTTCCACTTTTTATTTTAAGGGACACTTTTAAATTTATTCCCTTATGCCCCCACTAGTTTAATTCCCGGACCAGGAGACCCTAATATCTTTGATAAACTTAATTTCCGGACAAGACCCCAATATTTGTAGTGGGTTTTGATGTTATTGTATGGTTGTTATGTTACCTAGTGTACTGGATGAGGTCAGCTGTGAAGGCTCCTGAGATAAAAGTTTATGTGAGTTACAGAAGGTCTTTCTGCTACCACTTACGACCTCAAACAGACCTATTCTACTATAATGAATGTTAGCTACGTTAAAAGTCTAGGGTACTGAATGGTGATGTGTAGGTAATAAAATACACAGACACACACATGTAAATTCTAAGTCTAATAATGATAATAATAAACTCTATGATACACTGAACTAACACTGGCTGTTAAAGTTTAAGTTTGAAATTTTTTTTTTAAATTTATTAGTCCTGAACCAATTATTTCTTTTGGTCAGAACATATGAAATAATATGTATTTATCAATAAAATGCATATATATATATATATATATATATATATATATATATATATATATATATATATATATATATATATATATATATATATATATATATATATATATATATATATATATTGCATAATCAGATGAAATTTTTGTACATAGGTATATTATTACAATGGTTAATATTAATAATATCTACAATGTCTTGGGAAAAACTGGCACTGGATGTTTAGTTGGGGTGGCGTCATCATGCCCAATCTATGGCTACAAAGTTCCTTGTCCTTGACATATGGACTGATGATAATGTTTATATAACAAGATTTTATTTCTTTATTGATGGTGGACACAGTTGATGAATCAACAGCAGGCCAGGTTTGCACTTAACTGGCCTGTGACGATGTAGTACAGAATTCTTGTGGCCCACTCCTCTCAGTAGCTGGAGTAAAATGTTAGGCCGCACAGACACCCGCTCTTGTACTTCTACAAAAGCATCTGGCACAATCGTAGTGCCAGATCAGAAACTCTGAAACAAAATTTGTGCTATGTGTCAACACTCTTTTTACTGCGCCACTCTTACACACAATACCAAAAAACAACATAACACAGATTGGGTCAGATCTCTCTGACCAACTTAGCACATCTCACCCAGTTGTTATCAAATAGTACCAGTTTCCCAAGACTGCATTGCATCCAACATATGTTCAATAGTTTCCTCTTCCATTCAATAAGGTGGGTGATATGTTCCCACTGATCTCAATTATAGATCCGCCTTCCATAGTCTTAGATAGGTTTTCATATATTATTTGTTTGTCTCTAGGCCCTGGACTGCTGCTGGGGACCTAGAGCAAGCACTCACTTGTCGTAATCATTTTTCATGATATGGCAGTATCAATCAATCAAAATATTAAAATAAACAAGATAAATGCTTTATCCCTTACCACAATTCAGAACTGAGAACACAGTTACTTAGTACTAGCAAAACTCAGCTGAGCTGCTGGCTAGATTAGGGCGTCCCACTGATTTTTATTTAATAATTTCTGGAAATCGCCTCTAGCAGTAACGTACTGTGTCAATGGACAGTCTTCTATACAATGGCACAAGCGTGCGTCTCTCATTCAATAATATAAATACTTCTGTCCAATCAACGGACTTCTCCTCTAACTTTTTCAAATATTCAAACTAAAAGTCAAATTTCATTCCAGTCTCAGTCTAGTATGTAGTATTTTTCCAAAATTACACTTGTTTTTTTGGACTAACTACATGAAAAAACTCGGGGGTGTTGGGAAGTCAGGTATTGGTAGTGCCTCTGGTGAAGGAGCTGTCATGCCCTTTTCAGTTCAGCTCAGCCACCTTTGGTCCAAACCTGACATCCAGCTCTCACATGTGGCTCCTCGTAGCTGTTAGCATGCGACAGCGGCCACCCCCGGACAACGGCTTTGACAGGCCGGCTAAACTAGGTGAGGGTAGCCGAATGGTTATAAACCTTCGGTGAGTTAGGGTCTGCCTACCCATGCATGCGAAGACTGGATTCGATAGACTGCGCGGAAGAAACCACCTGTTGGTTCAACGGGCATGACGGCGATTACCAGCAACGCGCTGTGGAGCGTAAGGAGCACGGCGAGGCACGTAGAAAGCCCTGGTCATCCACTGCACCTGACTTCATCTCCAGTCGTCTTGACTTGTCTTGCCACTGGATTGAGATGGACCCAGGCGAGAGAGTGAGGTCGACGAATTGCGCAACTCTTCCTCACTTTAATCCAAATCACTGCGCAAGTATCTCTTTCATCCATTCATCCATTCATCCATCCACTCACAACAAGTCATGTGGCGATGGGCGAGCGGCGAAGCGGCAGGCGTGGGTACGCTGGCAGTCGTAGTCGCAGACCTACACACAGGCGGCTCAGGCCATATGGTCGTCTTCCACTGATCGGAGCAGCAGTGGGATTCGGCAGCCCCCTGAGTGTCTGAGCAGCCCTCTTTAGGAAAGCACTGCTCACCTCCATGGCATGAGGAAGGGGCTAGAAAAGGTGCCTTAAACATTGCCTGCTTCACCATTACCTAACCAGCTTACCGCGGTTGGTGGGTACCCTACTTCGGCGGTCGACATATAAGAAAAAGAAAGGACATATTTTTCCCCCTCATTCTAGGCGCATGGAATGTGCGCACTTTACTTGACAAAGACTTTAACGCAAACAGACCTGAGAGACGAACTGCCCTGATTGGGAGAGAACTGGCCAGGTACAACATTGACATAGCAGCACAGAGTGAAACTCGACTTGCAGGCGAGGGCCAACTTTGCGAAAAGGGTGCAGGTTATACATTCTTTTGGAGCGGAAGAGGAACTGAAGAAAGACGAGAAGCAGGGGTTGGATTTGCAATCAAAACAGCTGCGGTGCTTCCAGTGCTGCTATATGCATGTGAAACATGGACTGTATACAGGCGCCACGTAAAGAAGCTAAACCACTTCCATACAGTCTGTCTCAGGAAGATAATGAACATCAAATGGCAAGACAAGATCCCGGATACCGCCGTTCTTGACAGAGCTGGTATCCCTAGTATTGATACCATTCTGATGCAGTCACAAATTCGCTGGGCAGGTCATGTAGTCCGCATGCCAGAGCATCGACTGCCAAAGATACTCTTTTATGGTGAGATGCAGAAGGGTAAACGCTCCCATGGTGGCCAAAAGAAGCGCTTCAAAGACACGTTAAAGACGTCATTGAAAAGCTTTGACATAAACCTAGACACATGGGAAGCTGCTGCGCAAGACCGAACTGCTTGGCGCACATCTCTTCGTAAAGGTGCAGCGGCATGCGAATCATCCAGAAGAGCAGGAGCGGAACAGCGGAGACAAGCTAGAAAGGACCGTGAAATAAAACCTTCACATGAAGCAAACATTCCCTGCCCACACTGTCCAAGATCTTTCCAGGCCCGCATCGGGCTCTTCAGTCCCCTTCGTACCCATAGACTAACCTAACATATTCTTAAATAATTGGATGAACAGAGTGGTCTTCATCACCCGTGATGGACGAACAACCACAACCACATGAAAAAACTACACAAACCTGCCCCACTAAGTTATTTTTAGCTACTATCCTCCGACTTTGCCTCTTTCATCTGCAGTTTGATTTTTGCATTTTTAGGCTCAAAGACGCCAAAATGTAACTTTAGTGAAAATATGCACAAAAAACTGTTCGCTAGTCTGATTGGAACAATACCGTCTTTCGTCAATATCTCCCGTGTTAACTGTCCGTCTGTGTAATTAAAAGTATATTATTTGTCAGCTTAAGATGGGCTATCAAACTAGCTAGGTTTTATTTTCATAACTTTATTATTAAAGAAAACCCTACTTTTCTCAAGGTTAGTTTTTGAAATTTGTTTTTGAACCTTCGTCCACGGCGTTTGCCGCTGTATTCAAACAAAACAACCAATTACGGTAAAACGTCTAAGATACGACTGTTTCTAACAAGAGCTAAGGTCGTTTTTCTACCAATTCCTTACATTGTGTCAACTAGTGTCGTGATTTTTTCCTTTAAACTACAAATTGCGTCTGTTTGCCTTTTAGATTCAAACACGTGTTCAGACCGTCATAATTTTTTTTCTTTTATCTCCGTTTCCCTCCCGTCTAAAAGGGTAAACCGTTTAGTCTGCATGTTCCAACTAGTTAGTTTCAATGGCGGTAGAAAGCGCTGGCGTAGGTGAAGAAGCCTCGGCATATCTTGCCTATATTTTTATCCCTACGTGTTATTTTACCCGTTATCTTTATAATTGGAGATATTTTAACGTTGTATCACTGTATTTTTCACCACACATCTCCCCACCTGAGAACATGCACAAATGCAAGTTCCAAAACCAGTGATACACATAGACAAAATTACTCCTCACGCCTGCCAACTACTCTAATTTTGATCACAGGGGTGCCTACTGAGGAAATCTGCACCGACATTCTGTGACCCCGGGATATATTCAATAATAAACTGATAAGGTTGCAACAATAAAGACCATCTTAACAATCTTGCATTTTCGTGCTTGGCCTGAGATAAGAACACAAGTGGCTGGTGATCCGTTTGGACCACAAAAGTCCTACCGTACATATAGATTTGGAACTTTTTTATTGCCCAGATTAACGCTAAACATTCCTTTTCGCTTGTGGAATATCCTTGCTCCGTTTTGTTCAACTTATGGCTTGCATAAGCGACTGGGTTCAGTTCCCCATTGGGTGAAGAGGACCTTTGCAACAGAGCCGCCCCCAGGCCTACATTACTTGCATCTGTTCTCACCACAAAGTCCTGAGTCAAATCAGGCAATTTGAGAATAGGCTTGCTAGTGAGTTTTTCCTTTAACTCTTGAAATGCCAATTCACATTGCGCGGACCAAACAATTTTATCTGGATTTCCTTTGCGAGTCAGATCAGTCAGAGGAGCACATATAAAGTTAAAATTTTTGATATATTTTTGGTAAAACCCACATAACGACACGAATGATCGCACGTCTTTTTTTGTTTGTGGTCTAGGTGCTCTCTGCAGTTTTTCCAAGTTCTTTGGGTCAGGGGTCATGTTACCCTGATATAGAGTATGTCCCAAGAATTCCAGCTCTTTGCATCCAATACAACATTTTGTTGGTCTAGCAGTTAAGTTTGCTTCTCTGAGCCTATCAAATAACATTTTCAGAGAGTTAATGTGTTCTTTAAATTTTTCTGTGGCGACGAGAATAACATCCATGAAATTCGTGATACATGGATTATTCAAGGGATCCAACAATTTGCGCATCATCCTAGAAAATACACTCGGAGCATTTTTCAATCCGAATGGTAGCATGATGAATTCATAATGTCCTTCCGAGGCGCTAAAAGCTAAATAAGGTCTAACTTCAGGCTTCACTGGAATCTGGTAATAACCTTTACTAAGATCCACCTTCGAAAAGTATTTTGCCTTGTTCAATCTGGCAAATAACTGTTTTGTATCTGGTAATGGATCCACTTGTCCTTCTGTGACAGCATTCAGTTTCCTGTAATCTATGCACAGTCTATGTTCCCCAGACGGTTTCCTCAACAAAACTACACTGGAGCTAAAAGAAGATTCACTGTGTGAAATAATCCCTTCTTTCAACAAATAATCTATTTCCTCTTTCAATGCCTTCTCCTTCGCGAACGGGACAGAATAGGCTCTCATACAGATTGGGTTTGAGTCTACCAGCTTCATGTCATACTGTAGCAAATTTGTATGTCCTGGTTTATCTGTTAATACATCTGTATGTTCCTCCAGAACCTGTTGAACTCTCTCCCTCTGATTTTTAGTCAGGTGCTTACTGACTTTTACTTGTGCGGCTGTCTCACAGGGATGTAATGGGTATTCATGTGAGGTGAGTGGTTCCTTTTTCATTTTAGTTGCGATAGCCAAGGTCAGTAAGGGGGTGCTTTCCTGGATTGGTCTGTCCAGATACTTCTTTAAAAGGTTTACATGATATACCTTCTCCTTCCCCTTTTTGTCAATTTTATAATTTGTTCTAGACACCTTCTCTAAAACCGTATATGGACCTTGCCATCCAATTTGTAACTTATTCTGGCTGCCGGGTAGTAGAAGAAGCACCTTCTCTCCCACAGCTAATTCTCTGTCCTTTGCTTTCCTATTAAAATACGCTGCATGTTTCTTCCTGGCTTGTCTCAAATTACCATTTGCCAGTTTCCATCCAGCTTTCAGACGAGAGGTCAGCTCGTTCACATATTGATATGATGAGGTAACAGTCTCTTCTGCTTTCTCATCTGTCCAGGTCCTTAATAAAGCTTCTAATGGACCTTTTATTTGCCTCCCAAATAGCAGGGTTGCGGGAGCCATCCCGCTTGAACTATGTGGTACCTCCCGATACGCAAACAACGCGGCGGGCAGAAATTGATCCCACATATCAGGTTTTTCATGTGCCAGCTTCCTCAGGATAGAAATGAGAGTCCCATTGAACCTCTCTACCTGGCCGTTCCCTTGTGGATGGTGCGGACTACAATGAAAGTGTTTGGCTTGAAATAGCTTAAAAACTTCTTCCGTTAGTTTCCCCTTGAACTGTGAGCCATTATCAGTCAAGATTTGATGCGGGAATCCTAATCTTGTGAATATTGTAAGTAGTGCCTCTGCTGCATGTTTCGAATCAATTGACGGCAGGGCTACCGCCTCTCCCCACATAGAACAAGTGTCCACCAGAGTAAGGATGTAACTGTTCCTCCTCTTGGTCCGAGTGAGAGGTCCCACAATATCCACTGCAACCCTCTCAAAAGGTGTTCCCACTATGGGCATTTCCCCTAGAGTTGCAGGAGCAGTCCAATGCTTTGGAGGTACCCTTTGACATTCTGGACAGGATTTGACATATCTTGTTATATCCTCCGTTATCCCTGGCCAGAAGTAATGACAAGCTATACGCTGTCCTGTGGCGCTGATCCCCATGTGACCACTGAAGGGAATCGCATGCCCTAGTTCCATCACTTTATCCCTATATAAAGCGGGAAGAACCAGCTGGTTGTGACCATTTGTTCCAGTTCCGGCCTTCCTGTATATCAATTTGTTCTTCATAAAGTACTCTCCCTTGCTTGGAGGTGTGTGGCATTTGGGCAATTTTTTAAAACATAGCTTGAGTGTCCTATCCTCAGCCTGCGCCTTCCTCATCTCTTCTGGATGAGCATTTATAGGTTCACCTTCTTCCTCCTTTTTCTGTGACCTGGTCTGCACTGTCGCCATGATCACAGGTCTCTCGGGATTCCCCAAGAAGACGTATCTACACCCCAATATCAGAGGGTAGATTGGTTCATCTATCACTGCTGCTCTGATTTCTCCTTCCAAATAGCGAGTTTTCACCGTTATCCTTGCGATGGGAAGTGTCATGAGTGGTATGTCCTTAGTCACCCCTTGTATTTCCACTGTTTCTGTGGTATACTGACTTGGGTCCACTAGGCTAGACTTCACAACTGAATCATAATCCAAACCTGTATCATATAGGCACCTTATGGTGACCCCATTACAAATAACATCCTCACAAACTGGGGGGTGATAAGGTTCCTGCTGTCCATTAGGATTAACCTTTAATCTTTGTTTCCCCGATTTCATTGCAGCAATGTTTGAAGGTTTCCTTTTACAAAATTCGGTGTTATGGTTGTCTTTCTTACACCATTTGCACCATCTCTTTCCTTGGTTAAACGGTTTTCTTTCATTATATTTTTGGTCATTGAACAGTGAGTTTCTATCACGATAATCATTTCGTGGCCTATCAAAGTTTGTCCTGCCTTTATTACCTTGTTCTCTGGTATCAAATTTACTAAATTGCTGTGGAGCTTTAAAATTTTCTATGTGCTTCTTTTTAGTGCCACTTACCTCTGCCTGGGCTGCCTGATACCTCTCAGCGACATTTAAAACCTTCCCCAACCTCTCTGCACCTTGTTCCATGAGAAATTTTCTCAGGTCTGGAGCCATGGACTCTCTTAATTGCTCTATCATGATCATCTCTTTGAGATCTTGGGTCTTCCCCAGAGCAGTCCATTTCTCCAAATAGGTTTCCAGTCTGGCAGAGAATTGGTGGTATGTCTCCCCAGACAACAGTTTGGCATTTCTAAACTTCTTACGATAAAATTCACCATTATTTTCATATCTCAATAACAAAGCCTGCTTTAGCATGTCATAATTGTCTTGGTCGTCTCTATGCATCTTAGCAAAAACGTCATAAGAAGTACCTCAAAGTCCCTGGGATAACTTAAGACTCCACCTCTCTCTCTCTAACCCATACGTAGTAGCTAATAGTTCGAATCTACTGAGGTACCCCTCGATGTCATCGTCTTTCTCAACAAAATGGTCTAAATGAAACCCCATAGCTGAGGTTGAGGCTCCCTGACTAGGCGTGGCATCTGAGGGAAAGGGGCTGGCACCATTTTCAGGAGCATGGCCTTGTAATTCCAGCTCCCTTAGTCGTAACTCGCGCTCCCTTTGCAATCTCCTATCTTCTGCTTCCCTTTCGGCAGTCAATCTCTTATCTTCTGCCTACCTTTGATGTCGTTTTTCTTCTGCCTCTAATTGGAGCCTTTTAATCTCCCTATCTGCCTCCAATGCCTTAGCTTCTTTGTCAGCCTCAATCTGCAGCCTCTTAAGTTCTTTATAAGCCTCAATTTGTAACTTCTTCTCTTCAGCTAACCTCCTATCTTCCCTTTCAATATACTTGTCGCATTCTGAAGTTACATACTGAATTAAAACTTGACCCTCCATGTTCATCTCCTTCGCCGTCAGCACAGCAGCCGATCTAAATTTTGCTAGATCTGCCATATTCTAACACACAAATTAACAATGACTAAGATAAATTTCAAGTATATAATTACTAAGGTAATATATTAATTAATTAATTAATTACCACTGGCTGTGAAGATTCATAAACTTTTATTTTCCACTTTTTATTTTAAGGGACACTTTTAAATTTATTCCCTTATGCCCCCACTAGATTAATTCCCAGACCAGGAGACCCTAATATCTTTGATAAACTTAATCATCGGACAAGACCCCAATATTTTTAGTGGGTTTTGATGTTATTGTATGGTTGTTATGTTACCTAGTGTACTGGATGAGGTCAGCTGTAAAGGCTCCTGAGATAAAAGTTTATGTGAGTTACAGAAGGCCTTTCTGCTACCACTTACGACCTCAAACAGACCTATTCTACTATAATGAATGTTAGCTACGTTAAAAGTCTAGGGTATTGAATGGTGATGTGTGGGTAATAAAATACACAGACACACACATGTAAATTCTAAGTCTAATAATGATAATAATAAACTCTATGATACACTGAACTAACACTGGCTGTTAAAGTTTAAGTTTGAAAATTTTTTTTTTAATTTATTAGTCCTGAACCAATTATTTCTTTTGGTCAGAACATATGAAATAATATGTATTTACCAATAAAATGCATATATATATTGCATAATCAAATGAAATTTTTGTACATAGGTATATTATTACAATGGTTAATATTAATAATATCTACAATGTTTTGGGAAAAACTGGCACTAAATGTTTAGTTGGGGTGGCGTCATCATGCCCAATCTATGGCTACAAAGTTCCTCGTCCTTGACATATGGACTGATGATAATGTTTATATAACAAGATTTTATTTCATTATTGATGGTGGACACAGTTGATGAATCAATAGCAGGCCAGACTTGCACTTAACTGGCCTGTGACGATGTAGTACAGAATTCTTGTGGCCCACTCCTCTCAGTAGCTGGAGTAAAATGTTAGGCCGCACAGACACCCGATCTTGTACTTCTACAAAAGCATCTGGCACAATCGTAGTGCCAGATCAGAAACTCTGAAACAACATTTGTGCCATGTGTCAACACTCTGTTTACTGCGCCACTCTTACACACAACACCACAAAACAACATTACACAGATTGGGTCAGATCTCTCTGACCAACTTAGCACATCTCACCCAGTTGTTATCAAAAAGTACCAGTTTCCCAAGACTGCATTGCATCCAACATATGTTCAATAGTTTCCTCTTCCATTCAATAAGGTGGGTGATATGTTCCCACTGATCTCAATTATAGATCCGCCTTCCATAGTCTTAGATAGGTTTTCATATATTATTTGTTTGTCTCTAGGCCCTGGACTGCTGCTGGGGACCTAGAGCAAGCACTCACTTGTCGTAATCATTTTTTCATGATATGGCAGTATCAATCACTCAAAATATTAAAATAAACAAGATAAATGCTTTTTCCCTTACCACAATTCAGAATTGAGAACACAGTTACTTAGTACTAGCAAAACTCAGCTGAGCTGCTGGCTAGATTAGGGCGTCCCACTGATTTTTATTTAATAATTCCTGGAAATCACCTCTAGCAGTAACGTACTGTGTCAATGGACAGTCTTCTATACAATGGCACAAGCGTGCGTCTCTCATTCAATAATATAAATACTTCTGTCCAATCAACGGACTTCCCCTCTAACTTTTTCAAATATTCAAACTAAAAGTCAAATTTCATTCCAGTCTCAGTCTAGTATGTAGTATTTTTCCCAAAATTACACTTGTTTTTTGGACTAACTACATGAAAAAACTACACAAACCTGCCCCACTAAGTTATTTTTAGCTATTATCCTCCGACTTTGCCCCTCTTTCATCTGCAGTTTGATTTTTGCATTTTTAGGCTCAAGGACGCTAAAATGTAACTTTAGTGAAAATATGCGCAAAAAACTGTATGCTAGTCTGATTGGAACAATACAGTCTTTCGTCAATATCTTCCGTGTTATCTGTCCGTCTGTGTAATTAAAAGTATATTATTTGTCAGCTTAAGATGGGCTATCAAACTAGCTAGGTTTTATTTTCATAACTTTATTATTAAAGAAAACCCTACTTTTCTCAAGGTTAGTTTTTGAAATTTGTTTTTGAACCTTCGTCCACGGCGTTTGCCGCTGTATTCAAACAAAACAACCAATTACGGTAAAACGTCTAAGATACGACTGTTTCTAACAAGAGCTAAGGTCGTTTTTCTACCAATTCCTTACATTGTGTCAACTAGTGTCGTGATTTTTTCCTTTAAACTACAAATTGCGTCTTTTTGCCTTTTAGATTCAAACACGTGTTCAGACCGTCATAATTTTTTTTCTTTTATCTCCGTTTCCCTCCCGTCTAAAAGGGTAAACCGTTTAGTCTGCATGTTCCAACTAGTTAGTTTCAATGGCGGTAGAAAGCGCTGGCGTAAGTGAAGAAGCCTCGGCATATCTTGCCTATATTTTTATCCCTACGTGTTATTTTACCCGTTATCTTTATAACTGGAGATATTTTAACGTTGTATCACTGTATTTTTCACCACACCATCTATTAAAAGTGTTGCGTATGTTCGCAATAAAGCCTGGGAAATCTTTAGTAGAATCTGGTTGAAGAGTTTTAAATCGCAATCTACAACCTTCCTGGTCTAAATGGAAACGTCTTAATAGCAACGCCTTTATGGCATCATAGTCACAAGCTAAAGTAGAGTCAACATTTTCAGTAGCATTCAAAGGTTCACCATCCAAAAATTCTCGAAGTTTAAGTGCCCAAGCAGATTTATCTAAGTTATTTGTCTGACAAACTTGTTCAAACCATGCGAGATATGATCCCAGGTCATCAAAATTAAGTTTAAAGTGTGGCAATTTAAAGTTATAATAGGTGTTGCGTTGGTTAGATGACGACATTTCATTTGAATTCACACTATGGCTAGCAGTAGCGCATTGTGCATTAAATTTGGCTGTTTCCAATTGAATTAGTGCTAATTCTTTTTCTTGTTGCCTTGTAATTTCATCTTGTTTTCTTTTATTTTCTTCTTCAATTCGTAATATTTCATCTCTTGCCAATTTTCTATCTTCCTCTTGCTTGGTAATCTCTTTTTGTTTTTCCAACTTGGCTTCGCGTTCTTCTTCCTCCCTTTTCAATGCCACTCTTCAATCTTCTTCTTCCTTTTTCAATGCAACTCTTCTATCTTCTTCTTCTCGTTTTCTATCTGCTTCTTTTTGTTCAGCAATAGCTAGTTGCTCTTCAGCGTAAAGACGAAGTTCTGATTCTTTATTTCCAAAATCTTTTCCAAGTTTGATGAAATGCTCTAAAGTAAGCATTGTGAAGTTAATAATCTATGTAGTTACTCCACAATATGTTTTAATCAACGATATAATGTACTAAGTTATTCACCTATGTACCCAGTAGCCAATGTATTACTATGCTTAGTAAAGTGTACTAAGTAATCTCTAATTTGTCTGTTATATTCAAGACAAAATATATTTTTAAACTTACATCTCAATATATAACATCATCATGCCCTAGTCATCAAGACAAATAATAGTGGGTTGGACTACTACTGCAAAAGCTAGCAGTCATTCCATCAAGTCCTTTTTTTAATTTAAATTTAACCAAATTACTTCAAATATTATTATATTCTTATTCTTCTATAATAAAATTAAGTTATTATTATCCTAACATCAATAATTAATTAATATATATCACAGAAACAATTAACTAAAGTTTCACAAACATTAGCACATCACAATTGACGAATGCAGCCATAAAAAATGATTTCACGAACTAAATCAAGAACGGAAGTGGTATGAGAATTAAACCAAAATCTAGGTCAAAGTACCAAAAAAATACGAACACAGAAAATAATGACGTCACAGGACTCTATAACTGACGAATATGTACAATTATCAAATAATCGAAAGTAAGATTGAGAAAAACATGAAAGATTACAAACAGTACACGAAAATGAATATACATGCAACTTATTACAGAAGAATTACACCAGATTTAACAGAACTATACACCTAACACGTAATATCGAATTTTTGCAACAACGAGCATAACGTTCCTCAAATTATGTTAGAGGGTATCCCGTAGCAAATTGCAAAAATTCAATGATCCTTAATGAGAACGATCAGAATTGTTTGTGGTCTGCCAAGGCGACATAACAATCAATCCTGATTGCCGCCAACCAAATGCCCGCTTAACATTACAAACATATTAATATGACATAAATACATATAACATGCGTGAATAAAATATGCCAACGAAGGAAAGTGGACCACAGTTTGCTATCATTGCACAAACGGGTACTTAGCTCTACAAGTTTGATAGTTTCCCCCGGACAGTGTTAGCATGCGCCAACGGCGAAGATAGGTCTTTCTTGAAGCTGATATTGAACGTTTGAAAGTATTGGCTCTGTTCAGAATGTAGTAGTGTTTTCTAATTTGTCGTTAGCCATTCTTTGAGAAGATCTTGACTTTCGCCGTTCCTCTTGCACATAAATCGATGACGTGGTTGCCCTTGGGTCGTTATTCGCAGTGCGTCACAGTTTGTAGGTCACGTGAGGGATTCACAATTATAAACATTTTGTGGCAATATGAGAAATAACTGTCCGTTTTAAAATCCACTTGATATCGTTTTAGCCTCAATAAGAAAAAAATTTTTCCATCCCCGCGATGGCCACCACTTTTGTTACCGTAGTTTGTTTAGGTTTCATTGTAGGTTTCGGGTAGCATTTGACTTCGGTAACAAATATGTTTTTGAGGCTAAATTCCTGCTTTAGGCTTGTTTATCATTGAAATACATTGCTCTGGTCATGTGATGACTATTCTTAGTGTAGAGCGAGATCGTGCTAAGATGTAAACAACGAATGCATGGGCCAACAGTGATAATATTCAATAGAGCAATTTCACTTGACAAAGTCCGTTAAGTTGAGAGTCCTACATTTATTAACGGCATACAAGTTCAGTTAAAACAGTTCATGATCAATCAAGCAAATACATCCTACAAAACGTCTCCTGAGTTTACCTCATTGTAGTCGTCCTATCGTCAGATTATTTACACGTGATTCCATAATCCGGTAACGAATAATTTGACTTAGGCGATCAATATGAATTCTGGATACTTATTCATAACAACTTGCTCCCGATATATTCTATCCAATTGAAGTATATTACACTTCAGTAACTGAGACGTAAATCGTATCCAATAATAATAGGCAGACCCTAGTGCCATATAATAAGTTCCTTTATATAATTATCATCATCATGGGAGACTTCCAACAAAACACGTCCTTCAAGGACCACGGTCACTACAAAAGGGGTACAATTACAAGGTCGTCACGCCGTAGCTTACCAACGAGGCACGTCATTCTAAAACTAGGCAACCTATACCCTTTCGCGTTCAAAACCAAGAATCCGCGAAAACATAATATAAATTAATAGCGTCTTACAAACCAAAATGCGCAACTTTAAATATAGAGCTCACTACCCTAATGGCTACAATCCCAAATCCTCTCGTAACAACAGTCATACGACGACTCAGAGATGCAGGCCTTACTGCAAGACGACCTTATGTTGGGCCAAACTTGATTCACAGACATCGTCAGCAGCGCCTGCTATGGGCAGAGCAACATGTCAGATGGACTAGACTGCAGTGGAATGCTGTCCTATTCACAGACGAGAGCAGATTCAACATATCATTTGCTGATGAACGTATGCGGATTTGGCGATGGTGTGGAGAGCGCTTTGCAGATTGCGGTGTTCGTCAGCACAACCGATTTGGAGGTGGCAGTATTCACATTTGGGGAGGATTCAGTTTTCACCATCGCTTGCCTCTTCACGTCTTCCGTGGAAATGTTAATGATGTGACATATCGAGATGAGGTTCTGGATGCATTGGTTGCTCCTGCGTTCACAAATTATCCAGACTTGCAGCTTCTCCAGCAGGATAACGCACGTGCGCACACCGCATGCATTACGCAGCAATATCTACAGCAGCAGAACAATGTGACGATTGATTGGCCTGCCCTATCACCAGACATGTCCCCTATAGAACATCTGTGGTACGAGCTTGGACGCAGAGTCTACAGGCAATGTTCTCCAGCTAATCTGCAACAGCTCGAAGCTGCTCTTACACGTGAATGGGACTTGATTTCCAGGAATTTCCTTGAGAGACTTGTGCGTTCCATGCGGAGCCGCTGCCAAGCTTGTTTGCAAGCACACAGTGGACATACCAGATACTGAGAATAGTGTGAATGAATTTTTTTTATTGGTTCCATTTTTGGTTTTCTCACTTGCCTGCACAAAATGCAATGAATTTCATAACAATGAAATGTACAAATTAATGGCCAGCATGGATTCATAGGAAGATGAATAAAGATTCCAAATACGTAAACTTGTAAACACTTATATTTACATTTCACACTCTGTTCCTGGATTATACAGGTGGTGCGTTTTTAATGTTCTTCCGTATATATATATATATATATATATATATATATATATATATATAATATATATATATATATATATAAATATATATATTATATAATATATATATATATATATATATATATATATATATATATGTTGTTCGTCCATCACAAGTGATGAAGACCACTCTGTTCATCCAATTATTAGGATGTTAGGATAGTCTATGAGTACGAAGGTGACTGATGAGCCCGATGCGGGCCTGGAAGGATCTCGGACAGTGTGGGCAGGGAATGTTTGCTTCATGTGAAGGTTTTATTTCACGATCTTTTCTAGCTTGTCTCCGCTGTTCCGCTGCTGCTCTTCTGGAAGATTCGCATGCCACTGCACCTTTACGAAGAGATGTGAGCCAGGCAGTTCGGTCTTGCGCAGCAGCTTCCCATGTGTCTGGGTTTATGTCAAAGGTTTTTAATGAAGCCTTAAGCGTGTCTTTGAAGCGCTTTTTCTGGCCACCATGGGAGCGTCTACCCTGCTGCATCTCACCATAAAAGAGTATCTTTGGCAGTCGATGGTCTGGCTAAAATGGTAAATGTTACAATCATACCCATTGCCCGTTCCTTCCGAAAAGTGGGTGACATGTGTTTACTATAGTCACGACTTGCACGTGAAAAGCAAATTTCAGCAATGTTATCAACAGGCTTTGCCATAGGAATCATTTTCAAACATGCATTATTTCCCTTTCCACCACGTGCATTTGATTGACCTTTGAGGTACACACACGTAACACAGATGTGATTTATTGTCAGATTAACAAACATTGTTTAAGCATGCAACAAAATGCAGCAAAACGTTTTTGACTGAGTGTTCAGGTTTTAAAAAAAACAGCTTAGTTGAAATGACCTAAAAATTGAAAGTGGCCTTTAACTTTTTTTGAGCAGATATATATATATATATATATATATATATATATATATATATATATATATATATATATATATATATATATATATATATATATATATATATATATATATATATATATATATATATATATATATATATATATATATATATATATAATTTAAACTTCCATTTGCTTACTGTGCCCATAAACACCTTTCTGTCTTTCCCATTGCGACTGTCGGCGACTATATGATTTAGAGGACTTCAATTTGTCATTATGTAGTACTTAAATACACAAACTTTTTTTTTTTTCGTACGCCCGCTAATACTCGAGGTGAAATCTCAGGTTATTATCAATGTCTAATCTGAGACTGATTTTACGTGAGTATCACTTTTTTCTTGCACAGAAACAGGTGTCCTTCGCCATTCAGGCCGATTTCGAGGTACCCATTAGAGCTGGGTCGGCTCAGGAGCCACCAGTCACCCGGTCGCCAGTGCGGTGTGGTAACCACTACGCTAGCGCGGCTCCCTACCACACACAAACTTTAATTCCATACATTCAATTCCAATGGTGAGTTCTATATTTTACTTCATTTTAAGTTAATGTGCACTTACTCTTCCTTGTATGTAACTCTTATAATCCTCCTTGCCATTGGCATCACGTGAAAATAGTTTTATCTTTGTGATTGGTATTCCATTGTGTCTGCTCGTTTTAAGAAAACTATCCGGTGTATTCTTGGAACAGTTTTAATTGTATTTTTACAATATTTGGAAACTCTGCATAGGGCCACCAATACACATGTAGTTATATTCTGAAAAAGGCGGGAATTCTTTCTGATAAGAAATATGTCCGAAAATTAAACAATTACAATTTTATTTTGGTAATATTTGCTATTTTGGAAGCCACACACGAGTGACTTCATTTATTTCTTCTTTTTTTTCTATTTTAAGGTTTGGCTGTGTCTGACCTATGTTCTCTTGCAACGGGTTTCTGGACGAGCTTATGTTATAATCCAGCATTCATGACAGCTGATTTGCCGCTACATGCCATAGAATTCCAGTATCTGTCAGGGGCGATACCACATACAGCTTTCACTAGAATAACTGCCTGGATGACAGCCTTAATTACACTGGAGAGATGTTTGTGTATTACAGCTCCACTGAAGGTTAGTTCTGAGTTTACGTAATGGAAACACCCTTTTTTCACTTGCGATGTTCTTCAATTTTTTTTTCTCGATTGTGATTACCTGTAGAGAATAAAACTCTACGTTTTGAATATTTGAAAGAATCAAAACTTCACGTCTAGAAGCTTGAATGTCAGTTAAAATAAATTCTTCCCGTTGTTAATGTGATTATAATTGTGTATAAGGTATTATGTTTTAAGGGTATCAACACTCTTATTCAACTTATTCAAGCTATATACTTTCTCTCGTGTCTTCATCTTAGTCGAATTAAGTGCGTTCCTGGCGTATTTCACGTAGTCAGGTTAAAAGAACCTTCTGTCGTGTGCTCACTTTGGCCATATTAAATACTTTTCGTCCTTTATTCATCTTTGTCATTAATCACCAAAATCTTATAATGTACATCTCCAGAAAAATGGCTCCGTTTTTCCTGATAGCCCGCACGGAGTAATAATTTCCTATTCATTATTTTTTTTGTGTTTATGTTTTGTCACTTTTGTTGCGGTCGCCCATTGTCCTGACGTTTTTTCAGCAGTCCGGCTTTAAGTAAAACATTACCTCTTTGTAAATGCCGATTTAGTTTTTATGATTTCCATGACATTATAACACTCATTCATGAATCATTCAATTAATGTTCTTCTATTTCCTTTAAATGCCTTATGCTTCAACAGAGTAACAATTACCTTAGTTGAGTTCTTTCTTTGGACATTGCAAATTTAGCTTCCGCTGTATTGTAGAACACTATAATGAAAGATTGACATAAAACTAAACATTGTAGCTTGTTTACTGCAACCTTTAGTATGTAGATAAAATATAGAAATACACACAACACCATCGCATTCCTCCTCTCTGCTAGTACTAATTTACATTCTCCACTTTTCAAACAAGCGTCCGATCGACACAGTGGTTAGAGTGCTGTTTGCTCGCAACAAAGGTGTCGGTTTCGATTCACGTTATCGACGCGCTTTAGTCTACCCAGTTGTAAATTGGTACATAACTCTGCACATGAGTTGGGGAAGAAAAACGCAGCGAGGAAAGGAACTGGTGATCCTACTTCTGTGATGCTGGACCTAGAATAGGGAAGTCTCTAACATTTCACTCCCCTACGTCTATGGGACTCCTTTTTTTAACATTTCGTACACAAAAAAGAGCTTGCTCTTACACAAATAAAACACGGTTTTGACTTGACTTGATCCACTGTCTCTGTGCGTCAACTCTTGGTGAAATAAAACAAGGTTGACTTGACTTGATCCACTGTCACTGATGCGTCAACTCTTGATGAAATAAAACAAAGTAACTTATGCTATAATTCAGAGGCACATCTTCAGTACAACCTGCAAGTCTGGAAAGAATAGCTGGAGAAGAGAGGGATGATCATTAGCAGCTCGAAAACAAAAACCATGGTAATATCACGAGAGGAAAGAAGACATCGGATGGGAAAACAGGTCCTGGGGCAGGTCGACCACTTTAAATACCGTAGAGCTGTCATAGACCGGAATGGAGGCATCAAAAAAGATTTGGCTACCCAAAGAGCAGCATCTGGGAGACTTTTCCAGGCCATACATCGAGGATTCCTCAGCAAAACCGAAATTGGTAAGAAGACGAAGATGGAAGTATACCGCTCCACCTATGCCCCAGTCTTGACGTATGGATATGAGTCATGGGCAACGACTACAACACACAAAAGCCAGATCCAAACCTCATAAATGAGGTGTCTGAGGAAGGTGGTTGAAGTAACAAGAAGAGACATGGTCTGCAACCAGACGATACGTCAAGGCCTAAAAATCCTACCCATGCAGACCCAAGTAGAACAGTCCCAACTGAGATGATTAGGCCGTGTCTGCAGAATGGGAGAAGATTGGCTACCACGGCAAGCATGGGAAACTAAGAGCCAGGGATGCAGACCCCCAGGACGACACAAAGTCCGCTGGGAGGACAACATTAAACAATCTTTGAATTACCAAGGACTACATTGAACCATGCCAGGAGGAAGAAAGCCAATATAATACTATGGTGATTTCTTTTACAAACCTTTACATCACACGGTAGAATAGGAACGACTAAGTAAGTAAGTAACGCATGCTATACATTTCTGCTTAATTTTAGCATCATATATTTATTTACATATACCCCGTATAATTCTCGGGATCTTCTGGGAGGACAACAATTAATATGACTACTACTACTCTGTCCGGCATACGTTAAAGGTGACTAATATGAGGCTGGGCATATGGCTGGGCATATGGTTGGGCATGTGGCTGGCAACCTCATCATGTCAAACAAAGTGTTACGGAATCCACCACGGCAAAAGTACATGAATACGTTGATGACGTCTTTTCTCGTAAAAGAACTAGCTGCAGTAGTGTCCTTATAATGTGCAATGTGGATACGATACATGTAACAGATATATATATATATATATATATATATATATATATATATATATATATATATATATATATATATATACTTACATTTACCGCAGGTTAAACACATCGTTACAACAAAACGAGTGGCTACTGTTATTGTCTGTGTCTTCGCCACTCTCATGTTCAGCGTAGCTCCACTGTACGTCGTCAACAGATTGGGTCCTAAGTTCTTTCCAGAAAGAAACAAAACACTAATTGGTCTTCTTTACACAGAAGATAAGGAAAAGGTAGAGAGAGTTTCTTTCTTAGTGAACAACACCATTGTTTCATTTATTGCTTTTGTTATCATAATTGTGTTTACAATCACGCTGGCGATTCAACTCAGGCAGAGAAATGAGTGGCGGATCAAGTCTGCAACATCAGTACAAGCCGACATAGTTTCCAGCCGTAACCAGAAAGTTTCTAAAATGGTTGTTATGATTTCTGTACTCTTTATAGCTTGTTTTGTTCCCATTAGCTTCCTTTTTATGGCCATGTCGATGGTACCTGGACTTTCCATTAATGGAAAATACAGAAATACTTTGACTATAATAGGGTCTGTTGGTTTTATTCTGGAATCTATAAACTCATCTTCAAATATTTTTATATATTATAGCATGAGCAGTAAATACAAAGTTATTTTTGACAGCTTGTTCTGATATAGAAATTGGATTACTCTCAATAAAATTTATCTGTGACCAAATTATAGACTTGAAAATAAAAAATAAAAATTGATTTGCACTAAAGTGAAGTAAACTAACATATGTTGGTGATAATTTGTTCGCGTTTGCTTCTCTTCAATCCGACATTTAATATTACATATTACAAATGTCTAGATATAAATGTTCACTACCGACGCAGGACCGGTGGGAAGGAGATAATGAAATATAAAAATGAGCGAATTCAGTTCACTACAATTCTAAAGCATCCATGATCAAATGATTACAAAACACCTTTGTATATATATCTATATGAAGTGATCACTGCTGTACTTACATATATATATATATATATATATATATATATATATATATATATATATATATATATATATATATATATATATATATATATATATATATATATATTCATTCATTCATAACCCTCCACTCCCAAAGGAGCATAGGCCTTCAACAAACACATGCCAAGTCCTCCTGTCCCGTGCCATCATCTCAAGTTCTTTCCATGTTCTCCTCATCATTTTCACCTCTGTTTCCAACTCTCTTCTCCATGTACTTCTTGGTCTTCCTCTGCCTCTCTTGCCCTGGGGGTTCCAGAACAAGGACTGCCTTGTAATGCTATCAACAGGTTTCCTCGGTGTGTGTCCTATCCATCGCCATCGTCTTCTTCTTATCTCTTGTTCCACTGGCACTTGTCTAGTTCTTGTCATCAGTTCCACGTTGGTAACCTTGTCATACCATTTTAATCCCTCTATTCTACGCAAGCACCCATTTATGAAAGTCTGTAGCTTTTTGGTTGTTGTCTTTGTTGTTCTCCATGTCTCCGAGCCATACAATAGGACTGACTTCACATTTGAATTGAAGATTCTTATTTTCGTGTTGGATCCGATTTCTCTTGATCTCCATATATTTCCCAATGCAATGAAAGCTCCTCTTGCCTTTTGTATTCTTATTTTGATATCGCTGTCTGTCCCTCCAACTTTGTCTATATTACTGCCAAGATATGTGTATGATTCTACATCTTGAATTGGTGTTTCTTCAAGTTCAACCCTGTTATCATTACCTGCATTTATTCTCATTATTTTTGTCTTTTCCCTGTGTATTTTCAGACCCAATTGCTGTGACCTCTCATCGAGTGTTTTCAATTTGTCCTGCATCTGATTACGGTTATGGGACAGAAGAGCCAAGTCATCAGCAAAATCCAGATCATCCAACTGCTTAGTCAGAGTCCACTGGATTCCATTTCTATTGTGTGTTGTCGATGATCTCATAACCCAATCTATTGCCAGCAAGAAAAGAAATGGAGACAAGAGGCATCCCTGTCGCACTCCTGTTCTTATCCCAAACGGTTCTGTAAGCTGTCCTTCGTGAAGAACTCTGCATGTCATGTCTTCATATGTTTTCTTTATTAAATTAATGATCTTCAGGGGAACTCCATAATGCCTCATCAATTTCCAAAGTGATTCTCTGTCTACACTGTCAAATGCCTTTTTGTAGTCCACAAATCCGATGTATAGTGGTGAATTCCATTCCAGACTTTGTTCAACTATTATTCTCAAAGTGGCTATCTGGTCTGTACATGATCTGTTTTGTCGAAAACCTGCTTGTTCATCTCTCAGTTTCTTGTCTATGGACTCTTTTAATCTCTCAAGGATAATCCTGTTTAATACTTTTCCTGGCACTGATAGTAACATTATTCCTCTATAATTTGTGCACTCTTGTAAATTTCCCTTCTTAGGCAACTTAACCAGATATCCTTCCTTCCATTCTGCTGGTATCTCTTCCTTTTCCCAGACTTTACCAAGTAATTTATATAACATCTCTGTAGCCGTGTCGATATCTGCTTTGATGGCCTCTGCTGGAATGCCATCAGGTCCAGACGCTTTTCCCTCTCTCTTAGAAGCTTTATGGCTTTCTTTATTTCTTCCTTCGTTGGTCTTTCACCGTTAATTTGTAGCTCTTCTTCTGCTGGCTGGATGTCCGGCGGGTTTTGTGGAGCTGGTCTATTGAGAAGGTCCCCAAAATATTCTGTCCACCTCTTCATTTGCTCTTGTATATTGCTGAGCAGTTTCTCATTCTTGTCTTTTATGAGGCAACTTGTTTGCTTGTATTTCCCTGTTAGCTTCTTTGTGCTGCTATACAGTTCTCTCATATTTCCTTTGGCTGCAGCATCTTCTGCCTCTCTTGCCAACGCCTCAATATACTTCCTCTTGTCTCTTTTGATACTTCTTTTTACTTCTTTGTTTGCTTCTGTGTACACTTCTTGAGCCTTGGCTTTGGAGCTTCTAGTTTTGCTTGTGTTTAACTCTGCTTTCTTGTTTTTTCTGTCTTTTATCTTATTGATGGTTTCTGTTGTTATCCATGCTTTTTGTTGTCTTTCCCTTTTCCCTAGTATTTCTTCACATGTCTCCTTCCATACTGTTTTGACCTGCTGCCAATAGTCTTCTGTATTCTCTACATCTTCCAGCTGTTGGAGCACTTGGAATTTGTTGGATACTGTGACCGCAAATTTGTCTCTTGTTTCTTGATTTCTTAGCTGTCTTACATTAAACAGTTGTCTATAATTTTGCATTGTTGCATATCTCTTGAGTTTCATTTTTACTTTGGCTATCAGAAGATGGTGATCTGATGCCACATCTGCTCCTCTATATACCTTTACATCCTGCAATGATGATCTAAACTTCTTGTTTATGCATATATGATCAATCTGATTTTCTGTTCTATGGTCTTGTGATATCCATGTTGCCTTGTGTATTCTCTTATGTGGAAACATGCTTCCTCCTATAGCCAGTTGATATGAAGCACAGAAGTTTGCGAATAGCTCTCCATTTTCATTCATTACTCCTAGCCCATGTTTTCCCATGACTTCTTCAAATCCAGTGTTGACTGTACCTATCTTTGCATTCATGTCACCCATCAAAATTGTGATGTCTCTTCTTTTTACTTTATCCATAATTTCCTGTAGTTTAGTATAAAATGCTTCTTTCACAGACTCTTCTTTGTCATTAGTTGGTGCATAACATTGGATGACATTTACATGAATTTTCTTTTTAGCTGTTTTGAAAGAAGCTGTTATTATTCTGGGTCCAACAGCTTCCCATTCAATTAGTGCTTTCTGTGCTTCTTTAGATAACATAAGAGCTACCCCTTCACTGTGGTGTGAACTTTCGTCTTCATGTCCTGAGGACAGCACCAATTCACCTGTGATGAGTTTCTTCCTGTCTACCCCCTTCCACTTTGTTTCACACATTCCCAGAACCTCGATTTTGTATTCCCTCATTTCTGCTGCTACTTGCGCCACTTTCCCTTGTTCGTTTAATGTCCGAACATTCCAGGTGCCAAATCTGGAGGTTCTCCTAGAAGAAAGAAGGTTAGTCAGCAACACAGACTCCTTTCGGCTTTCTCTGTGTTGCATCATACGCCTCCCCGCGAGAGGACCTTCCCCTGTCTTGGATGGCTGTGTTTTATTTTCTTTATTTGACTTGTCCATATTTGTTGAAGTTTTTTGTGGTTTAAAATTTTTTTACAGGATGGTGTAACCGGCCCCATGCCCAACCCTCCTTAGTCGCTTTTTACGACATGCTTGGTAGGGGACAGTGTTACTATTCTTTGCTCACCTTTCGGGCCCCGGTAACACACGGGTGATATATATATATATATATATATATATATATATATATATATATATATATATATATATATATATATATATATATATATATATATATATATATATATATATATATGCAAGGGTCATGGCCGTTGAAGTAGGCGCAAAAGGGCTTATGGCTGCATCAGTGTATGATTTATTGAAACTGTTGGGGCTGAGGGGACAGTCGAGAACAAGGGCACCTATTATTGTTTATATTAACTTTGCACTATCAATGCCCGACCTGGACCCCCCCCCCAAAAAAAAAAAAAAAAACCACCATCTGTTAGTCGAGGTGATCTAGATGCGCAATAAAAATACAAAACGGATCGTGAGAAAAGAAGTGATCACTGCTGCACTTACAGGATCACCAATGAACAAACAAAACGGATAAACTTGAACATTAAATAAGTATAATTATCGATCAGCCACTGGCAGTGGTATATCACCTCGTAACTGCACCGATACAAAACAGAGTCAAAACAGTAACACACTTAAATCACACGATGATATAATCTTAAGCATATATAATATGGCTGTGGACATTTATATAGTTAGGAAGCATATTATCACCAGACTGTGAAACAAACAGTAGTAGAGTGAAGACAAAATAATAAAGTCATCGCAAACCAATATAGCATCTGGACATTGCTAGAAATTACATACTGTCGACGCGATCTTACAGCAAATAGTTGCTTTGCTCTCTTACCTATTCTTCCCATTTTGAAGTAATAGAACCCAATTTAATGACATTTAAACAAGAGAAAAATATCGAATACCACATTCCTTGCAGCAATTAATTTGTTTATGGGCGGAGTAGCTGTTGTTATCTTCCACATTTGCGCACGCAGCCAGCGTGTTGTTATGAATAATCAAAAAAGGTGTTTACGAATGCGTCTTGAATGAGTCGTGAATGAGGTCACCACGTGACCACTCCTTTCAAGGAAGTTAGCGTAAAATTATGAAAATTTTCAAAGCCACATCACTCGGAGCTAATTTTCTATAATACAGGGGACAACGAAATTCCCTTTTTATTGATACCACGTACTTCTCGTTACGGACAGCGTAACTAAACTATTATTGAGCGTCAAATCTAGCTTTTCGGCACACATTTGCAAATCATAGCTTCGGGGTAGTATGGAAAATACGCTTTTTGACACATCAATGCTTTTTTTATGTCATAAAACCTTGCTCAACCGATTCCTCGATGATTACACTGACAAACAACATTTTTCTTTCTTATATAAGAATAAGTGTTCTTAGGTCAATTTCTTGCGCTGATTTCAAATCTGAAATCCGTTTATCTCTATCACATTGGGTTCTTAAGATATTTGTGAATGAATATATTTTTGGGAAATCGGAAATCGTGCCTGATACTGTTCTGTTACGAGAGTGATGGGGCCCCGGCACATCCCAACTCACAAAACAATAACAACACGATACAAAAAAAGTGTTACACCACCCACCATTACCCCAACCAAAACACAACCCATACATACATCCACAAAACAACATCACAAAAAACTAACATCACAGCAGCTCCATCCAGTAAAAAATGGGGGGGTGGGGGGGGGGGGGGGAATCAATTAAAAAATACCTCATTAAACCAATACTAAACTACCAAAATCAAAAAAATATATAGTTTGCAAAATCAACTATCCCAAACGGGGGGGGGGGGGGGAA
>JAMPIV010015660.1:0-263475 GCA_024509875.1 Oreohelix idahoensis
TAAAAAGATCAGTGATAGATACCCTATTTGCGCATAACACAACAAATGTTATCTAAAGTACCAAATCATGTTTAATTATAATCTATCAAGAAGGATCATATCAAATAGGGGATGTAGTGAGTAGTCGTCTGATTAAACAAATGTAAATTGAATTGAGAAAATTAATAACCCAATTCTAACGCGTCCAATCCTGATACTATTATCGTTGTTTGTTATTTGATTCCGTCATAAGTAAGCTGCTTGGAGCTCCAATAAAAAGACTCCTAGTATAATCCATGATTAGTAATAACAAGACTGCTACTAGAGTCATACACTTACACACACTTAGCTACCATTTTTTAGTACATTTAATATAGCCCACATATAAAATAATATAACAATGGTCTGTTTACTCTCTCAATTAGGCTTTAGACTATTACAGCCCAATATTTTTCTCTCCATATGTCAATTACTCCTCATTATTATTATATCTCCATTCATGTATGCCCCCCCATTTTCTGTATTGCATAACTCTTTAATAATTGTAATGTGCTAAATTATCTTGGATCTCACACCCATTCACTGCATTAATATTGCTCATATCGCTTTGTCCCATTCACATTAACCACTTAATTTAAGTACTAATCAGAATTTAATAATTTATTATTACTAAACATTCATAATTCTAGCACTTATGAGTACTTATTGAATATAATTATCATATTCCTACTTACAATTGTACGTATATCTTATACTATAATCATGTGGACAAACAATAACACAGTGATGCAATCTAGAATAAAGATATCTACAACAATGCTTCACATATTTAGGGTAACTGCAAATCATAGACATTTCATTCACAATTAACAAAACATTAAACTTTTATAACTAAATATAAACATCTAGCGGAAGTCTGATCCATACCTAGACGCCTAACTAATGAAGGAGGTCAAGTGACTACACCCGTAGGATCAAAACACTTAATCATACAAAGTTACTTACTACCCTAAAAAAAACATGAACAGCAACAATATGTGATGCATCACCACAGGACTCATTAACGGACTAACTATTCATTAACTAATTATAACACTATACTACATATACTGGACTAGCTTAATACTAGTAAGCACTGATGTAGACAGAAATATACCATTATTTTAACCGTAATACATGTATACATAAACACGTGAATCAAAAATGATGAACCTTCAGGCATACATAATAGAAATACGCCAGTTATGCATACGGAATTGCAAGTACACTCTATGTCACAGCTAATAACACAATAACCTGTCTACTCGAACGATACGTACATGTCTAGGACCGTAGTACCATCAATAACAGGAATACAAACCTCAATGGGCTACTTAACAAATACGCAAAAGATATGCTGATGTTTAACTAAAAAAACATGCCCTCTATAAAGATCCGACTGAAATCACGGTGGAATTCAGGCTGTTGACGCTACTTACTAGACTTACTACCCCCATAAGGTTTCAGTTTTCACCCATCCATACCGGACCGTCTACATTAACAACCTACATTAAAAAACTAATCAAAATAATATAACATAGAAACCACCATTCATTTAAACAAAACTATATGCCTACTATATGATAGCACGTGCGAAAGGGCCTGGACTCATGTATTATTTTCTTGCAATGAACGTACAGCTCTAAACAACACACTGCGACTATATCTTTTCCATTAAGTTCTGAATACTGTCTATTCACTGCTTAGCGGTACGTCAACAGAGCTAGGTCTAAAAGCCTCCACACCATTGTCTGAACTCCTACTGTAGCTCCAGAGATTACTACTAATAATACGTGTAGATACGAGCATATATATACGCTTCCAATATATGAGCTATCATGATATTCTCTCATGCCAACACCCTTACTTAAGCTAGACCATAAGAAAAACTACGGTTTGTAGTTTCCCTCCGTGACAGATACTCACCTAACAACGACCAATATATTCGAGTGACTGATCACGTGTAAGCTTTAGGCATTAAATTATATCGATACAAACGTCATCATTACGACTGAGATCATGTGAACGAACACTTGATCGTTAAATACTACGATGGTTACACATGGTACGCCGTAAGGAATCAGGTGAAGTTTTGATTTCTTTTATCTGACCGAGTTTACCTTATGTTCCCTCTAAACTAATCATAGCGCCGCCACTCATATGCATTGCTAGAGTATATTAAGCTACGGTATTAAGCAACATTACCATGACTGCTGGGTATAGTTGAGTTTTAATGATCTTCTTGTTCATATCCGGTCTGTTTTAAATTATCATAATTACGTGAACGCGACATTAGGGTGAAGCGATATCACTTAATACTGACAACTCCTCACGTAGCATCGGTATGCAAGAAGTTAACATGTATAGCTTGAACACTCATATACAATATTATGTAAGTAATTAATGGCTGGCCTTTGTACATGTTCTGATACCTACTTCACCATAAAAAAAAAAAATAAACAACTAACAAAACTAACAAAAACCCATAATTGTATACGATCTATACTTAAAATACACTATACAAATAATGAGCAGAACACATAATTCGGCACGACTCTAACATCCTATGATCAGACCCACCAGCCTTGTAATCAAACACGGGACGTACTGATCGAGTATATACGAAACAATGGGTCCTTTAAGAATACAATGCAGTATTGTTCGTCAGAACATCCACAGCTAACTCTGCACGGCGCAGATAGAAGTGTGGGCTATACCGTTCCGTGACAGTCGTGTCTTCTATCTTCTTGGCGGTGGGTTCGTGACGCTGTTTGGTGTTTAGCAATGTGGCTGAACACAATATGAAAGATCCTGGTTTATCGCTGATGGTTTATTTATCTGCTTAGTGGTTTAAAGTTACTTCAAGACTACCCGAAACAGCTTTTTGTGGATCTGTGTCTGAGTACTCTGTGGGCCAATGTTTCAGGTTTTCGCAATTGACTAAGCATGTTGGCCAGTCCTTGCAGGATGTTGTTTCGGCTTGTCAACTGTGCTGCACTTGTCCCACACTTACATAGGGGGGTGATGGGACCAATCTCAGTCTGTATAAGTGGGACTGTTCAGTCTGTTATGTCCTGGTATCTCAAACACGGAACAGGATCACCCTGTTTTGCTCGATCAAGATATTGATAGTTGTCTCTTTGTTGATCAATTTTCCTGATGGCCTTGATAAGGGTCTTCTTTTCCTGGAATGTGATTGTTTGTTCTTTTTGTTCCTGTGTTGCTCCCTCTTTTGCTAACCTATCTGCTCTCTCATTTCCTGGTATGCCACAGTGTGATGGTATCCACTGTAGCACTACCCTTCTTTTGATATTTACTTCGCATAGGACTTTGTTTAATTCTGGCAGTTTATCACTGTTGAGGGCTTGCAGAACTGACATTGCATCGGTAAGGAATACAACCTGCTGACATTGGCTTATTGTGTTATTTATTATTCCTGCAGCAATGCTTATGGCCTGTACTTCAGCAGCATAGTTTGAACAGAATATTCCAGTAGGTGAACAGGTGGATTCATTTTCTTTGTCTGGATAGACCACATAAACTCCTGCGCCTCCGTTCTTCACTGCTCTGGTTGCAGATCCATCAGTATATACTTGGATCCATGCTTCTCTGGGGTATAGTTCTTCAATCATGTCACATGCTGCTATTTTCCTTTTGAGAGTATTTAGCTCTCCCATGGGGCAGGTGGTAGTTATGGAGGTCTTAATACTGAAATTTTGATGTTGTTCCCATGGGGTTGGGAGGAGTGTGGGAGTTATTTCCTTAGTGATGTCTGGTAGTTCATCCTTGTATGTTCTAATTAGTTTTTTGGACCGATGCACAAAACTGCTTCTCTTCAACCTCCCACTGGCTAAATCTCCAAATCTAGTTTTCATTGGATGTGCGGGCATGTTCTTGTACTTTTCTGCTTGGATCAGGGTCTTAGTGTCTCGTCTGTATAATAAAGGTGGAATGCCTGTGATTTTTTCCATTTCATTTATTGGTGTGGTCTTCATGGCACCCGTGATCAACCGAAGCGCTTGATTTTGTACTTTATCTAAGGCTTGTAGGTGTGATTTGGCTGCTGTAGACCATGCTGCTGATCCGTACTCTAATATGGGTCTTATTGCACCTGTATACACTTTCTTTAGTGTTGTTTCGTTAGCTCCCCAACTTGATCCAGCTATTTTTCCTCAGTATGGAAAGTTTTCTTCTCGCTTTTTAGCCTCTGTTCTCTCGATGTGGTGCCTCCATTGTCATTTCTCTTATCTAATGTAATGCCCAAGTAGACACCGGTTTCCTCATCTGTTTGGACATGTATATTTCCAAGTCGTATCTCTCCTGCTTTGTCTTTGTTGGAGAGCGTGAAAAGTGTTTGTTGATGATTTTTCAGCGTTGATCTGCACCATCCATTTTCTCTGCCCATGCTGCTATGTTGTCTGCTGCTGCCCTTTGTATTCGCTTATTAGCGATAGTTAGATGTTCTTCTACACACCACACCACCAAGTCGTCAGCGTATAGGGCAGCTCTCACACCTTGTGGCAGATCGTGGATGAGGTCATTGATGAATACAAGGAACAGGGTTGGGAGACAATACTGAGCCTTGAGGAACTCCATGTTTTAGGAGGGAGGATTTTTCTTGCTGTTGTGACCTTCCATAGTGACTCTTGCTTTCCGATTGTGTAGGAACGACTGGATCCATTTTCTCAATATTACCCTTGATTCCGTTCCTTTGCAGTTTTACTATTAACGCCCGTCCCTTTCCACACTATGTCAAAAGCTTTTTGGAGATCTATCCATAGGGTAAAGACTTTTCTCTTTTCTTGGAAGGCATCTTCAACGATCTGTGACAGGTATGTGATTTGGTCTTCTGTGCTGCTGCACTCTCTAAACCCTGCTTGTTCTGGCACTAAAATTTTCTCGGATTCCAAGTACCATTTCATTCTTCTGTTGATCATCCTCTCCATTGTCTTACATACACAGCTTGTTAGGCTTATTGGTCTGTACTGGTGGCCTTCCTGTTGTCTTTTCCTTTCTTTATGATGGGACACATGAGCGCCTCTCTCCATATCTGTGGCACACTGCCTGTCATCCAACTGTAGTTGTATATTTGCAACAGTTTGCTCATTGCTGTATATCCTAGGTGTTTTAGCATTTCGTTGGTTATACCATCCGGGCCTGGTGATTTCCTGTCTTTAAGTTTCCACACGGCTGTTTTTAACTCGTCCATATTGAAAGGTTTGGACATAACGTCCGGACTGTTTCCATTATTAGTTCTAGTGTGGATTATTTCTTGACGAATGTCTCGTTGTCTGCGTAAATTGACGGAGATGTTACTTTCATTTCTGTAGGATTCCGCAAATATGTCTGCTGCTTGTTTGCCGGTATATAGTTTCCCTGCATCGTCTAGTGTAATGGTTTGTCGTTGAGAATTGTTATCGTCATTCAATTGTTTAGTGAGTTTCCACAACTTTCTCCCTTCCTTTTCAAGGTTTAGTTTATATGTTTTTTCCCTCCAGCTTCTCCTCTGGGCTTCTAGCTTTCCTTTAATGAATTTTGCTTTTGCCTTTTGTAGCATGATATGGTTCTGTTGGGATGGTTGTACCTCTGCAGTGTGCCTTGCTTCATTCATATCTTCATGTAGGTTTTGTAGTGTGTTGGACCAATATGGTACATAGTTCTTCCTCGCTCCTCTCGGTATTGTCTCCTTTGCTGCCTTGAGTACTCCATTATTAAAATCCCAGATGACTCTGTTAATGTCTCTGTCTAGTACCTTAATATCTTTTGTAAGCAGATTTGCTCTGTGTTGATAAATGGACCAATTTGCTTTTTTATAATTCCATCTTGGCTGACTTGGACTTGTATTAATTGTTCTATTAATTTTGATGAATACAGGACGATGATCACTTCCACCGAGTTGTTCTCCTATTTCCCTTTCCACTATCCCAGCCAAATCAGGTGTGCAGAATGCCAGGTCTGGAGTAGAGGTGCTATGCCATCTTCTGGAGTAAAAGGTTGGAGGATCATTAGGGTTGTTTAGAAGGGTTAGGTTATTGTCGTCTTGCCAGTTTTCTATCTCTTCGCCCCTTCTATCTAGCTGGTTGTATCCCCAGCTTTGGGAATGGCTGTTGAAGTCTCCCACCGCTAGGAAGTTGCCAATGGGGACATCTATGCTAGTCATGTTCAGTGGTATGTCATTGGGGCAGTAGAAGTTTAGGAGATCCAGTTCCAGAGTGTGTTATGTTTTAGATGGATTACTTGGTATTCTGCACCTTCTTTATATGTCTTGGATTCTATAGCGTTGAGGTTATTCCTTATCAGTGTTAGTATGCCACCCTTCTTCCGATCTTTTCTGTCAACTCTGAAGCATTGATAGCCCCGTATCTTAAAATGTTTTCCTTCCTGTAGGTGGGTTTCTTGTATGCAGCATATGCTAATTTCTTTCCGAAATAGGGTATTCTCTAGTTCAGTCTTTTTGTTGTTGACTCCCTCTGCATTCCAATGCATGACATTCAGAGGGGCCGTCGTCTTATCTGGTTGGCCAGTTACTTTCTCCTTCCGCCTCCTGGCTCCATTTGGCGGACTAAGGAGACCTCCAGTAGCTGAGGGTGGATTCTGTCGAGGCTCAGAATCCGGCACTGCTCCTGCCTGGAGGGACTTCACAGGGCGAGCACCATAACGATAATTTTTTGACATCTGTTGTGTAGACATATTAAACCAAAGCGGGTTGCATGGTACCATGGTTGCTGGTGCGCCTCCTGGCCTGGTACATCTGACTTCAGCACCTGTTTCTTAAGGCAGAGTGTGCTCATGCCTCCCCCTCTGGCTGGGGGATTTGATTTTGCCTTTACCTCGTTTGCTGTCCCATCTTGCCTCCCGCTGGGGTTGATACCCAACCTTCGGCAAGATTACTGGGTATAACGGGGTCCACCACGAGTAGGTGAGGTAGACTTGGGCAGGAGAGGCTAAGAGACATGTTGAGTCTTGTATTGCGCATCACTGCCCCATTTGGACCCCACCTGCCGACAGTGAGACTGCGAGTCTGAATATTTCATACGGATTGGACGATTATTCTCCTCCTTCTGAGGATTCTAGTTAAACACTAACCTCCATAAGTTTCCTCTCATATAGAGTTCTAGGACTGACCCTGGTCCATCATAAATGCACATATAAATGGCTATATCATGCCATTGAATTGGAAGGTTAGAAAACGCAGCTATTCAGCTTGGCGGTCAAGTAACAAAGGGTAGCGTCTCCTAGTTACCGACTGTGACCCAAACAACGCTAGACACGTCATAATCGATCGTGTATGGAGCGTTCAATAATTGAAACATCTATCGTAATATATTAAATGTCTTAACCTTTACAATTGCACGTCTGCTAACCTTTAGCAGACGGCGTTAATAACATATACCGTAACACGCGGCTTATTTATATATGTTAAGAACGGACGTATCGGAGAACTCAGTCCATTGGCCCGTTTCAATTCTCTAGGTTTTCGTACTTCCTAATGAATCTGTGCAAAATACGATCAAAACTTATACTCCGTATCACTAAACACTGTTATCCCTTACCTTCTGATGTACCGTCTTTCAATTCCCCAACTGTAAGCTATCTTTCCATGTACTTTATACTGAAATTGGGTGTGTTTATCAAATACGGTACTTATAAATTTATAAAGTGTTTCGACACGATAATTTCCAATGTATTGACTCACTCCATCTCGATTTTCTCTACAGGCATTTATTCTATCCACCATTCCTTTTAGATGCACATTCTTGGATGTATCCCATTAAAAATACAATAATTCCTATCACTCTAGGTTTCTGCACTTGCCTACACTAAATTATAATCATTCCAGAACTTCAACCACTTTCTCTCGCCATGATAAAACGCAATATTTTATCGATCTGTCCCTGCCGGGTCGTGTGTTTTGATTAGCTGCCCTAGATTTGCTTTCTAAGAATAATTCCAAGCCTCTGGCCTACACATTCAATTCTGTTCTGCTTTTCATTCATTAATTAGGCATGTGTTACGCTACAGGGTAGTCCCGGGCAAATGTGCATTGGTTCTGATGTCCATGTTACCAAACGAAATGCAACTGATCTCTCAGTTAAGGCAGCTGCTATCCACCTTGTTAGCTAAAGGTTTACACCACATGCTACTATATGATAACATGCCCTATGCCAGTTCATAAGACCAATTTCTTTAACCTCCCATTTAAGTAAAATATTATAAACCATAGTAAATAAAAGATTAAAGTTTTATTTGGAAAAACATAATTTATACAGTCAAACAGTCCGCGGTAGCATAGTGGTTAGTACACTGGCTTCCTAGCTCAGTGGTCTATGGTTCGATCCCCAGATGAGGTGGGATTTTTTAGGCCGCAAACGGCTCCTGGGTCGACCCAGCCCCAATTGTGTACCAGATCAGCTCTGGGAAGGTTAAGGTGGCCGGCGTGATGCTGACCACATCACCCCTAGTGTGCCGATGGTCAAGAAAATATGGGCCTAACATCATATTCCCAATATGCCTCTGTGGGCGTGCAACGGGATCCATTTTTTTACCTTTACTCCGAATTTAGGAAGAACAGATGCACTATGGATCAGATAATTAAATTTGAACATGAAGTAAAATCAGGACTTCAAAAGAAAGAAAAAATTGTGGTAGTATTTTTAGATATAGCTAGAGCTTATGATGAATGCTGAAGAGAGTGTGCTCTCTTTAAAATGAAGAAGATAGGAGTATCAGGTAAAATATTAATTTTTTAGAGAACTTCATGCAAGATAGATATTTCAGTGTTCGTGTAAATAATAATAAAGATCAGAACCGTATGAACAACAAAATGGAATACCCCAAGGATCAATAATATCTTCTTCAATATTCACATTAATGTGTGATAAAATTGTCATAAAGAGAGATAACTGAGATTGGGATAACGATGTTAGTAATCGGTGAATAGCAGGACTTTATCACGTGACATAGGTTTATAAAACTCGCGAGCAGATGCTAAAAGACTCTTTTTGCTCGTGTACTCTGCTTGGGGGAAGGTTAGCATGGGCTCATTGAAGCAGCCATCTGTGTAAATGTAGAAATTAGTACCAGCTCGGGTACAATTGTACCAACTGCAGTTTGCGAGAAGACAAGTTTCTTCAAGACAACATGTAGTTGTATTTGAGCTGCATAAAGTTATGTTGTTCCAGCATGTCATTATGGAACAATTGGTATGTAAATCATTGATAGTTATCAAACGTGAAGATAGTTCGAGAAATATGTGCTTGCAGTGTTGGTCCAGATACAGACATAAAGTGTAGAGTTAAGGCAGAACATTTCAAGTGGCTAAAGGATAAAGTTTCCATCCCTGGTAGTGATCCAGTAATTTCTTCCTAGCCAGATGAATTTATAATGAAGAAATATTGAAAATCTTAGAACTATAGCCAGAGTCTTAGTCGACGAAATAGTCAAGGGTTAAACAGATAAGTTCCTGACCAGGTGATTTTTATGCTGAATGAAGGTACCGACGTAGAAGCCATGTGTAACTTTATCAACATTATATTTCGGCCCAGTGAATGCAAGGTGTAAATATGTTCATTTGACTTGATCGATATCTTACTTACTTACTTAGTCGTTCCCCTTCTACCGTGAGGTGTAGAGGTTTGGAAGAGAGAGCGCCAGACTATCCTATCGGCTGTCTTCCTCCTGGCCTGGTTCCATTCTAGTCCTCGGTCCTTCAAAGATTGTCTAATGTTGTCCTCCCAGCGGACTCTGGGTCGTCCTGGGGGTCTGGATCCCTGGCTCTTTGTTTCCCATGCTTGTCGTGGTAGCCGATCTTCTCCCATTCTGCAGACATGGCCAAACCATCTTGATCGATATCACATAATTAATCAGTTATTTGCAGTCTTTGAGTATTGTCTGTTTGTCAAAGTATTAAGCGTCAGTAACATAAGACAGTCAAGCTATATAATCATCTTAACAAGATAGTATGCATCAAGGGAAAAAGACATGTTACCATCATAAAGAAAACAATAAGCAGACAATGCTCAATTGGTCCATCAACGTTTATTTTATTAACTATCGTAATGAAACGTTTGTTGACAAATCGTTTATGGTACACAAGGCATCTTATTCTCAAAAGCAAAATGAACCTAGGTTGACAATTGCCACAAATAATAAATGAATTAGGTGAAGAATTTAATGACAAATCTGCCAAAATTATAAAAGGATCTACAAAACAAATGAATAAACTATTTTCATTTGACAGATGGACTTACCAACTGATATAGGAACAGACCAGTTGATTTATTGGTGGACTGAATGTATGACAGACTATCTGACAGCCTGACCAATGCATTGACTGTAGGACTGACTGATGAACAGACGGAGTGAATGATGGAAAAACTGACGGACATGATGGACTGAGTGACTAAATGATAGAGTGAATGACGGACTAACTGAATGATGATTTATTGCAACAGGCGATCATTAATTGGTATTAGGATCTGTCCCTTGTCCATAGTCAGTGTCTAGAAGCTAGTATGCTAGCTCTTGCATTGCAGCATGCTACTGCATGAACAGCATATAAGCTCCACACAAGTCCCTGAATACTGGAGACTTATATGAATTTTTCTATTCGCACTACGATACATACTGCAAGCCTGGAGGGATGAGCTGGAGAAGAAAGGGATGGCGATCAGTAGCTCCAAAACAAAAATCATGGTGATATTATGAGAGTAAAGAAAGCATTAGATTAAGTTGGGAAAACAGGTAATGCAGCAGGTCAACCACTTTAAATATCTTAGAGTTGTCATAGACTGAAAGGAATGCATAAAGGAAGAGTTGTCTACCCCAAAGGGAAGCAACTGCGATACTTCTTCAGGCCACAAATAGAGGATTCCACAGCAAAGAGAAGTTGGCAAGATAGACTGATAGAGTGGGCCAGAACGCATGATATGATAGTAGGAAACGCCTGGTTTAAACAGCATCCTAGATGCCTTTGGACGTGGAAAAGTCCAGGAAACAATGTTAATAATCAGATTGACTACATACTAATATGCAGGAGATTTATAAACAATTTGAAATCTGTGAAAACTAGGCCAGTAGCAGACTGCAACAGCGACCTTGTACCAGTAGTAGGAAAACTTAGAATAAAATTGAAGAAAGTAAAGCGAGCTTCAAACATCAAGTTAAACTTGGCCTTACTTAAATCAGATAAGGAAATGAGTGAACGATTGTTGTTGTTGTTATCAATCCCGCGGCTCTTCGGCTCTAACCCTTCAGCCCAATGCCATGTAGTGGTATCTGCATGTTTACATTACAGTACAGAATAGGTACAATGCAATAGAAAAAATACAGAGTACAGATGAACAGTGGAAAATGCTAAAGGGATAAATACATCAAACATCAAAAGAAATCAAATCAGAAGTAAAGAGGACTGCAAAGAATAAATGTATTACATTTTAAAACTGATGGATGCAAGAAGGAAGAAGAAGCAAGATAAAGAAGAACCACTTAAGGACATAGCAAACAAATGTCAAACAACAAAAGAAGCATGACTAAACCAAAAGTGTAGAGACCCTGAAGTTCAATTTCATAACCCTCCACTCCCAAAGGAGCATAGGCCTTCAACAAACACATGCCAAGTCCTCCTGTCACGTGCCATCATCTCAAGTTCTTTCCATGTTCTCCTCATCATTTTCACCTCTGTTTCCAACTCTCTTCTCCATGTACTTCTTGGTCTTCCTCTGCCTCTCTTGCCCTGGGGGTTCCAGAACAATGACTGCCTTGTAATGCTATCAACAGGCTTCCTCAGTGTGTGTCCTATCCATCGCCATCGTCTTCTTCTCATCTCTTGTTCCACTGGCACTTGTCCAGTTCTTGTCATCAGTTCCACATTGGTAACCTTGTCATACCATTTTAATCCCTCTATTCTACGCAAGCACCCATTTATGAAAGTCTGTAGCTTTTTGGTTGTTGTCTTTGTTGTTCTCCATGTCTCTGAGCCATACAATAGGACTGACTTCACATTTGAGTTGAAGATTCTTATTTTCGTGTTGGATCCGATTTCTCTTGATCTCCATATATTTCCCAATGCAATGAAAGCTCCTCTTGCCTTTTGTATTCTTATTTTGATATCACTGTCTGTCCCTCCAACTTTATCTATATTACTGCCAAGATATGTGTATGATTCTACATCTTGTATTGGTGTTTCTTCAAGTTCAACCCTGTTTTCATTACCTGCATTTATTCGCATTATTTTTGTCTTTTCCCTGTGTATTTTCAGACCCAATTGCTGTGACCTCTCATCGAGTGTTTCCAATTTGTCCTGCATCTGATTACGGTTATGGGAAAGGAGAGCCAAATCATCAGCAAAATCCAGATCATCCAACTGCTTAGTCAGAGTCCACTGGATTCCATTTCTGTTGTGTGTTGTCGATGATCTCATAACCCAATCTATTGCCAGCAAGAAAAGAAATGGAGACAAGAGGCATCCCTGTCGCACTCCTGTTCTTATCCCAAATGGTTCTGTAAGCTGTCCTTCATGAAGAACTCTGCACGTCATGTCTTCATAGGTTTTCTTTATTAAATTAATGATCTGCAGGGGAACTCCATAATGCCTCATCAATTTCCAAAGTGATTCTCTGTCCACACTGTCAAATGCTTTTTCGTAGTCCACAAATCCGATGTATAGTGGTGAATTCCATTCCAGACTTTGTTCAACTATTATTCTCAAAGTGGCTATCTGGTCTGTACATGATCTGTTTTGTCGAAAACCTGCTTGTTCATCTCTCAATTTCTTGTCTATGGACTCCTTTAATCTCTCAAGGATAATCCTGTTCAATACCTTTCCTGGCACTGATAGTAACATTATTCCTCTATAATTTGTGCACTCTTGTAGATTTCCCTTCTTAGGCAACTTAACCAGATATCCTTCCTTCCATTCTGCTGGTATCTCTTCTTTTTCCCAGACTTTACCAAGTAATTTATATAACATCTCTGTAGCCGTGTCGATATCTGCTTTGATGGCTTCTGCTGGAATGCCATCAGGTCCAGACGCTTTTCCATCTCTTAGAAGCTTTATGGCTTTCTTTATTTCTTCCTTCGTTGGTCTTTCACCGTTAATTTGTAGCTCTTCTTCTGCTGGCTGGATGTCCGGCGGGTTTTGTGGAGCTGGTCTATTGAGAAGGTCCCCAAAATATTCTGTCCACCTCTTCATTTGCTCTTGTATATTGCTGAGCAGTTTCCCATTCTTATCTTTTATGAGGCAATTTGTTTGCTTGTATTTCCCTGTTAGCTTCTTTGTGCTGCTATACAGTTCTCTCATATTTCCTTTGGCTGCAGCATCTTCTGCCTCTCTTGCCAACTCCTCAATATACTTCCTCTTGTCTCTTTTGATACTTCTTTTTACTTCTTTGTTTGCTTCTGTGTACACTTCTTGAGCCTTGGCTTTGGAACTTCTGGTTTTGCTTGTGTTTAACTCTGCTTTCTTGTTTTTTCTATCTTTTATCTTATTGATGGTACAAAATCAAGCGCTTAGGTTGATCACGGGTGCCATGAAGACCACACCAATAAATGAAATGGAAAAAATCACAGGCATTCCACCTTTATTATACAGACGAGACACTAAGACCCTGATCCAAGCAGAAAAGTACAAGAACATGCCCACACATCCAATGAAAACTAGATTTGGAGATTTAGCCAGTGGGAGGTTGAAGAGAAGCAGTTTTGTGCATCGGTCCAAAAAACTAATTAGAACATACAAGGATGAACTACCAGACATCACTAAGGAAATAACTCCCACACTCCTCCCAACCCCATGGGAACAACATCAAAATTTCAGTATTAAGACCTCCATAACTACCACCTGCCCCATGGGAGAGCTAAATACTCTCCAAAGGAAAATAGCAGCATGTGACATGATTGAAGAACTATACCCCAGAGAAGCATGGATCCAAGTATATACTGATGGATCTGCAACCAGAGCAGTGAAGAACGGAGGCGCAGGAGTTTATGTGGTCTATCCAGACAAAGAAAATGAATCCACCTGTTCACCTACTGGAATATTCTGTTCAAACTATGCTGCTGAAGTACAGGCCATAAGCATTGCTGCAGGAATAATAAATAACACAATAAGCCAATGTCAGCAGGTTGTATTCCTTACCGATGCAATGTCAGTTCTGCAAGCCCTCAACAGTGATAAACTGCCAGAATTAAACAAAGTCCTATGCGAAGTAAATATCAAAAGAAGGGTAGTGCTACAGTGGATACCATCACACTGTGGCATACCAGGAAATGAGAGAGCAGATATGTTAGCAAAAGAGGGAGCAACACAGGAACAAAAAGAACAAACAATCACATTCCAGGAAAAGAAGACCCTTATCAAGGCCATCAGGAAAATTGATCAACAAAGAGACAACTATCAATATCTTGATCGAGCAAAACAGGTGATCCTGTTCCGTATGAGAACAGGACACAACAGACTGAACAGTCACTTATACAGACTGAGATTGGTCCCATCACCCCTATGTACGTGTGGACAGGCAGCACAGACAGCCGAACACATCCTGCAAGACTGCCACATGCTTAGTCAATTGCGAACTGAACATTGGCCCACAGAGACGCACATCCACACAAAGCTGTTTGGGAGTCTTGAAGAACTTTCAACCACAGCAACATACATCCAGAAAACCGGACTTCTTGTGTAGACATTTCTAAACAACAGCGAACGAGAAGAAGAAAGAAGAAGAAGATTGATGGTTTCTGTTGTTATCCATGCTTTTTGTTGTCTTTCCCTTTTCCCCAGTATTTCTTCACATGTCTCCTTCCATACCGTTTTGACCTGCTGCCAATAGTCTTCTGTATTCTCTACATCTTCCAACTGTTGGAGCACTTGGAATTTGTTGGATACTGTGACCGCAAATTTGTCTCTTGTTTCTTGATTTCTTAGCTGTCCTACATTAAACTGTTGTCTATAATTTTGCATTGTTGCATATCTCTTGAGTTTCATTTTTACTTTGGCTATCAGAAGATGGTGATCTGATGCCACATCTGCTCCTCTATATACCTTTACATCCTGCAATGATGATCTAAACTTCTTCTTTATGCATATATGATCGATCTGATTTTCTGTTCTATGGTCTGGTGATATCCATGTTGCCTTGTGTATTCTCTTATGTGGAAACATGCTTCCTCCTATAGCCAGTTGATTTGAAGCACAGAAGTTTGCGAATAGTTCTCCATTTTCATTCATTACTCCTAGCCCATGTTTTCCCATGACTTCTTCAAATCCGGTATTGACTGTACCTATCTTTGCATTCATGTCACCCATCAAAATTGTGATGTCTCTTCTTTTTACTTTATCCATAATTTCCTGTAGTTTAGTATAAAATGCTTCTTTCACAGACTCTTCTTTGTCATTAGTTGGTGCATAACATTGGATGACATTGACATGAATTTTCTTTTTAGCTGTTTTGAAAATAGCTGTTATTATTCTGGGTCCCACAGCTTCCCATTCAATGAGTGCTTTCTGTGCTTCTTTAGATAACATAAGAGCTACCCCTTCACTGTGGTGTGAACTTTCGTCTTCGTGTCCTGAGGACAGCACCAACTCACCTGTGATGAGTTTCTTCCTGTCTACCCCCTTCCACTTTGTTTCACACATTCCCAGAACCTCGATTTTGTATTCCCTCATTTCTGCTGCTACTTGTGCCACTTTCCCTTGTTCGTTCAATGTCCGAACATTCCAGGTGCCAAATCTGGAAGTTCTCCTAGAAGAAAGAAGGTTAGTCAGCAACACAGACTCCTTTCGGCTTTCTCTGTGTTGCATCATACGCCTCCCCGCGAGAGGACCTTCCCCTGTCTTGGATGGCTGTGTTTTATTTTCTTTATTTGACTTGTCCATATTTGTTGAAGTTTTTTGTAGTTTAAATTTTTTTTACAGGATGGGGTAACCGGCCCCATGCCCAACCCTCCTTAGTCGCCTTCTACGACATGCTTGGCAGGGGACCGTGTTACTAATCTTTGCTCTCCTTTCGGGCCCCGGTAACACACGGGTGAGACCCTGAAGTGCAGCAAAGAAAAGACAACAAAATATATGTACAAGAAAATAAATGAGTTAACAGGCAGAAGGACACAAACAGTCACTGGCTGTTTAAAATCAAAAGGAGGAACATTGTTAATGGGGCATGAGAACATAATAGAAAGACGGACAAAATATATTAAAGATCTGTAAGTTGACGAAAGACCAGATTTGGAGGATCAGGACAGTTGGGAAGGACCTCCAATACTTGTAGCAGAGGAAGAGGATGCCATGCGCCACATGAAGAAAGGCAAAGCACAAGAACCAGATAATGTAACAACAGCAGAGAAAATGGAAGTCTTGGGAGACTTTGGAGTAGAATTTAGACTTGGGAACAAAACTGTGAAATGACATCTACAACAGTGGTCAAATACCTGATGATCTGCTAAAATCCATATTCACAGCTTTGCCAAAGAAACCTGGAGCCATGGAATGTGAAGAACATGGCACCATTAGTCTTATGAGTCATGTGACCAAAATATTATTAGGAATGATCATGAGAAGAGGATAAATAAAATTAAATCAGAAATTGGCGATGAAGATTTGTGGAACGTAAAGGCACAAAAAATGCCAAATATATTATAAGAACATTATTAAAAAGAGCCTTGGAAGTAAAACCTGTGCACATGACTAGAACTGGACTAGGGGCATATCCAGAGAGTATCAGAAGATCTCGAAGACGACCAGATATAGTGCTGCATTCCTCATCATCGCATCAGATTATAATGATTGAGCTGAACGTGCAATTTGAATCCAGAATGGAAGAGCAACAGTCGTTCAAAGTGTCCAAGTATAATGATCTGGCCATGGACTTGAGCCACGATGGGTTCACTGCAAGGGTCATGGCTGTTGAGGTGGGTGCATGAGGTCTCTTGGCTGCATCAGTGTATGATCTACTGAAACTGTTGGGGTTGAGGGGACAGTCAAGAACAAGGGCACTTAAGAGGCTCAGCAAAACTGCGGTAAGGGCATCGTGCTGGCTGTGGAACAATCGCAACGGGCTATGGAACTCGGGACAGTGATTTGTTTTCAACATAGGGGTTACTTTCATAATTGCCTCTAGCTGGCAGAAAATAGGAGTGAATTTTAAAGCAGCACTCAAGGAGGAGTGGGTTCAATTATCTGCACTAGACAACAGAAGGCTGACAATTGGGAGTCACGACCCAAGTGGTCCCGCCCCCCCCCCTTAGAGTGTAAAGGAGATTACGGGGCCGAAATACTTGATCGACAGTGAGGGAGGGGCTACTTCTGATGATCAGATTGCCTCCTGGTGTATCGCTCTGAATGGAGTTTTCTATCATCAGATCTGTATTTGTGCTACCCTAAGGCAGCGGTTTTCAACCTGTGCGCTGCGGCGCCCTGACTTACGGTCAGGGGCGCCGTGGATGGGCGTGGATTTTTTTCGTATTTAGCTGTAAAGAAAACAGAGCTGTGGGCAGTTTCATTTGTGGTGTTTGTCAACCTGCGTGACCCCGGATAAATGTCACTTGTGATGTTGGCCAGCCTCTGAAGTCCCGCTCCCCCGAACTGCCTATCAACTTTCCGCGCATTCTCCTCACGCGACCATAGTAGGCAACACAGTGATTTTCTGTTTTCAAACGTTTTTGATTGTGTTGTGAGTTATATATAAAGTATAGAAAGATTTCTTTTAATTCGTCAAGTGTTTGTAAAAAGTGAGAACTTGTTGTGGATGACAAGGAAAGTGGTAATGAGGAAAGGAAACGTAAGTATAGAAAATACAACGAAGGTTACTTAGATTTTGGTTTCACTTGCACTCTTGTGAACAACGAAGAGCGTCCAAAGTGTGTTTTAAAGTAGTCTCTGTCGAATGTATTTTCTTCTTCTTTGATCCTTAGCCGCCAACCGTCAAAGCAGTCAGTGGTCATTACGCCTGGTGGCGTCTTGTAGGGCAACAACAAATTGATTCCACTTTGCTCGGTCGGCGGCCATCCTTCGTACAGTGCCCCAACTCTGGTTCATTCTTTGCATCTCAGCCTCCACAGTCCTCCGCCAAGTTGTTTTTGGTCGGCCTCTCTTTCGTTTTCCTTCAGGGGTCCATAGCATAGCTGTTCTTGTGATGGCATCGGGGTCTCTTCTGAGGACATGGCCAACCCAGCACCAGCGTCTGCCAGCTATGATGGTGTGCATGTCCTCTTGATGGCTCCGAGTAAGCAGATCTTGGTTGGTGATGGTATTCGGCCAAAAGATTCGGAGAATTTTTCTTAGGCAGGTGTCGCTTGGCACTGTGCAAAGCTTTGAATGAACTGACGAACGTCTTTCCATTGTTTGGGCCAAAAGTAAACCTCTTTAAGGTTACTCATAGTGGTTCCCTCGGGAACAAGTTTCCCGGTGAGGATATATGAGCCACTTTCATAATAGAGGGTCTTAAGGGGAGAGGCCGCCCAATTTGCTTCTCCTGTCTTGTCGGTCGACAAATAATTCCCTCCTCTTTGTGGAAAGTTCCAGCTGAAGCATGGGTTGTTTTTATCTGACTCTGTTCAGAGTATGGCACTACAAGGGTAATGTCATCGTTCTGCGCTTGTCGTAACTCTGCTTTACTACACATAAATGTCAAGTTGAGGTACGAGCTATCCAATGCTGAGTGTTGGGTACTTTGCTCAAACTCTTTCTTGGTAGTTTCAGCCTTCTGGTTGATCGGGTTATGACGAACAGAGTAATCTCTCAAAGGTCTAATATCGTGTCCCAAAACTGACCAGAAGTAGTTCAAGAAGACCTGTTTTACTAGGGCATATGAACCTTTAATGGGATAGGGCAGGGTTGAATGCATTTCCTGCATTAGGCGGGTGCGATAGGGAAGTGGGAAACTAATTGTCTCTTATTCCCTACCCGTCTATAAACCAAACCTTTATCCCTGTAAAATGCTCCCAGAGTATGGGAGTAATTACCAAACATAGCAAAACAAGGCTTTAGGGTTTTATCGGCCCTTTGTGCCTGCTTCAGCTTCAAAATATTCGGGCTGGTGAGAGATAAGAGCTCAGGGGCCGCATTGGGCATTTCCTGTGTTCTCTCTCTTGTGTCGACCTGGAGTCACGTTAGGGATCTCGAAGAAACACATATTTCCTCCCTAAAATGAGAGGGTAGGCTAAATCCTCTACTACCGTGGCATTGATTTTGCCCCGTACATATCGGGTTGAAACATCAATTTCCGCAACCAGAAGAAGCATAGGCTCTATACTCTTCAGAGGCCTCTGTATTTCTACCGTTCAACCGGTGTATTGGTGGGCCTTCACCAAACATGGGGAAACTAGCTGAATATTCTAAGCCAGAATCAATTAAGCAACGTATGGCTTGGTTATGCACGGTTACTTGCTCAGTAATAGATGGGTGGCTGGGATTTTGTTTATATGCCTGGGGGTCATAGTTCCCTATCGGCCCCCTGATCAGGCATGCGACATTATGAGCCTGTTTTTGGCCTCTTACAGTCTGATGTAAAATGTGTATCGGTTTTTCACGATTTACAATATCGCCTTCCAGTTCCCTGGGCTGAATTGCTGTTTCTGCCCTGTGGTTGTTGTGAAGCCTTGCTGTGTGAGGTGTTGGTGGCACTTTTGGATTCAGTGATTCAGCACTCCTCTCATTTGGGGTGACTATTGTGTGGGCGCATTTTAGCCAGGTTCACTTCCGACTCGGCGCTCTGGTACCGATCAGCAAACAATACTACCTGATCAAGAGTTTTAGCCCCATGCTCCACCAGGAACCGTCTCATCTCAGGCTTGAGAGAGTCATTGAACTGCTCCACTAAAATCATCCATTGTAGCCATTTATACGATTCATCAAAGGAGCTGAGTGATACCACTTCTCCAAATACATAGCCAGATGTGTAGAAAACTGCTTATATGACTCATCTTTCTGCCTCTTGGCTTCCCGAAATTTGCTCTGAAATGTGTGTGCATTCAACTGAAAATGTTGAAGCAAGGCTTTCTTCAACAAGTCATATTTGAGGGCCATTTTGAGGAAGACATCTGAAGCAGGTCCTCTCAGACATAACCATGTTATATCTCTCCCTATCTAATCCATAGGTGGCAGATAAAGAATCAAACCTAGCAAGATAGATGTCTATTTCCTCAGAAGCCTTTGAGTAGACATCTAACTGAAAAGAGGCCACGCTCAGAACTACCCCGTGAGAGATATTTCCCCCATCACTACCTTGAAAACTCACTGACCCATTAGTGCTACAGCTAGATTTGATTCTTTTACTTTCAATCTCCCGTTCTTTCAGTCTAATGGCTCTGTCGGCCTGTTCCTTCCTTTCTGCTCTTTCAGCCTGATCCTTCTCGAATGCTCTTTTGGGCCTATTCCACATGCCTTGTACAGAGAAAAAATCAATAACCTACAACATGTGCAGCAGTACACAATGTTCCTACTTAGAAAAGAACATACCAGGCTCAACAAGCACTTAAACTAATTAAACCCCACACATAAGCCTCATCCCCACAACTGTATCCATCCAAAACAAATTAAACCCAACACATGAGCCTAATGGCCACAATATCCATCTATATGAGACAGTTCAGCATGGACTTCTGACCTGCCCAGGACTCTCCAAAGAAAGAAAAAGTTTTTGCCAGGCTCCCCATCAATCACAGACATTCTATACATCACCACTCAACAGCTACAAAACACATGCACATTCTTCAGCTTGGTACACGCTGTGACAGATCATTAAACTCAGCAGCCATAGTTAATTAACACTTTTCTTCAAAGGGACAAAATATCATTATATTTAGTAACACAATGTCTGCCCTGCAAACTCTAGAAGATGGTAGAAAGAGAAAAATTGAAGTAACAAAAATATTCTAAGATGCTGACCAGCTTATAAACTTCTGTCACACTCAGATACACCTGGTAATGACATAGCAGATAAACTGACAAAGAAAGGATCCTGACAAGAACAACAATACACAGGTACTACCATACACAGGTACTACCATACACAGGTACTACCATACACAGGTACAACCATACACAGGTACAACCATACACAGGTACTACCATACACAGGTACTGCCATACATGGGTACAGCCATACATAGGTACAGCCATACACAGGCACTACCATACACAGGCACTACCATACACAGGTACAACCATACACAGGTACAACCATACACAGGTACTACCAAACACAGGTACTACCAAACACAGGTACTACCATACACAGGTACTGCCATACACGGGTACAGCCATACACAGGTACTACCATACAAAGGTACTACCATACACAGGTACAAACAGCAAGAGCCCAAATGCTGCTTGGTTAATTAAATAAAAATGCTGCAGTATTCCTTCATTTTAATCTGTTTAAATTAGTGAATCAAGCAAAATATACACTACAAATGACATATTGTAAGTTTCTCTACAAAGTATATTATTTTGTTTGATTACCGTATATACTCGAGTATAAGCCAAGTGAAATTATTTTCCTTTTTGGACCTTAAAAGCCATACTCTCGACTTTTATCCGAGTCAAAAAAAAATAAAAATTAAGATTTATGAAACTGGTCGATGGTGCCCCCCTGCCCTTACCACCACACACTGGTACCCTTTAGATATAAACTTGATTCTTCATTAAATATTTTTATTGAAATATCTTAAGTAATATACGTTTCCACTCCTATTAAGTCACAAATTTCAACTGGAGTATGCCTTGTTAACCATCCTCCTTTGTTTGATATATCAGCACTACCATTATGGATTTCACTAGATCAATAGCCCCTTCAGTCATAACTGACTATAGGAATGCGCACCTGAGGTGACAGCCCTCAGCTGCTTATTTTCCTGATGCTCCTTTCGACGTTTTCTCCTCTCTTCGGCTTGTTGTGTGAGCTTCTTTTCACCCAATCTGAGGTGGCGCCGTAAATAGCATTGCCACTTGGTGTGATTGGCAGCTTCATCCTCCCATGTTGCTGGATTTATGTCCAGTGCCCTCATGTACACATCTTTGAACCTCAGATGTGGTCGCCCAACTGTTCTTTTGCCATCTGCTAGTTGCCGTAGAAGATATCTTTTGGGATGCGACCATCTTCCATGCGGCGGACATGGCCAAGCCAGTGTAGTCTGTGCTGTCTAAGAAGTGTATACATGCTTTGAAGACCAGCATGTGACAACACCTTGACATTTGTCACTTTATCTTTCCATGAGATGCCGAGGATGTGGTGTAGGCACCATAAATGGAAGGCATTGAGCCTTCTTTCATGCTTAGCATAGGTTGTCCAAGTCTCGCTGCCATATAGGAGAGTGCTGGTGACACAGGCGTAATATACTGCAGCCTTGGTCTTCTTTGTGAGTTTGGAGTTTCCCCAAACATGCGATGTGAGGCAGGCAAAGGTAGCTGCAGCTTTTCCAATGGGGCTGTCAATTTCTGTGTCCAGTGAGAGTTTGTCATTGATGGTAGACCCCAGCATAAAGTGAAGTGGTGCACCACTGTCATTTCATAGTTATCGATAGTGATAACTGGTGCAGCACCCGCATCCTGACTCAGCACATTCGTTTTCTTTAGACTTATTGTGAGGCCAAAGTCCTTGCATGCTTGGGTGAAGTGATTCATCAAGCTCTGAAGCTCCTGTTGGCTTTGAGTGATGACTGCAGCATCATCAGTGAACAACAAGTCCCTTATGGTGACCCTTCTGATTTTTGTTTTTGCCTTCAGCCTTGAAAGATTAAACAGACGGCCATCTAACCTAGTGTGAAGGTATATTCCTTCAGCTGAATCTCTGAATGCATGTTTCAGGAGTAGGGCAAAGAAGATCCCGAAGAGGGTCGGAGCCAGAACACAGCCTTGTTTAACACCACTTCGTATGTCAAAGGGTTGTGATGTGCTTCCAGCATATTGGACTGTTCCCTTCATGTCGTCATGGAATGACTTTATCATTTTCAGCATTTTAGCAGGGCAGCCTATTTTCAGGAGGATTTTGAAGAGTCCAACCCTACTAACCAGGTCAAATGCTTTTGTGAGGTCTTTAAAGGCGATATATAAAGGCCTTTTCTGCTCTCTTGATTTTTCCTGAACAATGAGCAACAGATTGATCTTCATTTAACTGTGCTCAATTTTGTGCCCTGGAGAGGACACTCCAGCTTCACCCATCACTAGATCAATTTTGTCCGTATCTTTGCCAGAGTCTAAATCAAGCCCTTATTGAATATCCACATTTGATTTGGCTGCACGGTTAGCATGCAGATGAAATAACAAGTTATTTCTCAGATCCCAAAGCAAATATTTGACTGCCTGGAAAGCCTTGTCTTTACAAAAAAAACCGCTTTTTTTTTTTTACACTATCAATCCCCCCCCCCCCCCCCCCCCCCCCCCCCCCCAAAAAAAAAAAAATTTCTGAAATATGGCAGCATTTTAATGTAGGCCTACCAGAAAACACTTTATGTTATCTTTATAAATAAATTATTTAGTGCAGATCGATCATCGGCCTTTCTAAAAGGCCACTCGTATACTAAGAGTTAACGTAGGAACTATCAGAAATCTATTTATAACTAAAGTTTTGCTAAGTATCTAGATCTTGTTGCTCCTTTGCAACCATCAATAATAGAATAGTACTTTCTGGGCGAACGAACAAACTTTATTTTCAAATGGTTGAGAATTAGGTACACAAGCCAGTCTGACATTCTGTCCTTGCTTTCTCTCATCTTTTATACTGTATTTATTTATTCTCACGCTGATTTTACATATTAATGTGGCAATTTCAAGTGTTTTAAATGAGAAAATAAGCTGAAAGTGAAAAAAAAATTGCAGAAAGACAAGGAAACTCCTATGCAATGCAGAAATTCGGAATCGACAAAAACTCAATAGACTTATAATTAGGTTTTTCATTTTGGACGGTTTTTAAATCCTAAAGTCTAGGGGTTGATCTATATTCAGATCAACTTATACTCGAGTACATATGGTATATATTCCAAACATCAATATAATATCAAACAGTACAGTATAAATTAACTCTGAGATAGGAAACTCTTTACAGAGCGATACAACAGGAAGCAATCTGATCATCAGAAGTCGTTCCCCCCGTCCGACAAGTGTTTCAGCCCGATATACTCCTTTACACTCTAAGGGTGGCGGGCCCACTTGGGTCATGACTCCCAAGCGTCTCAGCCTCTTGTTGTCTTGTATCGAAAATGAAACCATTTCACTTATGGTAGCAACTTTAAAATCCACCAACCGTGGAGGCAATTGTGAAAGTAACAAAGAGAAGACAAATTATTCCGTTCGTTCCGTCGCACATCACAACTTAGGACACACACCTGCGCGAAACCGACGAGTCTAGCCACTGCGTGCTAGCCACTGACATTCTGTGCCTGACACCCCTTATAATATACGCCGCCTGTTGCCCCTCAGTCACAGCCCTTTCACTAGTACACCAAAAAACTCAGCGTATTGTGGACTTGGAAACATTTGGTGTTTTCTGTACCGCAGCGTTTATTCCGTTCGTTCCGTCGCACATCACTCTGTATTATTAGTTAGCTGTTTATTTAAAGACTGTAAGTACAATCAAGAGTAACACAAAGTGCACTAACATGTTTATATTTCATCATTGGGAACTATACTACTCGTCAAAAGTCAAGGGCCACTTAGAAAAACCTTGGTTGAAACCATAAAACAAATCTGATATAAACGTAATTTGAATCAGTCAAAACGGCATTTATTGAATACTAAATTGACATGTCACGTAAAGAAATTGAAACATTTCAAACAATTCAAATGCAATGAAGCTGTGAAGTGTGTCACCCACCTTTTCAAAAGTCACACAATAGATATTGGACAAATAGACATTTCAAAATCGGGTAAGACCACCGTTTGCAGCAAGGCATTCAAGACAGCGTAGACGCATCGAGTCCACAAGGGTCCGAAGAGTATCCTGAGGAACAGCTTGCCATTCCTGAAGCAGAAATGCAGTCAGCTGTGCAACATCCATTGGCAGGGGGTGATTTGTTGACAATCTTCGACCAAGGACATCCCAGAGGTGCTCAATCGGAGAAAGGTCAAGTGAATGAGCTGGCCACGCCATCCTGATGATCCCATGTTGCTGAATAAACTCATTCACCACACGAGCTCGATGGGGTCGAGCGTTATCATCTTGGAGGATGGCATTACCACCTATGGCCTCAAGAGCAGGCTGAACAATTGGTCTCAAGATTTCATTCTGGTATCTTGGGCCGGTCAAGTTGCCTTGGATGATGTAGAGTGGGGTCCTGCCGTGTCTGTAGAAGCCTCCCCAGACCATGACAGAACCCCTACCATAACGATCCGCCTCTCGAATTGTGTCATCAGTAAATCTCTGTCCTGGTCATCTCCAAACTCGAATCCTGCCACCATTGAATGACACAGTGAAGCGAGATTCATCAGTGAAGAGAACTTGACTCCATTGTTGCCTTGTCCATCGGATGTGCTCGCGACACCAAGCAACACGGGCTCTGCGATGAGCAGGAGTAAGAGGGATTCTGACTGCAGGACGTCGAGCAGCCAGTCCAAATTCATGTAAATGTCTGCAAATGGCGCTTTGACTGACATTAACATTTAGTTTGTCTCAGCTGACATCTTAGAGTGGAACAAGTCACTGTTCGATGGTACTGGTCATCATGTCTATTGTTGCATCTATACCTGGCCGGTGGCGATAGAGTGTATTGTGGATGGTTGGGTGCGATGGGAGTAGTTGGCGTCGCAGGTCTGTTAGTCTTGGGCACTGTAACAGTAGGTGTTCAACTGATTCCTCATGGTGGTGGCAGTGCCTACAGTTTGGTTCACATAGTGGGTCTATTCTATTTAAATGTTTATTGACAGGGGCATGGCCTGTTCTCAGCTGGAAAATTAGACTCTGATCTCTTCTTTTCAGTTGTTTAACTGGATCTTGAGGGTTTGGTTTAGCTTGATGTTTGAAGAATAGCCGCCCTGTCTGGGAGGAAGCCCATTGGTTTAGCCATTCTTCCCTATAATTGTTTCTCAGGATCTGCTGGCAGGTTTGCAGTGTGGTACTTGATGGGAACTGGGGCAGTGCTGCTCCTCTTTTGGATAGTTTGTCGGCTTTTTCATTTCCTGGGACTCCGACATGCCCTGGGATCCACTGGAGTGTAACTTCGACGCAATAGGAAGTGAACAGTTGGTCAATAAATCTACAGATGTTATTAATGTTAGGGGACATTTTGCTTTCTAGGGCTTGGAGTGCTGATTTTGAGTCTGAGAATATAACAATATCCTCAGGTGGAGTGATGCCACTTTCAAAGTCTGAGATTATCCGGCACAATGCTTTTTCTAGTGCTGTTATTTCTGCATCATAGCTGGAACAAATTTCTCCGCAAGGGCCAAAGATGCAAGGGTGGTCTTCTGGGTGCTGGTTGGGGTATTTTATCACTGTGCCATATCCAGCATTGATGGTAGCTTTAAATGCAGATCCATCTGTGTAGACATGGATGATGTCTTGTGGATATGAATCTATAGTTTCTAAAGCGATGGTTTTCAGTAGTGGTCCTAGAGTGTTCTTGTCTGCTGAGGGGTCAGAGAGTTCAGTTCTTACTATGGGAGTAGACATCGAGGTCTGGATGAATGGAGAGAAATTAGCATATGAAGAATGCCCGAGATATCTTGGAGTCGAGCTCGACCGTAGACTTACCATGAGACCCCACATAGACAAGCTGATTGAGAAAGCATCCACAAGACTCAGGCTCATTAAGCACCTTTCTTCCTGTGGGTGGGGAGCAGACCAGCACTCATTACGCCAACTCTATACTGGATATGTGCGCCCAGTAATTGACTACTCGCTCCCCCTCCAAACTATTGCAAGTAAAAGCCTCTTACAAAAGCTAGACAAAGTCCAAAATCACGCTCTACGGTTTATAAGTGGTGCCATGAAGACAACGCCGACAGATGCATGCGAAATCAACACCAATATTGAACCCTTAAACCTAAGAAGAGAACGTTCAGCAGTGGAAACATACAAAAGGTATCTGAGAATGGACACAAAGGAGGAGAATAGGAAAATGATAGAGCAGTGGCACCAAAAACACAGAATACAAAAGACATCTTTTCTTAAAAATGCAAAAGAAGCTAGCATCAAACACCACCTACCAGCAGTTAAAAAGCCGATGGTAACTGTCAATAATGAACCACCTTGTTGGCAGGCAACTTCTTTGGATAGTAGAGTGTGACACTGCAAGCCATCTAGCAACCTCACGGACAGATAAACCACTTTCAACCCACGCTATAGCCCTCATTCTTTGTAAGGTGTCAAGACTTCTTCTCGGTGGCATGGTTTTTGCAAGTGATAAAACTACCCTAAGTCTGCTGATTGTAAAACAAAATAAGAGTGAACTCTGTTCACGAAAAGTCGCCATTGCACGTGGAATGTCAATCAGCACGATTACTTCACCTGTTTGGTTGTACGGAAGTTTGAAAAAAACAGATTAAAAATGTGAATTTATGGTCAGCAAAACAAATTGCACGTGATCACCATGGTTGTCGGTGAGTTGTTTTTATGCTTAACGTGCATAGAGGACTGTCAGAGGAAGATATTGCACCCATTTTTACTAAAAACTTCCTTCATTTAATCATTCTATGCGCTTATATAAAAGTGTATTGAAAATAATAGGGTGGCCCTTGACTTTTGATGAGTAGTATAGTTTGAATCTGTTCAAATCGCTGTACCACACACAACACTTTATTAGGTCTTCTCTTTCACACATATTGTGGAGTGCCTGTGTTTTGCCAGCTTCAACAAAAGAAACACCACAAATATCATACTTATAAAACTTTCCTGTATGACTTCTTTAGTGTTTTTAGATGACTATATTGAACAAATTCTAACCCACTAATGTCATTTTGTAAGGCTATTCTCCACTTTTCAAATATGCAGATTGTCTCTTCAGAAAAAAGCTTTATTGTGTATTTTTATAGAGTTATCATGTGCAAAAGATGTATTTAAAACATCGCAATTACAAATTCAGACACTTCATAACATACTCTCTGCTTTCAAATGGTTTATAACTGCAAATAATGCAAACAAATATTGCATTTCTGAGGCTTCTTTATAGCAAGTATTCTTTTGTTTTTCGATTTAGATTACTGAACTGACAAAATGCTCCACCACAACATTACAGATAATGACTTCTCTCCAGTATGGTTTGTGTATGTGTGTGTTCCTAGTAGACTGAAGCATGTGACTTTGGTGTGCCACAAACATCACATTGTAAGGTTTTTCTCCTGTTCCAATTATTCTGACTTTTAAGAGCACTGCCCCTCGCACATCCATAATCATCACACTTGTATGGCTTCTCTCCTGTATGATTTCTTTTACGGATTTTTAGATTACCAAACTGAGTAAATCCAACACAATAAACATCAGACTTCAAATGTTTCTCTCCAGTATGTACTTCTGTGTCCTTATACTGTAGTTGTGTGCAAAGAATGCATCACAAACATGACATTTGTCAGACCTCTCTCAATTATGTATCAGTTTGTGTCTTTTTAAATGACTGGATTCAGTAAATGAACCATCACAAACATTACATTTGTCAGACCTCTCTCAATTATGTATCAGTTTGTGTCTTTTTAAATGACTGGATTCAGGAAACAAACTATCACAAACATTACATTTGTCAGGCCTCTCTCACTTATGCATCAGTCTGTGTCTTTTTAAATGACTGGATTCAGTAAATGAACCATCACAAACACGACATTTGTATGGTCTCTATCCAGTATGTATCAGTTTGTGTTTTTTAAAATGACTGGATCCGATAAACTCAACACCACACACATCACATATGTATGGTCTCTTTCCTTTTGTGGCTGTTTAAACCACCAGAATGAGAAAATCCAACACCACAAACATCAGATTTGTATGGTCTCTCTCCTGTATGTATCATTTTGTGGCGTTTTAAATCATTGGATTGAGAAAATCCAATACCACAAACATCACATTTGTATGGTCTCTCTCCAGTATGTATCCTTTTGTGGCATTTTAAAGTATTGGATTGAGCAAATCCAATACCACAAACATCACATTTGTATGGTCTCTGCCCAGTATGTATCCTTTTATGGTTGTTTAAACTACCAGACTGAGCAAATCCAACACCGCAAACATCACATTTGTATGATCTCTCGCCTGTATGAATCATTTTGTGACGTTTTAAATCATTGGATTGAGCAAATCCAATACCACAAACATCACATTTGTATGGTCTCTCTCCAGCATGTATCCGTTTGTGGCATTTTAAAGTATTGGATTGAGCAAATCCAATACCACAAACATCACATTTGTATGGTTTCTCTCCAGTATGTATCCTTTTATGGTTGTTTAAACTACCAGACTGAGCAAATCCAACACCACAAACATCACATTTGTATGGTCTCTCTCCAGTATGTATCCGTTTGTGGCATTTTAAACTACGGAATTCAGCAAATCCAACACCACAAACATCACACTTGTATGGTCTCTCTCCTGTATGTATCCGTTTGTGGTTTTTTAAACTACCAGACTGAGCAAACCCAACACCACAAACATCACATTTGTATGGTCTCTCTCCAGTATGTATCCTTTTGTGGCATTTTAAATGACTGGATTCAGCAAATCCAATATCACAAACATCACATTTGTATGGTCTCTCTCCAGTATGTATTCTTTTGTGGCGTTTTAAATAACTGAATTCAGCAAATCCAATACCACAAATACCACATTTGTATGGTCTCTCTTCAGTATGTACCTTTTTGTGGCATTTTAAACTACTGAATTCAGCAAACCCAACACCACAAACATCACATTTGTATGGTCTCTCTCCTGTATGTATTATTTTGTGGTTTTTTAAACTACCAGACTGAGTAAACCCAACACCACAAACATCACATGTGTATGGTCTCTCTCCAGTATGTATCCTTTTGTGGCGTTTTAAATGACCGGATTGAGCAAATCCAGTATCACAAACATCACATTTGTATGGTCTCTCTCCAGTATGTATCCTTTTGTGGCGTTTTAAACAACTGAATTCAGCAAATCCAATACCACAAACATCACATTTGTATGGTCTCTCTCCAGTATGTATCCTTATGTGGCATTTTAAATGGCTGAATTCAGCAAACCCAACACCACAATCATCACATTTGTATGGTCTCTCTCCTGTATGTATCCTTTTGTGGTTTTTTAAATTACCAGATTTAGCAAACCCAACACCACAAACATCACATGTGTAAGGCTTATCTCCTGTAGGTATCCTTTTGTGTCTTTCTAAATAACTGCATCTAGCTAATCCTACACCACAGAAATCATATTTGTATGGCTTTCCTACAGTATGTGTACTTTTGTGTATTGTTAGATTACTCTGTTGAGTAAACCCAACACCACAAACATCACATTTGTAAGGTTTCCCAACAGTGTCTTTCACCTTGTGCTTTAATAAGATGTCAACATTATTTAACAATTCACAACTTTGGTCAATCTCACAGAGTTGAGTATTTACCTCTGACTTGAGCATTTTATTTGACTCTTTGCTACAGTTTTCACTTTGTAGTGTCACCAGAAAATCATTCTGAGTCTTACAAACATCTGTTGTCCTGTCTTGATGGTCAGTGGAGTTTACACATGTTTTATCTTCAGTTATTCTTGACTCTGTATTATTGTCTCTTGTCATTTCTGTAGCACTGATACCACCTTCCATGTTTACCATTTTATTTTCTCTGTTACTCTCATCTTCAGGTAACAGATCTGAAAGGTCATCATGTTTCCCAAGTTCCAAGTCTTTGCTACCACACACCATCTTCTCCTGTATTTGAAAATGTTCAAGTCTGCAGAAGGGAAGATAACTCTGGGAACAAGGTTGTACTTCTGAAATATAAAAACAGTGAAGAAATGAAAATAGGCAATAAGAAAGAAAAGGTCCTAGTTTTTAAAAAAAATGTGAAATCTAACTTAATAGCATTAGAAAAAAAATAGTAAAGAAAATAAGCGAGCTGTTGTTTCTTTGAATTAGTCTCAGCAATTCAATGGATGGATTTTTTCAACTACTTTTCATCTAAACAGGATGTTACTTGTACCACATAGTTTATGGCTTTACTCATCACACAGAAGTAACTTAGAAAACTTGGAACATTTATAGGTTCAAAAGAAGAATAGTGAGCCATCTGTTTGATATGACAAAAATTCAGATGTGCAGTCAAAATGGGTAAGGATTACAAATCCTAAACCTAACCTTAAACCTAAAATGGCTGTAGTTTCAAATAAAAGTAGTTTTATGGGTTGAAGTTTACCAGAATTAATTACACATAGTGATAAGTACAAATTGTTTTTCATTTTTTTACATTAAAAAGTTTTTTTTTTCATTCATTAATCTATATGTTGCATGCATATTTAAAACCACTGAACCATTCAGTTAGGTGTGTGTCAAATGAGTTTCATTTCTCTACATTTTGATATATAACACTTTATGTTATCATTTTAAATAAAGTATTTAATGCAAAATCAGTAATGGTAGTCATGTCTGTAAATATAGGATTAAAATATTTGTGCGCTTTGTCTAAATTACCAAAAAATCTCAAATTGTTATAAAAACTTTATTTGTGCTCAGAAACAACTGCAACTTTCCTACATTATGTGAAAATGGCTGTAGTTTAAAATAAAAGTAGTTTTAGGGGTTGAAGTTTACCTAGATTTAATTACACATATTGATAAGTACATGGTTCAAACCCGGGCGTCGGCGTTTAAAGAAATGTTTACGGCCGGAAATTTGACTGAATAGCCTGAACGGCTCCTGTGATAAACCCTCTGTGGATGGGAAGGAGCGAAGCTCCTGACCGGGTTGGAAGGAAAGTCCTCAGGTTCCCCAGCCTCGCAATGACATGTCATTGGGCCGAAGGGCTGAAAGCCCAAGTGCCGCTGGAAAAAAAAAAAAAAAAAAAAAAAAAAAAAAATAAGTACAATTTGATTTTAAATTTTTCTGCACTCATTACTGTATATGGTGAATACATGTTTAAAACCACTGAACAATTTAAGTGCATGATATAGGGGTTTCATTTCTTCACATTTTGATATATAACACTTTATGATATCTTTATAAATAAATTTTTAATGCAAAATCTGTAAATGTAGTCATGTCTAAAAATGTACTCTCTAAAATTAGCTCGTAAAAATGTGGTTTTTGAGCTCGTATACTAAGAGTTAAGGAATGAAAGCCATCAGACATAGTGATTTTCAGTTACTCTATGTCTGTTTTGGAAGCACTTAAACAGACTCCATATGAAAACAAAGACATCTTTCTTATAGGAAGAGCGGTTTACAACTTGATCACAGCCTACTCCATCAGTGTAACCCTACAGTGGATCCCTGGACAGTGGTCTAACTGCAAATGAGATAGCTGATAGACTTGCTAAAACAGGAGCCTCTAGACAACAAAAGGACAGACCCTGCAGCATGAGAACAGTCAAACAGATTCTCAGAAACAACACAAGGGAAATCTGGCTGAACAGATGGGCAAACTGGACAACTGGTCAAAATGTCTTTCATAAAATGATCAGCCCAAAAGACAATGACAACATAAACAGACTCAACAGGAGAAATCAAAGTCTTATCTTTCAGTTGCAAACAGGACATGCCAGTCAATAGCCATCTAAACCACATCAACCCTCAGCACCTACCCTTGTGTAGATACTGCTCTCATCCTTATGAAAAAACCAGACACCTCCTCATGGAGTGTCCACCACTCACAAATGCCAGGAAAAAAACTATTACAGATACCTCTGACAATCACCAACTCATTATATGAAACCTTGAAAGACCTGCAGAAAACCTGCACGTTTCTAAGAATGGCATTGGGCTGCCAAGAGTAGACACGTTCAGCAGCTATAAGATACTGACAACAACAGCTCCAAAACTGTTGGCTACATGAGAGGAGAAGGATGGCAGTATAGCCTTCTCCAACCAAAGTGAGGGAGAAACTGTCTGGTAATGAGAGACATGCCAGCTGTATAAAAGAGATAGATGGTGTTATTTGAGAGTGAATGATGAAGAAGAAGTTACAAACTTAGCAGAAAACGTTTGCTACAGAATCTTGTGATGTATTTTTGTTTTTAAATTCTTGCTATTTTCTAAAAGTACTGGAGTAATTTTGTTCACATGCAAGAAGTAGAAAGTTTCTGTCACTAAAAATAGTACTTCAAATTGTTTATCTGTATGTTGTTTGTTTTTTCTAAGCTCTGATGAAATGATGCTATATGTATGCTCCCATGATCAAGGTGTCAAAAGTATTAAGAGTAATTTTATTCACAATCAAGTAGTAGAAGTTGACACATTAAATTCTTAATATCAGAAAGGTATATCTCTAAAAGGTACACCTAACTTTCTGTTTGTTTATGTGTACGTGAGCATTTTTTAACCTCTGATGCAGTGATGAATAACTTTATGCTCCAATAATCAAGGTGTTAGCATTCCTGGAAATGGTAAAAAGATCAAACAATATTGAAAATAGTAAGTTGGTATGTCATAACTTGTTCTTTGAAAATATTAACATATATTTACCATCATATACTCCACATACACCAGGTTGTTCCACCTTGACCATTTCTGGTATTTTTCTGTCCATGCTGCCAACTAGTTGGACCTGACTAGTAAAACCTTCAGTGCAGCTTTGATCAAGGTTTGCCTGAAAAAATGCATGATGGTAAGTGATTCAAAGCACTAGAAATGTAATAAAAGTGAGAACTACATTAGAAGAGGTACCAAAAAAAATTAACAAATCAAAATGTAATAAATGTGAGAGCTGTCATATGAAATATAAGTACCAACTAGAAATGTAATAATAGTGAGAACTACCAAATGTGAGGTAGCACATGAAAATGTAATAAATGTAAGAGCTGTTCTATGAAATATAAGTACAGACTAGAAATGTAATAAAAGAGAGAAGTACCATATGAGAGTTTCCAAATAAAAATGTAATAAAAGTGAGAACTTTCATATGTCTGTAGCTGGTCCCTTTACCAAAAACCTGCAGCTGATCTCCACACAGAACACCTGCAGCTGATCCCTACACAGTAAACCTGTAACTGATCCCTTCAATAAAAACCTCCAGCTGATCCCCTCACAGAAAACCTGCAGCTGATCCCCACACAGAAAACCTGCAGCTGATCCCCACACAGAAAACCTGCAGCTGATCCCCACACAGAAAACCTGCAGCTGATCCCCAAACAGAAAACCTGCAGCTGATCCCTTCACAGAAAACCTGCAGCTGATCCCCACACAGAAAACCTGCAGCTGATCCCCACACAGAAAACCTGCAGCTGATCCCTTCACTGAAAACCTGCAGCTGATCCCCACACAGAAAACCTGCAGCTGATCCCCACACAGAAAACCTGCAGCTGATCCCCACACAGAAAACCTGCAGCTGATCCCCACACAGAAAACCTGCAGCTGATCCCCACACAGAAAACCTGCAGCTGATCCCCACATAGAAAACCTGCAGCTGATCCCCACACAGAAAACCTGCAGCTGATCCTCACACAGAAAACCTGCAGCTGATCCCCACATAGAAAACCTGCAGCTGATCCCCACACAGAAAACCTGCAGCTGATCCCCACACAGAAAACCTGCAGCTGATCCCCACACAGAAAACCTGCAGCTGATCCCCACACAGAAAACCTGCAGCTGATCCCTACACAGACTACCTGCAGCTGATCCCCACACAGAAAACCTGCAGCTGATCCCCACACAGAAAACATGCAGCAGATCCAATCACAGAAAACCTACAGCTGATCTTCTTTCTTTGATCCATAACTGCCAACCGCCAAAGCAGTCAGCGGCCATCACGCCTAGTGGCGTCTTGTAGGGCAGCAACAAATTGATTCTATTTTGCTCGGTCAGCGGCCATCCTTCGTACAGTGCCCTAACTCTGGTTCATTCTTTGCAACTCGGCTTCCACAGTTCTCCGCCAAGTTGTTTTTGGTCGGCCTCTCTTTCGCTTTCCCTCGGGGGTCCATAGCTAGCTTTTCTTGTGATGGTATCAGGGTCCCTTCTGAGGACGTGGCCAACCCAACTCCAGCGTCTGCCAGCTATAGTGGTGTGCATGTCCTCCTGGTTACTCTGAATAAGTAGTTCTTGGTTGCTGATGGTGTTTGGCCAAAAGATTCAGAGAATTTTCCTTAGGCAGATTGTGTGGAAGGAGGACAGTTTTGACATTTCCTTCTCTGTTACTCTCCAACATTCTGCACCATAGAGAAGCACAGAAAGTACACAGCTCTCATACAGTCTTAATTTGGTGTTTGTGCTGTACTGGGAAGACTTCCAAATGTTGTTGAGAATAGCAAAGGCTGTTCTCGCTTTATTCATTCTGTTGTTAATTTCCTTGCTTGCTCCGCCGTCAGGTGTTACTATGCATCTTAGGTAAGTAAATGTGTCTGTCTGTTCTAACTTCTGGTTCCTTACTGTTATTGGCTCAGGATTGCCATATTTAGTGTCATGACCTCTGTCTTCTTCAGATTGATGTTCAGGCCAACCTGCTGGCCATACTTATTCAGTCTATCGGTTTTGTCTTGAATGTGTTGATTGTCGTGTTTTTGTCTGTCTTACACCCCGGTCATATTTACGGCACGCAATACTATAGGAAAATAGACCGATATAAGAACCAATGAAAATGCTCCTTTTTCTAGTATGTATAATGAAACCTTTTAGGGTTAACATAGAGGCCCATTTTGTGTAAAGGATAGTAAGAATTTGTTTAATTTCTTAAAAACTAGAGATGTTAAAAGGAAAGATATAGATAGTTCAACAACAAGGATGTTACTTAAGAGGTAGGTGCAAAGACTTCCTCGAATAGTAGTTCATTTAAAGAGAAAAATTGTTTAAATTGACATCTATACATCAGGGTAGTCCCAAATTTAGTTAGTTAAAGTCTGCATAGATTTAAATGCATTTTGCTAACTAAACAATTATTAGATAGAACGGTAGAGATAAATTCACAGTATAATTCTAACTTTAAATGATCAAAATCGATTCAGAATTAAGAGAGATAATAAATATTAAAAATTTTGCACATTGAACAAGCAGGCAAAAGATGCCTCGTTTTTAGATTCCTAACACCGGTTTTTGGCCGTGTTCTCCGATATGGGGGAACGATGGTATAAAAGTCCTTGAACTTGGTTGATTTGGAGCCACAACCTTTTGAAACACTAAGCGGTACAGAAGAGAGCGGCAAAAGTGTGCTGTCAAATACTTTGCCACTGCATCTGATACCTTTTGACAGCCTGTTAAAGCTTATGTGTATTGCCTGAGGGTTTTATCCTGCAACTACTAAGATTGTATGAGACATTCACTTCTGAGGGACTCTGTGGTGCAAATGTTCTCAATATACCTAGAACAAGACAATCTATGTTTCCCAGCCTGGAGATCCAGACCTTTTGTGATCCTGGCTATAGTGGATGTGTCTCATTTTTGGAGATAAGTGGTAACACAATTCCACTGATCAGCCTATCCAGAGACATTATCAAACAAATAAAATACCAGTAACTACAAAAACAGTTTGAGTGATGACTCATGAAGGACTTTAATAAACTAAATACCAACTTTATAGTCCAGTGAAAGTGCCTGCAGGACATCATGTGTCTGATCAAACTGTCCGGAATAGACTGCATGACTCTGGACTCTGGGCACAACGACCTCACCGAAGACCTGTCCTTACGCACCGCCATCGCCAAAATCGACTTTTTTCGGCCAACCAGCATCGTCCCTGGGCAGCTGACAATCAATGGAGACGTGTCTGGTTTAGTGACGAATCTTTCTTTTTGTTGCAGCGTCATGATAGACGGCGTATGGTCTACCGTAGGCGAAATGAACGTTTTGCCCAAAATTGCGTTGATGAAGCTCCGCTGCACGGTGGTGGAGGTGCAATGGTGTGGGGAATGATCAGTTAAAACGGAAGGAGTCAATTGGTGCACATTGAAGGAGGCTTGAATGCGCAACGATACGTCAATGAAATTCTTCGACCCCATGTCCTTCCACTTTTGGCTGCCCAAAGGTCTGTGTTTCAACAGGACAACGCCATACCCCATTGTGCACGGTTGACAACGCAGTTCCTGACTGCCTACAACATTCTCACCCTTCCCTGGCCATCCCTGTCTCCAGACATGAGTCCGATTGAGCACCTGTAGGATGAGCTGCATAGACGTGTTTGTCGCCGAGACGTTGCTCCAGCCAATCGTCGTGATCTGTTCCAGGCACTCCAGGAAGAGTGGGCAGCCATCCCACAGGACCACATCAGACGTCTGATCGCATCCATGCCCAGGAGATGCCAGTCGCTGATCGATGCAAGAGGAGGCCACACACCATACTAACGGGAAAGCCTGTACGCCAAAAAACTCTCATGAACCAGATGCAAAACAACTGTCAATTGATTGGTTGAACCCTAAGGTATTCTTGTGTGCAATTTGAACAATTAACTCATTAAATTTAAAAAGTTATTGAATTTCAAAATTATGGCTATGTGTGTGCCTTTAGTAGCTATGCGTTTCTTTTTTTGAACAGTATAGATAGTTCAACAACGGGGATGTTACTTAAGAGGTAGGTGCAAAGACTTCCTCGAATAGTAGTTCATTTAAATTGAAAAATCGTTTAAATTGACATCTATACATCAGGGTAGTCCCAAATTTAGTTAGTTAAAGTTTGCATAGATTTAAATGCATTTTGCTAACTAAACAATTATTAGATAGAATGGTAGAGATAAATTCACAGTATAATTCTAACTGTAAATGATCAAAATTGGTTCAGAATTAAGAGAGATAATAAATATTAAAAATTTTGCACATTGAACAAGCAGGCAAAAGATGCCTCGTTTTTAGATTCCCAACACCGGTTTTTGGCCGTGTTCTCCGATACGGTGGAGCAACGGTATAAAAGTCCTTGAACTTGGTTGATTTGGAGCCACAACTTTTTGAAACACTAAGCGGTACAGAAGAGAGCGGCAAAAGTGTGCTGTCAAATACTTTGCCACTGCATCTGCATAGCAGACCTAGATACCTTTTGACAGCCTGTTAAAGCTTATGTGTATTGCCTGAGGGTTTTATCCTGTAACTACTAAGATTGTATGAGACATTCACTTCTGAGGGACTCTGTGGTGCAAACGTTCTCAATATGCCTAGAGCTAGACAACCTTTGTTTCCCAGACCTTTTGTGATCCTGGCTATAGTGGATGTGTCTCATTTTTGGAGATAAGTGGTAACACAATTCCACTGATCAGCCTATCCAGAGACATTATCAAACAAATAAAATACCAGTAACTACAAAAACAGTTTGAGTGATGACTCATGAAGGACTTTAATAAACTAAATACCAACTTTACAGTCTAGTAAAAGTGTCATTCATATATATATATATATTAATGTGAAGTAAATAATTAATATTTGAAATGTAACTATCATATTTAACTATTGTGGAAATGGACATTCCATGTTTATTTATTTTATTTTGTAAAAACATTTGAGTTCTTTTATCATTTTCCTAACCGAAAAGAGAAACGGTATAGGATCGATAAATTGTAAATATATATAATCAGTCTTACTTAATTATTTAACTTTAGTTTACTCTTCCTCACTTTAAACCAAATCACTGCGCAAGTCACTCTTTCATCCACTCACAACAAGTCCTGTGGCGATGGGCGAGCGGCAGGCGTGGGTGCGCTGGCAGTCATAGTTGCAGATTTACACACAGGAGGCTCAGGCCATATGGTCGTCTTCCACTGATCGGAGCAGCAGTGGGATTCGGCAGCCCCCTGAGTGACTGAGCCCCCCTCTTTAGGAACGCACTGCTCACCTCCATGGCATGAGGAAGGGGCTAGAAAAGGTGCCCTAAACATTGCCTGCTCCACCATTACCTAACCAGCTTACCGCGGTTGGTGGGTACCCTACTTCAGCGGGCAACACATAAGAAAAAGAAAGGACAGATTTTTCCCCCTCATTCTAGGCGCATGGAATGTGCGCACTCTACTTGACAAAGACTTTAACACAAACAGACCTGAGAGGCGAACTGCCCTGATTGGGAGAGAACTGGCCAGATACAACATTGACATAGCAGCACTGAGTGAAACTCGACTTGCAGGCGAGGGCCAACTTTGCAAAAAGGGTGCAGGTTATACATTCTTTTGGAGCGGAAGAGGAACTGAAGAAAGACGAGAAGCAGGGGTTGGATTTGCAATCAAAACAGCACTTGTTGGCAAGTTAGCGGGGCCCCCAAAGGGAATAAATGACCGACTCATGATGGTCAAGATCCCGCTGCTTTATGGAAGGAAACATGCCATCATCATTAGCGCATATGCACCAACTATGACAAACCAGGATGATGTCAAGGATAAGTTTTACGAAGAACTACATGCAGTCATTGCATCAGTTCCTAAAGCAGATAAGCTTATTATTCTTGGTGACTTTAATGCAAGAGTAGGCTCAGATAACATCTCCTGGAATGGCACTATCGGAAAGTACGGCGTGGGTCGCTGTAACAGCAATGGACTTCTTCTCCTCCAGACTTGCGCAGAACATGACCTCCTTGTCACCAACACCATTTTTCGACTTCCTATCCGCAACAGGACCTCCTGGATGCACCCTCGCTCAAAGCATTGGCACCTAATTGACTATGTAATTGTTAGGAAGAAGGACAGGCAAGATGTCCGGGTGACCAAGTCCATGTGTGGTGCCGAATGCTGGACTGATCATCGCCTCATTGTGTCTAAACTTAAAATTTGTATCCAACCTGCCAGGCACCCTCAGGGAAAGAAAACTCAAAAAAGGCTGGATGTCACCAAACTAAAGAAGAGAAAAATTAAACAGTCATTCACTGACACCCTAGAAGACCGTCTCAAATCTATCTCGTTAAATGGCCAAAGTGCGGAAACAAATTGGACAGCCCTAAGCGAGCAGATCTACAACACTGCTACAGAGGTCCTGGGTCCCACCATCAAGAAACAAAATGACTGGTTTGATGAGAACTCAGATGATATAAAGAAGATGTTGGCTGAGAAACACCATCTCCATAAAACATATTTAAATGATCCAAAATCTACATCCAAGAAAGATGCTTTCAACAACATGCGTAGAATCGTCCAACATAAACTACGCCAGATGCGGGATTCATGGCTGAGTAATAAAGCAGATGAGCTCCAAGGCTTTGCTGACAGCCATGACTTGAAAAATTTTTACCATGCACTCAAAGCGGTCTATGGTCCAACATCATCAGGATCATTTCCCCTCCTTAATGCAGATGGAAAAACACTAATTACAGACAAGGAAAAAATTCTCCAACGCTGGGTCGAACACTTTAATAATATTCTGAACCAGCCATCATCTATTAACGATGAAGCCATCAACCGACTGCCCCAAATTCCTATAAATGAAGCACTAGATGATATATCGACTCTGGAGGAGACTCAAAAAGCAATTCGTCAACTTTCTAGTGGAAAGGCCCCCGGCTCTGATTCAATTCCTGTTGAGGTCTATAAAGATGGCGGTACAGTTCTGATAGAGAAACTTCACATGATCTTCCAGCAAATGTGGCAGAGTGAAACCATCCCACACAATCTCAAGGATGCATCAATTATATATCTTTATAAACGTAAAGGTAATCGCCAAGACTGTAACAATCATCGAGGCATAATCGCCTTACGGCACATCTTGACAAAGGTCTTCTACCTGAAAGTCAGTGTGGATTCCGGAAAGAACGTGGAACCACCGATATGGTGTTCGCTGCAAGACAGCTTCAAGAAAAATGCCAAGAACAGCACTGTGACTTGTACACAGCTTTCATCGACTTGACAAAGGCGTTCGACACGGTCAGTAGAGAGGGTCTATGGAAGATCATGGCAAAATACGGCTGCCCAAAGAAATTTATCTCAATAGTGCAGCAACTGCATGATGGAATGCAGGCTAGAGTTCAGGAAAACAGTGAGCTATCGGAGCCTTTTCCAGTCTCAAATGGAGTTAAACAAGGGTGTGTACTTGCACCGACTCTTTTCAGTATCATGTTTTCTGCTATGCTGACTGATGCTTTAGAGATGGGGACACAGGAATCGAAATCAGATATCGTATTGATGGAAAATTGTTTAACCTTAGGAGGCTTCAAGCAAAAACCAAGGTCAAATCACACACCATCAGGGATCTTCTGTTTGCTGACAATTGTGCCCTCAGTGCTGGCTCAGAGGCTGATCTGCAGCATAGCATGGATAGATTCTCCGAAGCCTGTTCCAACTTTGGGCTTACCATCAACACGGGGAAAACAGAAATCATGTACCAACCAGCTCCTGGCACAATTTATACTGAACCAATCATCAAGGTAAATGGTGAGAAACTGAATGTTGTGAACAGATTCACATACCTTGGTAGCACACTATCCCAAAACATCGTCATTGATGATGAGGTGAACACCAGGATCTCCAAAGCCAGCAGCACATTTGGCAGACTATACACCAACGTTTGGCATCAAAGTGGCATTAGTCTACAGACAAAACTGAAGCTGCGGTGCTTCCAGTGCTGCTTTATGCATGTGAAACATGGACTGTATACAGGCGCCACGTAAAGAAGCTCAACCACTTCCATACAGTCTGTCTCAGAAAGGTAATGAACTTCAAATGGCAAGACAAGTTCCAGGATACCGCCGTTCTTGACAGAGCTGGTATCCCTAGCATCGATACTATTCTGATGCAGTCACAGATTCGCCCTAATAATTGGATGAACAGAGTGGTCTTCATCACCCGTGATGGACGAACAACAACTTGAGTTAAGGTTCGGTTGGTTATATATATCTATTACATATTTAATTAACTAATTAATCCCCTAGCAGAGTCAATACAAAAAATAACAACCATTAGTCAAGGGAGGATCTTGAGAGGTAGCACTTAGACCTTCAGTAACAAACACTATCATCATACTTGAAGGTTTATACAGCTTGACCCTACCTTTGATTGTCGATACACCCTTGCTCTTTTCAGAAAAGAGGGTATTTCTTATAAGACCAGTCTCTTATCTGGCACTATCCTGGTATCATCTGATACATCTTGTTGTCCAGGATATCTTTCATTTAATAAAATCTGAACCTCTCGCGACATTGATGTGAATGCGCGAGTAGTGCAATGTCATCTGCATATTCCAGGTCTTCCAGTGTAGAAAATGTTGTCCATCTAATTCCTCTTGGGCTGCCCTCTGTTGTCTGGCGCATCACCCAATCTATGGCTGTCAAAAATAATGTTGTTGATAAGGGGCATCCCTGTCGTACTCCTGTTTTCACTTCGCAAGATACATTACTCAATCCAACACTGCACGTAAAGTTAGAATAGAGGCTTTTTATGATGAAAACAATGCGGCTGGGAATTCCAGAAGCCCTCAGTATTTTCCATAGGCTGTCCCTGTGTATGCTGTCGAAAGTCTTTTCAAAATCAACAAAGTTAATCTACAGCTGCCTCTGCCATTCTGAGCACTGCTCTATAATGTTCCTGAGGGTAAATATATGATCTGCACATCTTCTGTTCTTTCTAAAGCCTGCTTGGTCTTTCCTCAGTTTATGGTCAACTGCTTTTGAAATTCTCTGGATGATTATCCTGCCTAGTATTTTGCTGGATACTGAGAGGAGAGTAATTCCTCTCCAGTTGTTGCAGTCTGCAAGGTCGCCCTTTTTGGGCAATTTGACAATTATTCCTTTACTCCACTCTGTTGGTGTTGTCTCAGTTTCCCAGACTTTCACAAATTGTGGTTCTAATAGTAACTCCGCTTATGCCGGTCCCAAGCCCGGATGAAAAAGGAGGAGGGCGGCCTGCATGGAGGCCGTAAGGAGGCAGCCCCTCCACCATGCAAAGGCACAACAGGCCAATCCCCTGTTTGCTTTAAATCACGATTACGAGCAATACAAGAGAGAAAACTGGATTGATTCTAAAGGCGACGAACTGGAACGGACTACGGACTACGACTTATGGAACTTGGAACACAAGAAGTATAAATGGGAAGGAAGAGTAGCTGGTGGAAGAGATGAGGAAAGCAAAACTAGAAATCCTGGCTATAACGGAAACAAAGAAAAAAGGACAAGGAGTCATGGATCTCGATGGCAACACGCTGCTCTACAGTGGTGTACCCATATCTGAAAGAGCTAAAGGGGGCGTGGGTTGCATTGTGGCCCAAAATCAAAAAGATAGTATCAAGGGATGGAACTTTGTCTCGGAGCGCATTATGGTTGTAAAACTAAAAGAAGGAGAAACCATAGTCAACCTGGTCATAGTGTATGGGCCAAATGAGGATGAGAGAGCAGAGGTCAAGGAGGAATTCTTCGAGCTGCTTCAAAGGACAGTGGATGACTGCCTAGATGAAGTTATCATGCTCGGAGATTTTAATGCCAGAGTTGGAAATGACCATGCTAGATGGGGTGGAGTTATCGGAAGATATGGAGAAGATACCCTCAATGACAATGGAAAGCGACTCCTTAGATTCTGCAGTGAGCAGAATCTGATCATTACAAACACAAAGTTCCCCCATCAGCACATACATGCATACACTAGATGTGAACCAACCAAGAATGAGAAGTCAGTGATCGACTATGCCATTGTTCGGAGAAGCTCATTCAAATATGTCCGAGATGCAAGAGTCTGGAGGGGGCAAGAGATTGGAAGTGATCACTACCTGCTAACAATCAAACGAAGAACTGAAAGAGTTGCTCAGCCTAGGAACTGCCCAACATCACGCAAGAAACCAAGTAAACGAGCAGGAGAAATGAGCATTTGGACCTACAAGCTGAGAGAGCCAGAAATTAAGACCAGATATGGGAGCCGCGCTAGTGTAGTGGTTACAACACCGCTCTGGCGACCGGGTGATCCAGGATCAAACCCGGGCGACAGCATTTGAGGACTTTTCGTCGACCGGGATTTGGACTGGATTAACTCGAGACCTGACGAGAACATTTGAAGGAGTGTTTTGATTGGCGGCTCCTGAGCCGACCCAGCTCTAATGGGTACCTCCGAAATCGGCGAGTATCTGCCTGAATGGCGAAGGACACCTGTCTCTGTACAAGAAAAAAGGGATACTCACGTAAAATCAATGTCAGGTTAGACATTAATAATAACCTGAGATTTCGCCTCGAGTATTAGCGGGCGTACGAAAAAAAAAAGAAAAGAAAAAAAAGACCAGATATCAGTGGCTTATTGCTGCAGTGGTGAGCAACACAGAAGAACGACCTGATGACTTGGAAACCCTCTGGATTAAATTCAAGGATATCATAAAGACAGCTGCTGCAGAAGCATGCGGTGAAGTCCGACTTGGGAACCAGAGAAAGAGGACACCTTGGTGGACAGAGGAAGTCAAAGAGAAAATAAGAGAGAAGAAAATGGCATGGAAACAATACATAGGAGCTAAAAACACAACAGGACAAATGGAAAAATATAGAGAATATGTGACACTCAGAACAGAAGCAAAGAACAAAGTGCTAGCAGCAAAACAGAAGTCCTGGGAAGAATTTGGAGAAAAGCTAGAAAAAGATGCACAAGAAAACCAGAAATTGTTCTATAAGACCCTAAAGAACATGAGGATGGAAAAACAATGCTCTCTCAAATTTATAAAGGACAAGCAAGGCAAATTGCTTACTGCCCCAAAGGAAGTAATGGAAAGATGGAAAGAATATTTCTCAGAACTCCTTGATGGTGAGCAAGGTCAAGCATCAGAAACAATAACCACTAGCACAGAAGATGAAACAAATGATGGTGAAGATGACATAAAGATGGAAGAACTGAAGGCAGCACTGGAGAAAATCAAGATGGGCAAAGCAGCAGGGCAAGATGGTATAACACCAGAAATGGTTAAGTACATGGGAGCATCAGGCGACCTATTACTCTTAAGGGTCCTACAGGCAGCATGGTGCAACAAGACCATACCAAAGGATTGGGAGATTGCCATCATAACACCAATTTTCAAAAAGGGTGACAATCGACAGTGTGGAAACCATAGAGGCATATCCCTTCTCAGTTTCCCTGGTAAAATCTACTCTAGAATCCTAGAGCAGAGACTCCGACGCCTAGCTGAGCCACAATTGGATGAGGTCCAGTGCGGATTCCAAGCAAACCGAAGTACTCAAGACCTAATCTTCACACTCAGACAGCTGAGTGAAAAGGCCCTTGAGTATAAGAGTGAGATCCATCTTTGTTTCATAGATCTGGAAAAGGCGTTTGACAGGGTCCACTGGAGCAAACTTTGGGACTGTTTGGCAAGGAAGAATATTCCAGCACCTCTGATTCATGCTATACAGAGCTTTTACAAGTCTTGCAGAAATTATGTGAGGACAGCAAACCATAAGTCAGAAGAGTTCAGGACCACCACTGGTGTAAGACAAGGTGATATCCTATCACCTTACCTTTTCATACTCCTTATGGACATATACATACCAAGCTTCGTCTGTTTAATTCAAATGTTATCTCAGTGTTAACATACGGCTGTGAGAGTTGGAAAATAACAAAATCATTGGAGAACAAGCTGAATACATTCGAGAACAAATGTCTTAGAAAACTCATGAACATCAGTTGGAAAGAATTCAAGACTAATCGACAAATAAGAGAAGACTCTAGGCAGAAATATGTCTCCGACTATATAAGGAAAAGACGATGGTCATATATCGGTCATGTCCTACGAATGCAAAACAACAGAATACCACTACAGGCGCTCACTTGGGTTCCTGAGGGTAAGAGGAAAAAAGGAAGACCAAAAGAAACACTCAGAAGAACAATAATAAGAGAAGGAAGAACGTTGGGCCTAAATAATGTGCAAGAGCTAAGAGGAGTGGCGTCACAACGAACAACCTGGAGAGCACTGGTTTCTGCCTTATGCGCCGTGTTTGGTGCTTAAAGAATTTATTATTATTATGGACGATGTCATCAAGGCATGTAATGAGAGAACAAGAAAGTATTCAGTGGGGTACTGGAAGATGAGACAGGTCTATATTTCGGAGCTGGCATTTGCTGATGATGTTGCCCTGATTGCTAAATCAGAAGCACATCTCCAATCCAACCTGCAAGTCTGGAAGGAAGAGCTGGAGAAGAGAGGGATGGTCATAAGCAGCTCTAAAACAAAATCCATGGTGATATCACGAGAAGAAAGAAGACATCAGATTAAGCTGGGAGAACAGGTCCTGGAACAGGTCAACCACTTTAAATACCTCGGAGCTATTATAGACCGAAAGGGAAGCATCAAAGAAGAGTTGGCCACTCGAAAAGCAGCAGCTGGGAGACTTTTTCAGGCCATAAATCGAGGATTCCTCAGCAAGAGAGAGGTTGGTAAGAAAACGAAGATGGTTGTATACCGCTCCACCTACGTCCCAGTCTTGACATATGGATGCGAGTCATGGGCAATGACTACAACCCATAAAAGCCAGATCCAAACCTCAGAAATGAGGTATCTGAGGAAGGTGGTTGAAGTAACAAGAAGAGACATGGTATGCAACCAGACGATACGTCAAGGCCTAAAATCCAACCCCCTGCAGACCCAAGTAGAACAGTCCCAATTAAGATGGTTTGGCCATGTCTGCAGAATGGGAGAAGATCGGATACCACGACAAGCATGGGAAACAAAGAGCCAAGGATCCAGACCCCGAGGACGACCCAGAGTCCGCTGGGAGGACAACATTAGACAATCTTTGAAGGACCGAGGTCTAGAATGGAACCAGGCCAGGAGGAAGACAGCCGATAGGATAGTCTGGCGCTCTCTCTTCCAAACCTCTACACCTCACGGTAGAAGGGGAACGACTAAGTAAGTAAGTAAGTGGTTCTAATAGTTCTGCTGCTAGTTCAGGGTCTACCTTGAATAACTCAGCATTTAGATTGTCGTGACCAGGCACTTTTCCATTTTTTAACCTTTTGATAGCTGTGATGATTTCTTCTTTTCGTGGAATGTCTGTATTTACGTCTAAGTCACTTTCAGCCTCAGGAACATTCAGCTGAGTCTCTGGTGGTTCCTTATTCAGTGTTTCTCTGAAGTGCTCTGCCCATCTTGTTTCCTGCCCCTGTGCTGTGGTGATGAGATTTCCTTGCTTGTCTCTTACTAACGTTATGTTGTTTGCACCTTGTCTTCCACTGATAGTTTTAGTTATTTTATAAACTGTGCTTTGTTCATTTCTCAGTGCTGCGTCTTCTGCCTGTCTTGCAAGGTCATCCAGAAATGTCCTTTTGTTAGAACGGGTTTGACGTTTTACTTCCTTGCCCAGCTGACTGTACTGTTCACTATATATTGCCTTTAACCTGGGAGACTTAGCTTCTGCTTTCTTTCTTTTCATTTCCTTTCTCTTTGCTATGATGTTTAGCGTTTCTGGTGTTATCCAGTCTTGGCTCTTTCTTTCCTGGAATCCCAAGCATGACTTGCTGCTTTCCTTGTATATTGTTGAGATGGTGTTGAATTTCTGGTCGACGTTATCGGTCTCTGTTCTTTCCTGGCTTTTGGTAATCTGATATCATCTCTTTACGTTGACCGCGAACGCTTTTCTGGTGAGGGTGTCCTAAGTTTCGTGATGTTATATCTTTTCTGTTTGACTGCAACTGGTCCAGCAGCTCTGAGTTTCACCTTCAGTCTTGCTATTACTAGGTGATGATCACTTCCCACATCTGCGCCTCTTCTTACTTTCACGTCTTGTAGTGCATGTCTCCATCTGCCATTGATCATTATGTGATCTATCTGGTTTCTGTCTCGTCCATTTGGTGATTCCCTTGTTAACTTGTGCACTTCTTTGTGTTGAAAAAGTGTTCCTCCAATGACCAGGTTGTTAATACTGCAGAAGCTTATTAATTTGTCCCCATTCTTATTTACTGTTCCACTGCCGCATTTCCCCATTACTCTTTCATTATAATTATTGTGTGTTCCAACTTTCGCATTTAGATCTCCCATTACTATAAGATCGTACCTGGGTATAGTTTCCATTTCCTGTTGAACCTATTAATAGAACTTGTCCTTGATCTCTTCATCGCTGTCATTTGTTGGTGCATAGCATTGTATAATTGTGGTGTTGGTGAATCTCCCTCTCAGTCTTGCTCTTATCAGTCTGTTGTTAATGGGTGTCCATTCCAGTAAAGCCCTTTCCATTCCTTTCTTCAGGATAATGGCTACACCTTCGTTGCTGACCATCCTCTCTACTAGAATAAAGTACTGTGTCCCCTGTAGCTGTTTTTATTCTCCCCATCCCTGTCCATCTGCTCTCGCTTATTCCCAGGATAGGTAATTTGTAATTCCTCATCTCTGCTGTGATTTGTCTCAGCTTTCCTGCCTCATTCATAGTTCTGACATTCCAAAAACCAATTCTGGTTTCATGTTTTGCGGTCAGGGCATCCGTTTTCATGCTAATGGCTTCCTTTCGGCTTTCACCACTGTCAGTCATATGAGCCTGAGACTCCAGATGTCCGTCCCGCATCAAAGTTTTTTTCATTTGTTGCCGTCCGTAACATGTGCGAGTTGTTACATAGACAGGGGTGTTGGCCCTGTGCTAAAACCCCCAACCTGGAGGACCTGAATATTACAAGTTCAATACAATTATAAGAATGTTTCATGTACAGTCACATGAGTATTTAGTTGGAAATTCAGACTTACTGAAAAAAATAATGTCAAGTAAAAAAGTACAGTGTTAAAGACTGAATACTGATGTTGAAAAATAATGCTTGATGGAAAAATTATTAACTCTTAAACTGCTGACCAACGCTCACAGCATTGCAAAATGCGACGCGCAGTGCCAGCCCAAGTCAGAGCGTTGTTTTTAGTTTATAACGAATAAACGCCATAAATCATCCATTTAATGCAGTTCATATTTTAAAACTCGGAGAATGACTTCTGCTACTATTTAAACAACTAATCTGAGTGTAGTTAAGCAGCATGTGTGGGTGATTTGATGTTATTATCACAATTTGTGTGGTGATTCCAGTGTTCGCGTTTTTTCATTGTTTTTGCTGCAGAAATATGTCACACTTGATATTTACATTTTCTAAGTCTCCTAAACAAATATTTGCATCAGACTACTTAAAAACATTACTGACATTGACGGTTATTGTTTGGTAGTCACAGTTTTTTGTCAAATAATGGAATTGGTGCAGAAAAGCTAAACATATTAGATTTAGCTGATGAGTGGGAGTAGTCCTATTCTGGTCGATCGAAAAGCAACAGAACTAGACCTATAGTAACATCTGATCACTAGTCCCAGGTAGAAGATGAAGCTAGGAATACTATTAAAACATTAAACAAGTGTAAAAAGTTGTTGAAATGGTATGACAAAGTCACAAATGTGGAATTGATGACAAGAACCAGACAAGTGCCAGTGGAACAAGAGTTGAGAAGAAGACGCTGGTGATGGATAGGACACACATTGAGGAAACCTGTTGATAGCATCACAAGGCAGACCTTGTTCTGGAATCCACAGAGAAATAGAGGTAGAGGTAGACAAAAAAACACATGGAGAAGAGAACTGGAAACAGGGTTGACAATGGTGAGAAAAACATGGAAAGAACTTGAGCGGATGGCACAGGACAGGAAGACTTGGCATGTGTTTGTTGAAGGCCTATGCTCCTTGGGAAGCTAAAGGTATTGATTGAAAAAGTTGTTATATGATGTTATTCTTCTTTATGTGTTTGAAAATTACGTAATGCAAGATTGCTTAGTTTATTTTTTTTTTCTTATAAAGGAGCACAGTAAAAACTGGTGTGAAGAACACTAAATGTACCAACTGTCGTGGCTGGCAGATGCTGGAGTTGGGTTGGCCATGTCCTCAGAAGAGACCCCGATGCCATCACAAGAACAGCTATGCTTTGGACCCCTGAAGGAAAACGACAGAGAGGCCGACCAAAAACAACCTGGCAGAGGACTGTGGAGGCTGAGATGCAAAGAATGAACCAGAGTTGGGGCACTGTACAAAGGATGGCCACCGACCGAGCAAAGTGGAATGAATTTGTTGTTGCCCTACAAGACGCCACTAGGCGTGATGGCCACTGACTGCTTTGATGGTCGGCGGCTAAGGATCAAAGAAGAAGAAGAAGTACTAACTGTGGTCGTAAGCAATGTTTTTTACTTTTTTAAATGGATTATCCCTATGTTTGAAGACTAAAAAGAAAGTTTTATTGTCTACACCAGTAATTTGTCCTTGGTAAGCTCGTATTCTACAGTTAACATTTTAGTGTTTTTCAATTTTACATGCAAAATGTTTTAAGTATAGCCTACCTACCAAACATACTTGTGTCAATACAACCAAAGATTACAATTCTCTATCTATTTCCCTACAGTTTGGTAGGCCTATATAATAAGTAGGCCCCTACATGTTAACAGAAAAGATAAACATAAAATTTACACAAAAAGACAGTATAAATAATTACGGCACAGGGTGGAAAATAATTATGGAGACAAAGAGTTAAAACATGCATTTTATGATAATTTTAAAAAATGTAATTCGTTAAAGTAGCCTACTTCTATATTTTATCATGATTCCTTACATAGAAGTATTAGGCCTAAATTGGTGAACTTAATGTGTCCTCCGTTTTAGGCCTAGTCGAAAAATCAGAAAGTGTCCACCTTTTTAAAAAAAAGTAATATGGTCACCCTACACTAGGCATGGTACATGAAAAAGAAGATATGTAAATAACTAACGATCGGGTTACTTACACTCAGCAGCACTCTTCCAATCTCTGACCCTCTCCAGACTATAGCATCCCGGACATTGGCATAGTCGATCACTCACTTCTCATTCTTTGTTGGTTCACATCTAAGCAGCACTATTTTTTTTTAAATTAATGTGTTTGCTACTTTTCTTTGTAGCACGCCCCTTTCAACCATCTACCATGTACATGGAGTTGTTGATGCAACGCAGGTTTATTTCATAAAAGACCAGTAAAATCAAGTAGACGAGCTCTGTCAACAGAGCAAAAACAAACCCACCGACTTCCTTTTGCAACTTTCGTTTACTTTGTACTTGTTATCGGAGTTACAAGAAAGTATCGACTTTAAGAATTGCAAACATTCATACGACATAAGAATAAAACAAATGATGTTCCTCCAGTTGTCACGGATTGTAATAATAATATTGCACTCGCGACCACTAGAGGAACATCATTATAATCTTACTTAGTCGTTCCCCTTCTACCGTGAGGTGTAGAGTTTGGCTAGGCAAAAATGTAGAGCATAAAATATGCCGAATAATAGGATGATCGGTGAGGGAAAAGAAGGGATACTGCCGGAGAGGACGAAAGTTATAAAAGTGCATCCAAATAATAGGACGATAACGGAGATAAAGAAGGGCCCAAAAGTGCATGCACAAAAAGTTTTGTGACAAGGTGATCTTTTGTACCAGGATGTATCTAACATCTAGTGTGTGGCTCTGTTGTATCAGGATGTATCTAACATCTAGTATGTGGCTCTGTTGTACCAGGATGTATTTAACATCTAGTGTGTGCATCATTTGTTTCAAAAGATATTTAAAAAAAAAACCAATTAAAATGTGCCTCCTTTTTTTTTGCTCTTTCAAACCTAGATATTGGGTCCGTTGATTATATAAGAGCGAACGCTCAATTATTAAAGACCGTGTGGGAAAGGAGGTATGTAAGCTAAGTTGCGAATGTTGCATTTAGACCAATTAATTACTAATGCTTTACTTAGTAAGTGATTGTATTGATGAAATACATAAAGTATTGATAAATCCAGTCCGGACTTGTGCAAATATTGCGGTCTTGTGTCGTTTAAAGCAAGATCTTCTAAAGAACAAAAATATGATAACCCAATACTGTAACTTTCCACGCGACACAGCGAAAACCGCCACAATAAGAAACGCCACAATTCAGTTCGTCATCTTCACGTGGACATTCTGGATAACCGTTACACCCTAGGATAGGATGTGCAACAAGTGTTACGTGTTTTTCCCGGCAATGGAAATTTCGACAATATTAGCCAGTTTTAGCATTTTCTTTCTTCTCTCCCCTAACGCAATCTCCTTGTCCGTCAAGGACATAATTTTGAGGAATACAGTAAGACTTGTAACATTTAACGTATACCTATTAGCACACGTTTTGCTAATAGTCATTAAGATGAGACATGTCTTTACAACCTGACTTTGATGGGAGCCCAGATGACATCCCATAATAAATTATAGCAAGTGTTCGCTCTTTCCAGTTGTCCTATGGTCTTATTCAATGCATTTTCCGGTCCAGTGAAGTCTTCTGCTTATTTTTAATCTGAGATAAATGGACCAAAACTTCCCAATTATTACAGATAAAGACACAAGTCTTGTTTTTCTCCAAAAATGTGTGAGGTTTATTGAAACTGTTGGGGCTGAGGGGACAGTCGAAAACAAGGGCGCTGAAGAGGCTTACTGAAATTGCGGAAAAGGCATCATGCTGGCTGTGAAACAACCACAATGGGTTATGGAACTCGAGACAGTAAACTCTAGATCCACCTGCTGTACACGAAACATTCAGAAATTGAAATGTTTCTAAGTCCGCAATACATTGCGTTTTTTGTTGTATTGGTGAGAACGGACGGTGGCTTACAGGTAAACCCGCGGTGTGTTATATGAGGTGTCGGGTGAAAGTAGATTTCAGTTGCAAGCTGGCAATGTCTCCGCGCCTCGTCGGCTTCACGCAGGTGTGTCAGTGTCTGTCCCTAGTCGTAGTATGCTGTGGAACGACCGCAATAATTTGTTTTCAACATACGGGTTACTTTCACAATTGCCTCCGTATTGCGGAAATTTGGATTTTAAAGCTGCAACCAAGGTGGAGTGTGTTCATTTTCTACACATGACAACAGGAGGCGGAGGCACTTGGAAGTCATGACCCAGGTAGGCCCACCTCCTTAGAGTGTAAAGGAGAATCAGGGGCCGAAACACTTGATTATTTCCGTTTCATGACTACTATATTTTGTGTGCATCTCTTGTTTCATATTTTTACACTTGATCGATGAGGAGACTACTTCGGATGATCACATTGCCTCCTGTTGCATCGCTCTGTATAGAGTTTCCTATCATCATATGAATAACATTTTCATAGTTTTCTGGTAAATAACGCATTTGATTTCATCATCATCAAGTCATTCTAACGGCAGACAACAGCTGTCACTGCAGTCGTTACTTGTGTACTAGCCATTCGAGTTTTCCTCGTCGCCTCCATCTTGACAGTCAATGACATCGTCGCATTGATTAAACATGTATGAAATAACTTCTCTAGAGTCGCAAGTACAAGAACTAATCTTTATTGGTAAGAAACATGATGTTTCGTCACTTCTGTTAATACAGTGGTCGATGTAGTCGTAGACAAAGGTAAAGGAAATATATCGGAGCTGACCTCCATCTTCCCCACAGTCAAAGAACAAGTATTGTCTCTTTCAGAAAATGAAGACAGTTTGCACTGTACATTCGCATAACCACAGTAGTAAGTACACACCAGTTCCTGGAGGGTTGACGTCTCTATGAATATTCTCCATTGATGAGTGACTTTGTTCGTAAGCAACGTGTCCAGGTCTTGTCTGTTAAAACTTTATATTATTCCTGTCCATGACTGATACTTAAACAAATTATCATCAGATTAGAAAACAGATCCCGTGTTGTAACATTATTAGTCTGCTCTGATACGAGGTGTGGCGTAACAACATCGCTGACCACCCAAGCAAGGAAATTTGGCAGAACGTATACATAGAAATGTCGTACACAATTGCTAAAAGTGATACCTGAAAAAATAAACATGACAAAGTGCAAAGATTATACTTACCACTAAAAACATTAACCGTTACAACAAGACATCAACAATAACATATGAGAAGCCATGCTAAGATTCGATCCTAGTTCAAGAAAGTAACTCTCACTTGTATGCAAGTTGTTGTTGAATGGTTCCAAAGTGTATTTTCAATACCAGGCTTTTATAAGCACGAATGAACAATTATGAAACAGGTTTGGTTTCACGTACGTGGCGGCACCACTATCCATAACTCATAAGCAACTTGTTACGCAGATCACGCGTTTGATAACAATTACAACAAAGTTACGTTTGTATGAGTGTTTGATACTGTGTACTGTAGTTTACAGGTGAGTTGTGATATCTCCACCTTTAAGCCTAGAATATTCAAATTCAGATCAAAGCACAGCAGAGAAATATCACATCCTGTGAAATAAGATAATTAAGAAAATGTTGCCATGGAGACAGAGTGAGAAATTATGATTTCAGAAAAATTGTAGAAACTGCATCAAGTACATTGAGAGACAGAAAACTAAGTTGTTTAGCCATCTCATGAGAATAGAGCTAAATAGATTACTGTAAGCACGTGCAATAGTAGATCTGGTTTCCGGGTACGGGGAAGATCAGAAGGCAGATAAACATAAACATTACAGAATTCCTACATCAATACGGCTTACAGTAGCTACTTCGAAATACATTTAGATAAAAACGCCACTATCAGCTGCTCACAACCCTTCACAGCGTCACTGGAACGAATAAATAGAGTAGATAAGTAAGAAACATCATGACAGTTCTATAGTATCGATGTAAAACATGGAGAACAATAATCGTGACAGTTAAAAAGAAACGATGTCCATTTGTAGAGGAAGATAACTGACGACGAATAAATACAATTGAGGAACGTTTTCTTTTATTTAATAGGAGTTTGCCTCATTTTGGCGAAGCGCTCCGTTCGAGCCTCAGCTGACCACTCCTCGTATTGTGAAACTCCACCAGCCTTGTTTTTTTTAAATTTAAAACAACAAGTACGGCTTTATGGACCGTGGGAGCTTGAGTTTTCTAGACAGAATTGTCCATCAGAATCGAAATCATTGCACTCCATGTAAACCCACAAGCGCTCAGTCTCACTCTGCAAATGTCGAAGAGTGTGAATGCTAATTGTACCTGTTGCTAGAAGGTTGTATACACGCCGAATTCATCCTTTCATACGTCCATCTTTGCTGGATAACAATTTTTGGGGGTATACAAAAAATAATTATGACGGAAAAAAGTCTTTTAAACTATAAATCAAGCTTAACAATTTTTTTCTCCAAAATTATGTTTATAATTATCTCTGCGTTTTTTCACCCTAAATAGTATGACAGTTCATAATTATAATCGATACTTGCACACTACGATGCATGTCCAGGAAACTTTTCTAAGGGCAGGAAGGGAAATAACTGCAAGTGAATATTCTGTGCGGAGCGTTCGGCAACCAGTGTTGCCACAGCAGGGTATTTTTTACTATAAACTGTTCAAAAAAAGAAACGCATAGCTATCCGAGGGCGCGTTTTTATGAGTTTGTAAGTAAAATTTGGTGCTAGGGTATATAAAAACCAGCCTCAAATGTTCTTTACAGAGTCAAATGCACGTGTTGACCTGAATTGCGTTCGTTTTTGTAATCGTTACAACGCAGTGGTCAATAGTGTTTATGACGCAATTTTTGACCACAGCTCATGTTGCGCGCACGTGAAAGCAACAAAATTTGGGGTGAACACTATTCACTGACTAAGCAACTGAAACCCTATAAAAGGATAACGCTACACAACAAAAATTCAGTTCATTTTCAAGCAGACATTTATGGCGTCTCTATCGGTACATTTAAGGAACATTGCTATTGGCCGACTGCATGCAGGCGAAAGTCAAAGTCAGGTTGCCAGGCATCTAAACGTGCATCAGAGTACCATCAGTTGACTTTGGCACCGGTTCCAAGCCACTGGCTCAGTTGAAGACCGGCATCGCAGTGGACGACCCAGAGTGACAACAGCAGCGGAGGATAGCTTTATTCGGCTTCGTCACCTCAGAGACAGGTTTACAACAGCTTCCTCGACTGCCCAGTCATTGCCTGCAAAACGTCATGTGTCTGATCAAATTGTCCGGAATAGACTGCATGACGCTGGACTTTGGGCACAACGACCTCACGGAGGACCTGTCCTTACGCGCCGCCATCGCCAAAATCGACTTCTTTGGGCCAACCAGCATCGTCCCTGGGCAGCTGACAATCAATGGAGACGTGTCTGGTTTAGTGACGAATCTTTCTTTTTGTTGCAGCGTCATGATAGACGGCGTAGGGTCTACCGTAGTCGAAATGAACGTTTTGCCCAAAATTGCGTTGATGAAGCTCCGCCGCACGGTGGTGGAGGGGCAATGGTGTGGGGAATGATCAGTTACAACGGAAGGAGTCAATTGGTGCACATTGAAGGAGGCTTGAATGCGCAACGATACGTCAATTAAATTCTTCGACCCCATGTCCTTCCACTTTTGGCTGCCCAAAGGTCTGTGTTTCAACAGGACAACGCCAGACCCCATTGTGCACGGTTGACCACGCAGTTCCTGACTGCCAACAACATTCTCACCCTTCCCTGGCCACCCCTGTCTCCAGACATGAGTCCGATTGAGCACCTGTGGGATGAGCTGCATAGACGTGTTTGTCGCCGAGACGTTGCTCCAGCCAATCGTCGTGATCTGTTCCACGCACTCCAGGAAGAATGGGCAGCCATCCCACAGGCCCACATCAGACGTCTGATCGCATCCATGCCCAGGAAATGCCAGTCGCTGATCGATGCAAGAGGAGGCCACACACCATACTAACGGGAAAGCCCGTACGCTAAAAAACTCTCGTGACCCAGATGCAAAACAACTGTCAATTCATTGGTTGAACCCAAAGGTATTCTTGTGTGCAATTTGAACAATTAACTCATTAAATTAAAAAAGTTATTGAATGTCAAAATTATGGCTATGTGTGTGCCTTCAGTAGCTATGCGTTTCTTTTTTTGAACAGTATAGATCTGGATTTTTTTGGCTTCCGTCTGAATATCTCAGTATTTTTTTTTCCAAATCTGCATTTATCTGGATATATTTGACGATTGAAATTTACAATGTATACTGTTCAAAAAAAGAAACGCTTAGCTACTGAAGGTACACACGTAGCCATAATTTTGACATTCAATAACTTTTTTAATTTAATGAGTTAATTGTTCAAATTGCACACAAGAATACCTTAGGGTTCAACCAATCAATTGACAGTTGTTTTGCATCTGGGTCACGAGAGTTTTTTGGCGTACGGGCTTTCCCGTTAGTATGGTGTGTGGCCTCCTCTTGCATCGATCAGCGACTGGCATCTCCTGGGCATGGATGCGATCAGACGTCTGATGTGGGCCTGTGGGATGGCTGCCCACTCTTCTTGGAGTGCCTGAAACAGATTAAGACGATTGGCTGAAGCAACGTCTCGGCGACAAACACGTCTATGCAGCTCATCCCATAGGTGCTCAATCGGACTCATGTCTGGAGACAGGGATGGCCAGGGAAGGGTGAGAATGTTGTTGGCAGTCAGGAACTGCGTGGTCAACCGTGCACAATGGGGTCTGGCGTTGTCCTGTTGAAACACAGACCTTTGGGCAGCCAAAAGTGGAAGGACATGGGGTCGAAGAATTTCATTGACGTGTCGTTGCGCATTCAAGCCTCCTTCAATGTGCACCAATTGACTCCTTCCGTTGTAACTGATCATTCCCCACACCATTGCCCCTCCACCACCGTGCGGTGGAGCTTCATCAACGCAATTTTGGGCAAAACGTTCATTTCGCCTACCGTAGACCCTACGCCGTCTATCATGACGCTGCAACAAAAAGAAAGATTCGTCACTAAACCAGAGACGTCTCCATTGATTGTCAGCTGCCCAGGGACGATGTTGGTTGGCCCAAAGAAGTCGATTTTGGCGATGGCGGCGCGTAAGGACAGGTCCTCCGTGAGGTTGTTGTGCCCAAAGTCCAGCGTCATGCAGTCTATTCCGGACAGTTTGATCAGACACATGACGTCCTGCAGGCAATGACTGGGCAGTTGAGGAAGCTGTTGTAAACCTGTCAAATGAACTGAATTTTTTGTGTGTTTGTTGTTTTTGTTGTTGTTTTGATGAGGTGATGGGTGGAGAGCAGCCACTTAACAGCTGCCCGTTATTGCCTCTTCTCGTTCCATCTTGGTCTACCCTGTTCAACCTGAAATTTGGTTATAATTGGGGTATTTAGTGTCATTTTATTTTTATATTTTGTAATCAATTTAGATAGCTATTGTCTTCAGCAGTTGCTGGTTTTAATTTATATTAGTATTTGTCCATTTTATTTTCTCTTTTGTATTGTTTCTTGATAACTATTGTCCTTTACACTTGGTTTTACTTTGTATTAGTATTTGTTCTTTTTGAGTTGTCTTTATTTTTTTATTTCATACCTTGTTGTCTTTCCTTGTCCTATGAGTAGTTAGTAAGTTTTTTTTTTCTAACCTTACATGTTTTCCTTAGTTTTATGTATATATCTTTTAAGTATTGATTGTGCATCTCTTGGGGCATCTATACTTAAAACCTTATCACCTGTCAAGTCTATATTGTGATTTCTATAGTAAGTTTTTAATTCAAGCCTTTGTTGTTCATACTTTATACAGTGGATCAGGTAGTGGTCTATGTCATTCTCTTCCTGACATTCTTGGCAGTGTGGTTCTTCTATCATAAAGTATGCTGCACCGAGATGGAGACGCCACAGTTTTTTGTTTGATGGTATCTTTAATTCTTCTCTGACCTGGCACGTCCTCGTTGGTTCTTTCAGCAGTTTGAACGCGTGTCTGCCTTTTCTACTTTTCTTCCATGTTGTCTTCCATTCCTCGTTTATAGTTATCTTCACTTGGCTCTTGATCTCCGACCTTCCCAGTCCTGCTCTTATATTGTTTTTACTTGTTCTTCTATTCTTGGCGTTCTGATCTGCTATCTCGTTACCAGCAGTACCTATATGTGCTGGAACCCACACTAGCCTCACTCTGCATCCTCTGTTCCCTAGTGATGTATTAATTGCTAGAATTTCTTCCTTTATGTCTGGCCGGCTACATTTACCTGGTTGTTCTAGTGCTTGAAGTGATGATAGTGAGTCTGTAAATATCGTAACAGCTTCTGGTGGGTTATCTTCGATTATTTCTAAAATTTTAAGAATTGCTACCATCTCTGCGGTAAAAATCGAAGCCCCTTCAGTTACACTGTAGCTCTTTTTTATTCCCCATTGTGGTATTACAACTCCGGCACCTAGTTGCCCACTATCACCCTTAGATCCATTAGTGTAGACGGCCAGACTTTGTTTAGTTAGTTGATCTATGAACTTTCTACTTGTCATTTTGGCTTCCATATCTTCTATGTTTTGTTTGATCTTTTCAGTAAGTGAGTAGTCTATGATTGGTGTTTTTAGTTCCCAGGGTGGTATTAAGCTTCTATATTTATTACTATTTTTAATTGTGTTTGATATTTCTTTGAGCTGCGTTAGATCTTCTATAGTTCTCCACCCTGTTGGATATCTATCTTTGTTTAAGGGGACGTCCCATACACTTGGTTGGTTTTTGACAAATGCTTTATGTGCTGGGTGGGTCACTTCTTGTGCTACTTTACTCCAATAATTTAATCTTAGTTCTTTCCGTCTTAGACCAAGGGATGGTATGCCAAGAGCTACTTCTAGCGCTTCTACTGGTGTTGATATAAATGCACCTGTAATGGTTCTCATGGCTCCATTTTGAATTCTGTCCAGTTTTGCTTTGTTAAAAGCTGCAGCTGAGTCATAGACTATGCTGGCATAATCCAGTTTCCCCCTGATGAAAGACTTGTAGAACATAAGCATTATTTTATTGCTGGCCCCCCATCCATTACCTTTAACAATCCTTAGTATATTTAGGGATCCCCTACAGCTTTCTACTAAATTGTCTATATGTTTATTATAATTTAGTTGTTTATCTAAAGTTATGCCCAGAAATCTTGTTGTTAAGGATGTACATATTTTCTGACCTTTAATGGTTATATTGATTTTGTTATTCTTTTTTAAAATTTCCTTTGCTGAATATCATACCTACTGTTTTGTTTACATTAATTTGGAAGCCCCAACTTTTCATCCACTCTGAAACTTTGTCTATTTGTTTTTGAAGTTTTTGGTAAACATGGTTCAAGTTTTTTCCAGATTGCCAAATGGCACAGTCTTCTGCTAATTGTGATACTGCATGCTTTATGTCATTAAATTCATCTGCTACATCATTTACAGCTATAGTGAAAATTGAAGGAGAAATCACTGATCCTTGAGGAATCACATTCTGTTGTTCATATATTTCTAACCTATCATTATTCACCTGTACAGCAAAATACCTGTCCTGTAAAAAGTTTTCTAGATACCTATAAGTTTTACCAGTAATGCCAATCTTTTTCATTTTGTAAAGAGCTCCATCTCGCCAGCATTCATCGTATGCTCTAGCTACATCTAGAAAGACTGCCACTGTTTTCTCTTTCCTCTTGAATCCTAGCTTTACATCATGTTCTAATCTTACAAGCTGGTCTACTGTACTTCTGTCTGCTCTAAACCCTGACTGGTTTGGGCTATATAACTTTTTTTTTCTAGGCAGAATTTAACTCTTTTATTCACAACAGTTTCCAGTATTTTACGTAGTTGTGATGTTAAGGAGATAGGCCTATATGAACTTACATCATGGGCTTCCTTATTGGGTTTTAGGATGGGTACTATCATAGCTACTTTCCACGCTTTTGGTATCTTTCCTAAGCTCCAGATTTTGTTTTATAGGGAAGTTATTTTGTTTATAGTTTTTTTTTGGGGTACTTTCTTAAGGATTTCATAACTAAGTATATCATGCCCTGAGGCAGTGTTAGATTTCTCATTTATTGCACTAGTTACTTCTTCCTCTGTTATATCAGCATCTAAATAGTTTGTTTCATCTATCTGATCTGGTAGTTCTTTTGAAAACTGTATCCTAAGTCTTTCTCTTCTGTCGTTTTCTTCATGTCCAAGACTACTTTTTGCACTGACTTTATAGAAATACTCAGCTAGGGCATTAGCTTTTTCTTTATCTGTTTCTGCTCTCTTTGGTAGTTTGATTGTTGGCATTATTGTTTTCTTATTGTTCCCTTTGATTGCCTTAAGCTTTTTCCATACTTCTTTAATTTGTGTGCTAGGTTTAAGTGACTGACAAAACTCCTTCCAGTTAGTTTCTTTGGCTTTAAATATTATTCTGTTAGCTTCATTCCTAATATGTTTATACTCATCATAGTTTTCTTCTATTCTGTTATTTCTATATTTTTGTAAGGCCCTTTTTCTTCTGCACAGCTTTTATTCCACCAGGCAACTGGTTCTTTATTCCACTGAGTTTTTCTTTTCTTGTTAATGTTATTTATTGTTTTTAGGTGCTGTGGTATATTTTTATTTGGTATATATTTTATTGTTATTTTCAGAATTTCATTGGTCAGTGTTTCTGCCCACAAGTCAAATGGATGAGTTTGAAAAAAAAAATCGAAAAAAGGTGATTCGTCTTATGAGGACAAAAGACAAAGAAAATAGTCTACGTTACGGCCACAAGGCCTTCGTCAGGAAAGGAAAGAAAGTGAAGGCTAGATAAGACACATAAGAACTTAAATAAATATATTAAAAAAACCTAGGTACTTCCCTGAAGGCAAGGCATCAAAATCCTATCACTATTTGCTGTCCACTGATGGATAGTGTGGCTGAAAGGGAAGTGACTTCCGCCACCGGATGTACACAATACATACTAAGAAACTAAAAACTAAAAAAACGAAACTAATCAATAAACTACCCAAACGTAATAAAAGTGGGGACTGGAAATAGAAGAGGACAGAATGAGTGGGAGATAAATAAATATGAAATAAAAAATCAAGACAAATTAGAAACAGTGTATATTCACACATATTATGGAGGATGGCATAAAAAATAGAAGAATAGGATAAGAGTGGAACGAGTCAAAATAGAGCAAGAGAGGAAAGGGTGACCTCAGACAAAGGTGTGTAAAGTGTTGAGACCGGCTGGTTTTAGACACCCCATGCGGTGGATAAGACGGTTCTCAAGCTGTTCTCGGCTGGCAGTGTCAGAGGAGCAGGATCGGATCGCTGTGACCTGGATGTCGATGGGACCATGGTGGTCAGGACCATTGAAGTGTATGGCAACTGGTGTGGACTTTTGCTGAGAGATGTCATTTAAGTGCTGGCTGAATCTGTCCCCAAGTCGTTTGCCTGTTTGGCCAATATAGGTTTTGCAGCAACGTTTACATATGATCGTATAAATGACATTGCGCGATTCACACGTGAAGCTACTAGTGATGGTGTACGTAGCCTTAGGAAAGGACACCTTCTGGGTTGAGATGACATACTTACACGTGTTGCATCGTGTCCGACCATAGGGTAGTGTGCCAAAGTGAGTCGCATTCTCCTTTGAGAGACGGCTGTGAACAAGAAGATCCTTCAAGTTCTTGTCGCGTCTATATGCCACCAAAGGTGCTTCACCGAATACTTCTTGGGTCACAGGCTCTGCTTGGAGGATAGGGAGGTGGCGGAAAAGGATCTGTTTGACAGCAGTACTGTGAGGGTGATGGGTCAAGATTAATTTGACTCTATCCGAAGTGGATTTATAGTGAGGTTTGAGGGCCTCCTGACGACAGATGGGGAGCACACGTTGGAGAGCAGAGGTGAGAACATGTTCCGGATAAACTCTGCTACGGAAGAAATCCAACATCTCATTTGCTCGGAAGTGGAAGTCATCGTCGTCTTGGCACAAACGGCGGAGGCGGAGAAGTTGTGAAAAAGGAAGGGAGTCACGACAGGCCCGAGGATGAGAAGAGGTATACAGGAGGTAGCTGTGGGCATCTGTCGGCTTGTAGTATACTGAGGTGTTAAGGCCGGAGGGCGTGATAGTAATAGTAATGTCAAGGAAGTTGACAGATACTGTGGAGACGAGGGAGGTGAACTTGATGGTGGGGTGAAAGTGGCTGACAAAGTCGATGAAGCGGTATAAATCAGTCTCAGACATATCTGTGAGACCTATGCCATCATCGATATATCTGCGGTAAAACCCGGGGAAAGGACCGGAGTATTGTTGCTGATCTGATGCTCCAAGTGGCCCATTAACAGGCAGGCATAGCTAACACCCATCTTCGTTCCCATGACAACACCACTAATTTGGTAAAAAAACTGACCATTGAATTCAAAGGAATTCAGTTGAAGGACCAGTTCAGCAAGACGGAGAAGAGTGTCAGTGGATATAGAAGGGCAAGTGCGCTGGTCAAGAAAAAACCGAAGACCTCGGAGACCATCAGAGTGGGGAATAGAGGTATACAGAGAACAGACGTCTAACAAGAAAAGACGGTAGGAGCGGTCTGCTGGGAGTCGGATAGAGGAGAAAGTTGTAAGAGCTTGATTGGTATCTTTGACAAAGGAGGGAAGATTCTCAACGATAGGCTGGAAAATGCTATCGAGGAAGTCAGAAATGTGTTCAGTTGGACAGGAACAGGCTGAGACAATAGGTCTGCCAGGGTTGTCGATCTTATGAATTTTGGGGAGCATGTAGAATACAGGCTTGCCCATAGAGCTGTCATGAATCCTAAGATGAGATGCTTCGGGTCAGTATCATCTGTTTCCATGTCTTTTATATTCCATCACCTCCAGGTCTGATTGGAAGGCTTCCCAGTTTGCTTTTTATAGTTGAAAGTCGGTTTCTCTGGTTCTGGGTTTGGAATGACTTTTTCATGCATGGTTATTACAATGGGCAGATGATCTGAGTTTGTGTCTTGTAACACTTCCCAATTTACATTCGCTAGGTTGTTAGTTGTTATACTTATGTCTATTGCTGAGTCTGCCCTGTTAGCTTGTGGATTAATTCTAGTTGCAGTTCCATCATTTAGTATTAGCAGGTCATTATTTTCTATGAAGTCAAGTAGGCACTTTCCTGCATTGTCTGCATGTTGTCCACCCCAAGCATAATGATGGGAATTAAAATCGCCTACTATGACTGTTTTGGGGCTTAGTCTGGTGCTTATGGCTAGTATTTCTTCATCTTTAATTGTGCCATCTTTGGCGTATAAATTTAGGATTGTTAGATTGTTTGGTTCTGCTGCTATAGTTACCTGGATACCTTCTATGTTGGTTGTATCAAATACTTCCCAGTCTATAATTTTTAATGTTTCGCTAACTAAGACTGCGACACCCCCTCCTCTACCTTCTTTCCTATCGTGCCTAAGTATCTGAAAGCCCTTACAACTATATCTACTATTTGGGTTTAAATGGGTCTCTTGAAGAGCATATATAGCGGTAGTTCCTCCTGTCTCTGCAAGTAGGGGTGCAAAATTCTTTTTGATACCCCTACAATTCCACTGTATAATTCTATACTGAAGCACATTAAAAACGCACCACCTGTATAATCCAGGAACAGAGTGTGAAATGTAAATATAAGTGTGTACAAGTTTACATATTTGGAATCTTTATTCATTTTCCTATGAATCTATGCTGGTCATTAATTTGTACATTTGATTGTTATGAAATTCATTGCATTCTGTGCAGGCAAAGAAGAAAACCAAAAATACAAAAAAATGCACGTGCGTTATCCTGCTGGAGAAGCTGCAAGTCTGGATAAATTGTGAACGCAGGAGCAACCAGTGCATCCAGAACCTCATCTCGATATGTCACAGCATTAACATTTCCACGGAAGACGTGAAGAGGCAAGCGATGGTGAAAACTGAATCCTCCCAAAATGTGAATACTGCCACCTCGAAATTGGTTGACACAGCAATCTGCAAAGCGCTCTTCACACCGTCGCTAAATCCGCATACGTCCATCTGCAAAGGATATGTTGAATCTGTTCTCGTCTGTGAATAGGACAGCATTCCACTGCAGTCTAGTCCATCTGATATGTTGCTCTGCCCATTGCAGGCGCTGCTAACGATGTCTGTGAGTCAAGTTTGGCCCAACATAAGGTCGTCTTGCAGTAAGGCCTGTATCTCTGAGTCGTCGTATGACTGTCATTCGAGAGACTTGCCCATGTCTACCCACTATTGCTCTTGCTGTTTGACTTGCCGGGAGAGTACGATTCCTTAAGTGACTCAGCACAATATGACGATCTTGCGCAGGAGTAGTAACTCGTGGTTGGCCACTCCGAAGTCTATCCCGGGCACTGCCAGTGGTTCCGTAACGTTCATTGAGACGTACAATAGTGCTGTGGTGGCAATTCATCCTTCTGGCAATGGCCCGCGAGCTCATTCCGGTCTCCAACATACCAATGGCTCGTTAGCGGTCGTTTTCAGATAGTCGTGGCATTTCAAGCACATGTACTGGGTGTTTTGTCTCAACGGCCTTTTTATACCGAGTATACTGCCAGAACGCGTACACATTTTCAGGGTCATAGATGTTGGGAATCGTGTTGCACGTGTAACTTTCATCGTTTTCATGTAGTCTGTACACACACCCGTGGGTTGAATCTTGCACTTTCCATTCCAGCAGCCATTCGCTCTCTACCTCATGGCAAACACGGGGAAAATCCATTCCCACACTTTTTTTTGCCAGCTTCTCGGCATCAGTATATATAATAGTGGTGCGTTTTTAATGTGCTTCAGTATTGTTGGGTTCTTTTGGATTGTAGTTGATAGTAACGATATGCTAGTGGTAGATGTATCAATGACTAGCTTAGACACGCGAATGGTTTCAATGAAAAGTTGTCAAAAGGTTATTCAATCAAATTCCAACGAGTGGTAGGCAATTGGCCAATTCATGACTAGAATCAACTCGTTGTTAAAAGTTATTCAGGTTTATTGACGAATGACAAACGGCAATCAACGACACGATCAAGACAAACGATGAGAGCATCATAATTATAGTTACTGTTGATAATAAAACATTCCTGTAGATTTCTTTATCAATCAAGTCCTTTTCTATCCAAGTGACTAGGATTTCCTAACAGTTGTCATTTTGAAATACATTACGGTCATGTCCGTTAACCTTGTTCCAAGGACGTCTGTAACAGTAAACGGATTCATACTCATGGATGACGCTTCCATATAACACTTGTTTAAATCCCAGACTTTCTCCTTACAATAATCTATACAGTTTAATATAATCCATAAAAGTTCTACACGAAAATACAATCAGGTTAGCGACTTCAGTTGACTAACCTCTCCTACAAAATATGCCACGACCTTGGCATAGGCATTACAGAATATCCGATATTCAAGATATGATCAAATAGTTATCCTTTACTCGTAGGACTTCCCACTACGAAATATTTACAGTGAAGTAAAGATCTCAACTGTTCCATTCTAGGAATCCAATAACATATGGATTCCCGCTAGAATCCAGTGATGATCATCTGTTCCACTTTATTCATAGACGTATTAATATACATGAAGGTTCAAACGAAACTTACGTATTGAACTGCATGTTGGCTTCATCCTGAAGACTCAACAAAATCCTTCAGAACAATTCTTCCATCGAATTGTTCAGAATCAAAATAATAACATACGGGCAGAGAGAGAGTCCATCTTGCCCTTACAACAGCTGACGTCATAATCCCCAACTAGGTTACCCGTGCGCAAAGAGCAACTCATACTCTGCATTGTGCACGTCGGTGCGTGAATAAAACGTACGCACAAATAATATAACTATCTCAAGACTGGTGCGTACATTGGCAGGACCGAAGACTACCCCCTTAGGTAAAACGTACGCAACAGCTCCCTTATCACCGGCCCTTAAAAAAAAATTAATTCTATTAATTTTTTTTTAAACTAAGTACCCAAGAGAGGTGAGTCAAAACTACATCGACGTCTATGTGCATAAATTATATTCATAAAGTTATACAATATTATGAAAAAGAATATGAAAATGGAAATCAATATAACTGAATGAAAGTATGCATTAAAGCACACATCCACAATCGACCTACTTTGGAACGATGTGGTAAACTACGAAGTAAAAGAAAGTTGAAAATGAAAACCAAAAAAATGATAAAAACATTCAACTAAATTTACAACTCAAACATGTGATTTCAAATGAAAATGAATAGCAACGATGATGATAATAAATGACAAGAGAATCAAAAAATGAAAATGAAAGATGCAAAATGCAGCAAAGCATAATTAAACACGTTAAGAAGCAACACCCGTAATGTTTCTAACATTATGACGGTGGACTAGTTATCTAAACGTGAGAGATAATGTATAATGAGAAGTAAATATAAGTATAAAGAGACACTTACAACTATTCAAGTTAATTAATGTGTACTCTACAAGTAATTAAGTGGCTTAATTGATTTCATCTAATTAAGACAGTTCTTAATTACAAACAAATAACTAATTACTAATTTATTTAAGTAATTGCAATTTTACTCAGTGTTACTGTTCCATTAACACTAGTTAGTAATCGACTGGAATATGTTCTTAATGTTCCATGCAAGATGCAAAGATATTCTTGAATACAGTATGTAGTGTAATATGTTCCATAGAATAATGAATGTCTATGTGTCACTATGAACAGTGTTTCCGTACTAATAAAATGTTACTACACACGAAGTTACGTTATAATCGAAAAGTAAGTATATCCAGGAATTTTCTTGCTGGTACGAATAATTCAGTTCCATACAGAGCACGTATAGAAGTTCAAAAATTGATAATGTACTCAGTTCCTCTTATTATATTTGATTGATTATCTATGAGGACGTTTCAACATCCGGAAGTGGTTTAGGTTCGACCAGTTCGCTTGGACATCTTGACAGACAGTCCGCAAACACATTTTTCACTCCAGGAATCGCTCGAATTTCATAGCCCTATGGCTGAAGAGCAATAGCGTATCTGGTTGACTTTGATGATTTAACGTCCTTAGTGTTCAGTGCTGTGAGAGCCTTTTGGTCTGTCTCCACTACAAAGTGGGAGCCCAGTAAGTAACGTTCCAATTTTGTGATTGACCAAACTAACGCGAGCAACTCCTTGTCCAGAACGGAGTATTTCATTTCGCTCGCCGTCAGTTTTCTCGAAACATACATGACTGGAAATAAGGTGCCCGTATATTCCTGCATCAAAACTGCAGCAATGGCGTAAGAAGATGCGTCACTACGAAGAATAAAAGTAAGATCTTTGTTAGGCAACTTCAAAAATGGCGCATTTGAAAAAAATCTTTTTATATAATCTAACGCGATTTGGTGTTCGTTAGTCCACTGGATTATGTTAGCTGTCCCTTTTCTCAGTAAAGAAGAAAAAGGTGCAGTTAAAGTAGACAAATGAGGGATGAATTTAGAGTAGAACTGTACTAGTCCTAAAAGAGACCTAACTTGTTTATTTGTCTTAGGTGCTGAGATGTTTAAGATTTTCGAGACATTACTGTCTTCTGTATACATTAAACCCCGACCTATACGATGACCCAAAAAGGAGATGTCATGAAAACCGACAAATGCCTTAGAAGGTTTCGCTGTTAAGTTATAATCCCGTAGAGTAGAAAGTAAAGCTTTTAATCCCTGAATGTGTTCATCCCAAGAGTTACTGAAAAGACAGATGTCATCTATGTAAGTAATGACATCGGGACGATGAGACAGTACGCGGCGCATCATGCGTACAAAGGTAGCTGGCGCATTCCTTAATCCGAATGGCATAAAATTCCATTGGAAAATTCCCCGTGGCGTCGAGAAAGCGGTGAATGGCTTTGCTTTAGGTGTGAGTGGCACTTGCCAATAACCCTTTGAAAGGTCAAATTTCGAAAAAAATGTAGCATGGGATAATTTCTCCAATAAGTCATCTAAGAGAGGTAAAGGTTCCGCATCAAACTTTGTAACTTTGTTTAATTTCCTGTAATCTACGCAAAGACGAATATTGTTGTCTTTCTTTCTAATAATCACCATAGAAGAAGAGTATGGTGATGAAGATGGTTCAATTATATTTAATTGAAGCATCACATCCAATTCCTTATCAACCTTATCACGAAAGTGTAAAGGGATAGGATATGGGCGCACTCGAATAGGCGTATCGTCAGTCAGAATAATGTCATGTTGGATGACTGACGTATGACCTGGGATGTCAGTGAGGACATCCTCATACGAGTGTAGAATTTTAGAGACTTGCTGACGTTGATCAGCCGAAAGAGTAGATGAAATAGTAACATCATTCCAATTCTCAGTGGAATGAAGTGGCACAACTGGTATTGGCAGTTGTACATCATCGAAAAAAGATTCTTCTTCTTGGATGACTGACAAACTAGAATAGTGTTGAATAGGAGGTGTAGGATCGTCAGTTGCTTGGAATACTGACTGTAGATAATCAGGACGTGAGTAATACTCCTTCAACATGTTAATGTGGAAGGTTTTATGTTTACCATTTACATCAACGATGTAGTCAACATCGGATATTCTTGAGATGATCCTGAAAGGACCTCTCCAAGTAATTAATAGACGATTGTTATGAGCAGGGAGTAAGACAAAAGCTTCGTCACCAGGAATAAGCTGGCGAAGACGTCTATACTTGTTTGCAAATAGACGAGCTTTTTCTTTGGCTTGTTCGGATGATGCAGTAGCTAGTCTACAAGCATCTATGATTCTCTTTCTCAGAGAGATCACATACTCATAAGAGGATTGAGTTTCCTCTTCAATATTCTCTTCAACCAATAAGTCGTGGATTAACGACATCGGGCCACGTGGTTGCATGCCAAAAACAAGCTGGAACGGAGAAAACCCCGTGGCTTGATTTTGCACCTCGCGATACGCGAAGAGAGCGGCGGGTAGGACCCGATCCCAATCCTGAGGGTGATCTTGGGTCATCTTACCCAACAACTGCTTGAGTGTCCTATTTTGACGCTCAATTAACCCATTGGACATCGCATGGTAAATTGAACTAAGTGATCTGTCTATACCTAATGTCTTCATAACTTGAGACATGGATTCAGAAATGAACTGAACCCCATGATCCGATAAGATCTTCCGCGGAAAACCAATGCGTGAGAAGATCAACATTAACGCCTCTGCTACACTGGCAGATGAGGTGTTCTTCAGAGGGATGGCCTCAGGCCAACGAGTGCACATATCAATGCAAGTAAGAATATGCGTATGCCCTCTGGCAGATGGAAGCATCGGACCAATAATGTCGATAGCCATTTTATCAAATGGTCTAATCGGGATGTCCGCAGCTTGAATAGGAGCCGCATGAAATGGGCCCCGTACTTTAACTTCCTGACATATCAAACATGAACGACAATAGAGAGTAATATCTCTATGAACGCCCGGCCAGTAGAATGCAGAAAGCACTCTGGATTTGGTACGTGAAAAACCCATATGGCCCGCGCATTGCGAGTCATGAGCATGTCGCAATATTCGCGATCTCATAGAAGATGGGACTAGAATCTGAGAACATAAGGATGAATCCTTTTCCCGTATCAATCTAACTAAAATCCCATTTTTAAGAATAAAGTCATGTCTAGATTTTGCAAGTTTGTTGCTTGTATTCTTTTTGTTCACATACTGAAAATTTTTTTTTAATGAATCATCATTCTTTTGTAAAGTTGCAAACGACTCCCGTGAAATAGGAGCATCGTCATCACAAGTGGTATGAACTGTAGGTTCATATGGTGTATCATGCGACATAATAGTAGCTTGAGCTCTAGTCACTACTGCATTTGCAGCCTGAAAATGTCGCTCTTCCCATGCAGCAATTTGCTGTGGTGTACACTCTGTTATACCATGTATACGACCCAATATGACATCACAAATTGGATTAGGAAGAAGACAGGCGTGGATCTTCCCTGAAAAAAATGGTGTATTTAAATTAATAATGGCTGTGGGAAACATTTCCACTGTGCCTCCAAAGGTAACGCATTTGACTGTGTGGCCCGTGGCATAACGAGGATCTATCAGCGAAGTCCGTACCCCGACCGTGGTACAACCTGAATCAAATAAAAGAGAGCATGGAATATTATTGACAAGTCCTTTGTGAAACTTAAGAGATCCTTGTCCCTGATGTACAGAAGTTGCCGTGCAGACCGCAGGTAGGCTAGGCAAAATGTGTCCGCAGCGCAACGTCGTGATCGCCTTGGGCTGGAAAAGTGTTGAGCATTCTGCACAAGCTGTCACCTGATGACTATCAATAGAACAAGACATGGCATTATGAGCATCAGCACCTTTAACCTGTTCATTGTTAGCCTGAGTATCACTTAAAGCGACATTAGAATGTCTACGTGTCTGGCTCGACGATCTATCTCTTCGTCGCGATCTGTTCTGATTATTTGCATTAAAATTGCCCCAATTGTCATTCCTGCTCGCGTTAAAATTTTGATGAGTACGATAATTAGTATAATTACCATTATAATGTTGGTTAAATGTTTTATTCAACGAACCTTGTCTATTTTGTGGAACCTGAGATTTTGATCGCCAGTTTTGTTTATTATTATACCCTTGATTATGTTTGAAATTATTGTTACCAAAATCTCGCGATCTATGAGCTTGGTTCCAAGAAACATTGAATGGAGCAGATTGTTGGAATTGCTTCCCCTTATAAAAATTACCATTGTTGAAATTCTCATTATTTCCCTTATTAAAGTATCTGTCGTTACTCAATGAACGATTTCGTGAAAAAATTATTTTGTTGTACGGCAAAAGCAACTGGCAATTCACTTTTAATCTGAGCATTACTTAGATCCATGGATGGGTGAGCAGTGCAGAAATTTTTAGAATGTTCTTCTAGATCTTTCATAGATAAAGGTTTCCGTTCGTGCAAAAATGCAAGAAATGCTGGATTTACTGACGATAGCACCTTATCGCGCAGTAGTAAATCGAAAAGACCTTCATACGACTTTTCTATCTTGGATAATTCGATCCATCTTTCTAGTGTTAGCCGTATTTGGGAAAGAAAATCACAAAAGTTCTTCCCTGATTGCGGTAGCAAAGTCCGAAAACGTAATCGGTATTCATTTTCTGTCATTTGGAATTTTCGGAGAAGTGAAGCTCGAAGAGCGTCATAATTATTCTTATCATTAATACTGGTGGTATGATAAACCGCCAAAGCATCTCCCGTAAGCAATCTGGATAAATATGTAGAATATAGTGATTTATCCACATTGTAAGACCTACAGGTGGCCTCAAACCTATCCAAAAAAAATAACACGTCGTCAGACGGGGGGTTAAATTTAGGTAATTTTAGGTGAATTTCCTTAAAATTATCATGCCTGGATGAAGCTTGGCCTTCGAAAGTTCTCTGCGAATTAGCTTCTTGAGTTAACCTAATTCTATCATATTCCAATTCGGCAAGTTTCAAATCATGCTGACGTTTCTTATCATTCTCTTCTGTCTCAAGCTGAAGTCTTTTTGCATTTTGTTCAGCTATTAATCTTCTTTCTTCCATTTCCTTTTGTTTAACTTCCATTTCCTTTTGTTTAACTTCCATTTCAATCTTAAGTTTATCTGCAGCCTCCAATCTTTTCTGTTCTGCCTCATGCAGAAATCGTTTCTCTTCTAATTCAGCCTCAATCCGTTTTTTCTCATTTTCCGCAGCCTCAATCCGTTTTTGATCTGCCTCAAATTTCATCTTCTTCTCATTTTCCGCAGCCTCAATCCGTTTTTGATCTGCCTCAAATTGAAGTTTTTCTAGTCTTAAAGTTTCTAACTTTCTCTGTTCAGCTTCTATTTCTTGAGCTTTCCTATATTCCGACATAGCGAATTGTCGTACCTCTTCAGGAGGTATCTAAAGAGCTTTTGCTTGCTTAATGAAATAATCTAGTGAATACATTATGCTTTATAAGTAGTCACTATACTCTTAATTTCTAAATATGATAATTAATTAATGTAAATTAATTAACCTTGTTAATGCACCGAGTGGTCTTCGTTCCTGTCCTAGAACGGTATATCATACTCATATAATTGTCAAATATATTAATAATCAATAAATTAATTTATGTAATGACATGTTATGAACAGACAAAAGCCATAGACAATAGCAACAACAATGACAAGACGAGATACTCAAAGACAGTAGAAAACAGTCGCAGAAATCCAATAAAAAATAAAAATGTGAAACTAAAAATAGAATGTCGTAAAGAGTTACGATGATAACTGCGATCAAATACTAAACAATACAATTGACAAGACAGTGTAAAAACATATGTTTTGTAAAGAACTGAACGATAGTCAGGTGAGGATGACGTAATATACAAACAAAATACATTATAAAACTAAGGTACGAGTAAAAATAACTGTGAAAACAACAATTAAAACTTGACTGAACAGCTAAACAAATACTATCATAAGAAGCAAGTAGCGATCGGAACTACAGCAAGGTTTCTAGCCTTGAACCGGAATTATCGCTCAATTGAAACTTATAAATCAAACCCTATAGAACATCTGACAAAGAGCCCGAATCGGCTTCGAGATGAACCTCGTTTGTCAGATCGACCTCCCTACCACCCACGACGGATATACAACATAGAACATGCAACATGAAAAGTATATTGGTGGACATAGAAGAGAATAGGCACAGCCAAACACAATACAGTAATAAACGAGACTCCGTTTATACTTATCTCGGCTGATCAAACAAAAAATGTGCCTCGTCTCCGTAAATGTACGTTTGAGAATCGAAATACTTCGGCCTGAGTATTGGAGTATAGCTCGCACGTAAATAAGGACCAAAAGGATGATGTCCAACGTAGGTAGTCACTGGAGAACTTGGTGTTGAGGTTCATTGCTGACCTTGACCTTCTGATAACCGTCGTGTAGATTCCATGATGAAGTCACGGGTCTTTCTGTCTAACGATTTTTGGAAAGATATTGAGTAAGTTCCCTTCTTTGAAACTTGTCCAAAACACACTGTGCCGCCATTTACTGTTGGGTTCTTTTGGATTGTAGTTGATAGTAACGATATGCTAGTGGTAGATGTATCAATGACTAGCTTAGACACGCGAATGGTTTCAATGAAAAGTTGTCAAAAGGTTATTCAATCAAATTCCAACGAGTGGTAGGCAATTGGCCAATTCATGACTAGAATCAACTCGTTGTTAAAAGTTATTCAGGTTTATTGACGAATGACAAACGGCAATCAATGACACGATCAAGACAAACGATGAGAGCATCATAATTATAGTTACTGTTGATAATAAAACATTCCTGTAGATTTCTTTATCAATCAAGTCCTTTTCTATCCAAGTGACTAGGATTTCCTAACAGTTGTCATTTTGAAATACATTACGGTCATGTCCGTTAACCTTGTTCCAAGGACGTCTGTAACAGTAAACGGATTCATACTCATGGATGACGCTTCCATATAATACTTGTTTAAATCCCAGACTTTCTCCTTACAATAATCTATACAGTTTAATATAATCCATAAAAGTTCTACACGAAAATACAATCAGGTTAGCGACTTCAGTTGACTAACCTCTCCTACAAAATATGCCACGACCTTGGCATAGGCATTACAGAATATCCGATATTCAGGATATGATCAAATAGTTATCCTTTACTCGTAGAACTTCCCACTACGAAATATTTACAGTGAAGTAAAGATCTCAACTGTTCCATTCTAGGAATCCAATAACATATGGATTCCCGCTAGAATCCAGTGATGATCATTTGTTCCACTTTATTCATAGACGTATTAATATACATGAAGGTTCAAACGAAACTTACGTATTGAACTGCATGTTGGCTTCATCCTGAAGACTCAACAAAATCCTTCAGAACAATTCTTCCATCGAATTGTTCAGAATCAAAATAATAACATACGGGCAGAGAGAGAGTCCATCTTGCCCTTACAACAGCTGACGTCATAATCCCCAACTAGGTTACCCGTGCGCAAAGAGCAACTCATACTCTGCATTGTGCACGTCGGTGCGTGAATAAAACGTACGCACAAATAATATAACTATCTCAAGACTGGTGCGTACATTGGCAGGACCGAAGACTACCCCCTTAGGTAAAACGTACGCAACAAGTATATATCCTTTATTATTGAATTTAAAAGTTAACTAGTATCCCTTTTGTTTTGTGTTAGAACTATTAGTTTGCTTCTTAGTTTGTATTGGCCCTATCCGTTGCTTGAGGCATAAGGCCTACTCTGCGTGGTGATTCCTTAATGTAATTAAAGACTTTTTTCAATACTTGGGTTTGTGACGATTCTTCTGTTTGTTCCTCTATCATAACTCTCTATAAGTGCTTGAAAGTTTTTGTTACCCATTCTTTCCATTTAGCTTCTTGCTTTTGTTTGCCACTTTCCTTTTCTATTGCTTCTCTGTCTGTGTTAATCTCCTGTCTCTGATTTTCTACCCTTTTTAGTGTAATTTCATTATCCTCTTTCAGTTCAGATAGTTTAACTAGCATCATTTCATTTTCTTCTTTCAGTGCTGACAATTTAACTACATCCTGGTCAATTTGGTGTTGTATGGCTTTCATTTCTTGTAGCATTGCCTCTGCCCTTTTCAGTGCATTCGTATCTTCCGATGATGTAGTTGAATCATCCGACTGGTTTTTTGGTACTGTTTTATTACTTTCTAACTGGTTCTTACTTTCTTTTGCCAACTGTGACTTAATCATTTTGACTTCCTCTTACACACTCTTAATTTCTGTTATAACTTTAGTGCTCGTATAAGTATTGTTTTCCTTTAATTCTTTAATGACCTTTTTGAAAGGGGGTTGGGTTGTTATAGCTTCCTTCGGTGCTTTTTTGGTCTGCTGATACACTGGGCAGCCCTGGAATCTGGCACTGTGGTTTCCTTTGCAATTAATGCATTTTCTGTTTGCATTATCCTTTTTATAGTCAGTATCTGACTTAGCCTTTTCGCATTGCGTGAAAGGGTGTGCCCCCGCAAAAAACCTACATACTGCCTTCCCCCTGCAAGTGTGTCGACCATGGCCAAACTTCATGCAGTTGGAGCACTGCAAAACTGGGGGAATGAAGGCTTCTGTGTTTTTTTTTTTTTTTTGCTTTTCCAAATAGTATTGTCTTGGGGGGTTCCCTCCCTTCTGTTGTTATCACTATCACTGGGGTTACAATACTCCCTTTCACTGTTATTCTGTCTACGTGTAACAGCTTTAAATCTGGGTTCTGTTTGGACAGATTCTTTAGAACTTCCTCACCTGACAGGGTTGGGTTTATACCTTTTACTTTCTGGTTTCTTTTGACATTTCTATTTGGATTTTGATGTTGTGGGTCAGTTGGAACAATTTTGGTTTGTCCTGCAGTTCTTGCAGTAAAGTTTTGGTTTTTTCGGTTTCATTTATTGTTAGCATATTATTATTTAAGAAACACTTTTAAACCTGTCTAATAGACCTTGTTGAACAGTTAGATCTAGGCTAGTTCGAATTTTAGAGGTAACTTCACTATATGAGTTTTTACTTAAATTATATTTGAATGGTTGAACGTTATTTTTGTAATCTACAACAGGTAACACTGACTAACAAAAAAAATATTTTTTTTTCTTTCTCTAACATTTCTATGTTTTTCTGGTCAATTTTAATGCGCTGTTTTTAAATCTGCAAACCGTTTTTCTCTATCAGGTCGGGATCTCTAGAAATACGCAATTGAATGTTTTTTATAATGCATACAGTATTACAACATCATTCGTACAAGAAGTATAACAGTTATGCAGGCTTGAATTTCTTTGCAGTCAACTTTCGTCAGTGAATGGCATGTGGTACATCACGATGAAGCATCCAACAATAATCGGCAAGCATGGTCACACTCCACCGTCCTTGATAACGTGACTCCATTACGGCGAAATCTTGATGGAATCGTTCTCCATGTTCATCGCTGACTTCGCCAAGGTTGTCAGGGAAAAAGTCATGATGCGAATCGAGCAAATGGATTTTGAGGGACATGTTACAGCCCATAATTCTGTATGCATCTATGCACTGCTTAACAATATGCACATAGTCGACAGATTTGTGATTTCCCAGAAAGTTATCGACGATCGATTTGAATGCCATTCATGCGCGAAGTTCACTACCATGTAACAAGTTCTCGAATTGTTTATCTGCAATAACTTTCCTAATCTGAGGTCCTACAAAGATACTTACTTACTTAGTCGTTCCCCTTCTACCGTGAGGTGTAGAGGTCACCAAACGCAACAGATATCAGAACAACCTACAAAGATACCTTCCTTTATCTTTGCATCGCTAACTTGCGGAAACTTTTCTCGAAGATAAGTGAAAGCTTTGCTCGTTTTATCTAACGCTTTTACGAAATTCTTCATGAGCCCCAACTTTTATGTATCGGTGGTAAAATGATGCTGTCTTTGTTAACTAATGGCTCGTGTATTACATTTTTATGCCCGAGCTGCATACGATCCCTGATAGGCCACACCTTTCTTGCATAATGTTCCTGTCTGTTGCGGCTGTCCCATTCACATAGGAAGCAACAAAATTTAGTATACCCAGTCTGCATGCCCGTGAGAATTGCAATGACCTTTATGTCTCCACAAATCCGCCATTGGTAGTCATTGTACTTTATTTTCGCCAAATGTATAACCATATTGTCATAAGTTTCTTTCATATGAACAGAGTAGGCGACTGGAATTGATGACAATAAATTTCCGTTATGCAATAACACGGCTTTTAGACTAGTCTTGGAAGAGTCGATGAAAAGTCGCCATTCGTTGACTATGTGCTCATGACCGAGGTGCACCATTAGACCGTTTACATCTTTGCAATAGCAAATGCCATCATCCATCTCAAAGTATTGAACAAGTTCTCTGTGTCTATGACGAAATTTAGATATCGGAGTATTGGGCGCTAAAAGATTCCATTCTTTGAGTCGCGAACCCAGTAATTCCGCTTGTCCCTTGGTAAGAGCGAGATCATGTATTAGATCTGAAAGTACTGAATGGTCAATTAAGTGAACACCATCATTCACCGGTATATAATCCGAGTCAGAATTAGTTTCTAAAGCAGGTAAACTATCAATTTCTGATGGTTCATTGAAAGTAAAATGTTGTTTGTCAGTGTAATCTACAATTCCTAAATTATACAAATATTTATAGCAATAGTTAAATATTCCCCTAGTACCTAATATTAACTGCAATAATCTAATACTTACAACAAACTACAAAGGAAATCACCTACTTAAATTATGTCTATCAAGATGGCTGCTAGATCTCACCCAAGCAAATGCCACGTGTCGATTGGATCTATTTAATTTCTATTTTTTATTTATTTATTTTTTAATTTCAAACGATACTTAAATAGTCACCAAATACTTGATATTAAATGTAAAAGGCTAATAGGCCTACTTAAATCAAACTAAAAAGGAATCACCACTTATATTTAATAGCCTATGTCTATCAAGCGCATTTAATAGAATTCCTAAGTTGTGAATATTTTTGCTTTCTCTTTTCTTTTTTTTCTTTTTTAAATTTTATAATATTATTTCAGAAACACTTAAAAACCTGTCTGGTAGACTGTAAAGATTGGAACCTCTGTGGATAAGAGTTCACTGGCCCAACCCTTTTTCTTCGTTAAGTTCTTAGCTGTAGATATCAGGTGTTTATACAACAATAGTTAAACCACGATAGTGGGTTTTTCCATCATAGCAAGATCTCTATACCACTGTCCGATAGTAAGATTGATATTCTGTTCTCTTGACAGTGATTCATTGTGATGACAGTAATACAAAATGGCCACCTTCTTGAGTTTCGCTCACTCATTCAAAAGAAGGATAAATGATGGGCCGAAGTTAATTCATAATATGAATATAAATACTCTCATGAATGTTTCCATACAGTTCTGTATCAATAAGGTGACTTCCTGTAATGCATAAGAACTGTTGGCAAACCTGTCATCTTCATTGATATACAAACGATCCTAGATGCTCGATAACACAGTGTCCATCAATCTATTTTCTGGCTATCACAAAATGCGAAATGCATGAATCTCGTATTCATACGCCAAATCAATATATTCAAGAGAGATCACTCATATAATTAAAAGTATAAATCAAATCATGGGTGATATAACTTTGACTGTAACAAAAGTAATCTCTTTTTCATATCAACTAGTCATATCATAAATTTGTAATCTGTGCGTCACATATGTGCGCAACATAGACCTAGTTTAACAGTTATATCTATTTCGAATTTTTACCCGGTAGCTTTAATATATTTGTTGTCTTTAAATTATACTTTGATGGTTGAATATTATTATGTAATCTATGGCTTATTTGTTTTTTGTTTCCTCACTACAATTCCTTAGTTATACAAATATTTATAACAATAGTTAAATAGTCCCCTAATACTTAACATTAACTGCAATAATCTAATCCTAACAACAAACTACAAAGGAAATCACCACTTGAATTATGTCTTTCAAGATGGCTGCCAGATCTCACACAAGCTATTGCCACGTGGCGCTTGGAATGATTTAATTTCTATTATTTTTAATTTCTTTTTGCCGTAAAATTTAGGGTTATATTAAAATTCCAAGCGATACTTAACTAGTCACCAATTACTTGACATTTAAATGCACTAAGCTAATATTTAAATCTAACTGAAAAGGAATCGCCACTTATATTTGTTAAGTCTATCAAGCGTATTTAATAGAATTCCTAAGTTATATTAACACTTCTAGCTACCAATTACCTAAAATTAACTGTAACAAACTAATACTGAAGATACATAAAAAATATTTCAACTTATCTGTAAACTTGAGTAGTTGGATGAATGTCTCCACTTTGTCTCGTCCTAAAAAGGACGTATCAGGCTTGTGTACTTTGAGGTTAGCAAAAATACGTCTTACCCCTTCAAGAAACGGAAGGATGTGTGAATTTTTATTTTTTATTTTTTTATTTTTTTTAATTAATGTGTTTGCTACTTTTCTTTGTAGCACGCCTCTTTCAACCATCTACCATGTACATGGAGTTGTTGGTTATATCAGGACGTGTTTCCTTTATTGTAATATGTTTTTGTTTGTATTTATTTTATACTATATTATCTCTGGTCGGTATTTTTCCTTTTGTAGTTATAGTTCAACATGGTTTTTAAAAGAAATTCCAAAATATGCTATTTTCTAAGTTAGTATGTTTTTAATTTTCACTGGATGGTTTCTTTGGTTAATGAAATATCCAGTTCCAAGCTTGAGCCTCAGCAATTTTTTATTAATTGGTATTTTTAGTTCATCTTTTATTTGACATTTTTTGCTTGGTTTTTTAAGGATTTTATATGAGTGTCTTGCTTTTTTACTTTGGTCCCATGCTGTTATCCACTCTTTAGTTATTGCTTGAGCAATTAAGCTCTTAATTTCAAACTTCCCTAAGCCTACTTCAATTTTGTTATGGCTAGCTCTCCCCCCTTTGGCTTCTTTGTCTGCAAGCTCATTTCCTGCTATCCCCACATGTGATGGTATCCATGTTAGTGTTGCATTGCATCCTATAGTTTGTAGATATGTATTAACCTGTAGTATTTCCTCTATAATAGCTGGCCTGCTACATTCATTTCTGTTTCTGATAGCTAATACCGATGATAGGGAATCTGTGAGAATGGTTACTTTTTTTGGTGGATTTTCTGCAGCTATTTCTAAAGCTTTTAGGATTGCCACTAATTCTGCTGTAAAGATGGATGTATTACCTGTTACTTTGTATCTTTTATAAATTTTAAATTTTGATATTGCTATTCCTGCTCCTAATTGTCCTTCTTCATCTTTTGACCCATCTGTATATATAGTTAGGCTATTATTTATATACCGTTCTATGTACTCTAGTGTTTTACTTTTTGCTGAGATTATGTCGTTAGATTTATTTATGATCTTTGTTAAGTGGGAGTCAGTTTCTGGCACTTTTAATTCCCATGGTGGGATCTTTGCTTTATACAGAGCACTACTGTTTATCGCATTAAATAGGTCTGGGTATTGATCCACTTCATCCATTGTTTTCCACCCTGACGGGTATCTATTATGGTTTAATGGAATGTGGCCTATGTACTGGTTACCCCTATCAAAGGTTTTATGTGCTGGGTGAGTTGGATCTTTTGCCACTCTTGCCCAGTAGCTGAATCTCAGTTCTTTTCTCCTTTGCTCCAGGGGTATAATGCCTAGCGCTACTTCTAGTGCCTCTGCTGATGTTCCCTTTGAGGCATCTGCTATTATTGACAGTGCCTGGTTTTGGACTGTGTCTAGTTTTTTCTTATTGCTTGGGGCGGCTGATGCATAGACAACACTGGCATAGTCAAGTTTGCCCCTAATAAATGATTTATAGAAGGTTAACATGGTCTTATTGCAGGCGCCCCAACCACTTCCTTTCATATATCTTAGCATGTTAATAAGTCCCCTACTGCTTTGCACTAATAGGTCTATGTGTTTGTTCCAGTTTAGTTGCTGGTCTAATACCATACCAAGAAATCTAATTGATTTTGCTGTGCATACTATTTGCTCATTAATGCTTATGTCAATTATATTGTTTTTAATTACACGCCCTCTACTGAAGATCATTCCTATGGTTTTTTTAACGTTTAGATTAAATCCCCACTTGTTCATCCAGTCAGATACTTTATCCATTTGCCTTTGTACTGTTTTATAGAGGAATGGGAGATTTCTTCCCGTTCTCCATATCGCAGCGTTTCTAGCCTCAACAGTTGCTCCATTGTACTATGTTGGCTTCTAAAGCCTGCCTGGGTTGGACTGTACAAATTATGCTTTTCTAGATGAAATTTTAGTCTGCTGTTGACTATTGTTTCTAGAATTTTTCCTAGATGCGATGTTAACGATAGTGGCCTGTATGAGCTGACATCATGTGTTTCCATATCTGGCTTTAGTATGGGGATGACTACTGCTGTCTTCCATGAACACTGTATTTTTCCCGTGTGCCAGATTTTGTTGTATAGGGATGCAATCACTCTTAGAGTTGTATTTGGTACCTTTTTGAGGATTTCATAGCTCAGAATGTCTTCCCCAGAGGTAGTATTGGTTTTTCCTGCTAAAGCTCTTTCTATTTCATCTACTGTAATATCTGCATTTAAATAATTAGCATCCTGTGTGGTGTCCATATTTTCTCCTTTTAATTTTTCTAGCAGTGTCTTCCGCCTATTTATTTCTGCCTTATCTAGACTGTCTATTGAACTAACCTGATAGAAGTATTTAGCTAGTATGTTGGCTTTTTCTCTATCTGTTTCAGCTCTCTCTGGTATTTTAATTGTTGGGATTTTAAATTTCTGGTGGTTTCCTCCTTTAATTGCTTTTAGTTTTCTCCAAATTGTAGTTACTTGTGACCTATGGTTTAGTGTTTGACAAAATGTTCTCCAACTCTTTTCTTTAGCTCTGAATATTATTTTATTTGTTTCATTTCTTACTTTTTTATAGTTTGTGTAATTCTCTTCAGTTTTGGCTTTTCTATACTTTGTAAGGGCCCTCTCCCTCAATTGTTTATGGGTGTTTTAATTTTATCTTCTTTCTGGATTTTTTCCTTTATGTCTTTCACTTCACTGGTTATTTGTTGTATTTGTTTCTTAATGATACTTTCTTGAGAGTTTTGGAGATGGTTGTTGGTTTTCTGTCTTTCTTTTATTTGCCAGGATGGTTTGTTTGTTTCTAGTGATTCTTTTAATATGTGCTTTGTCTCTTGGTAGATTGGGCACCCCTGATACCTGGCACTGTGGTTACCCTGGCAGTTTGCACATTTTCTGTTTTTGTTTTCTCGTTTATAATCTTTGTCCTCCTTAGCCATTGAACAGTCCACATGTCTGTGTGCTCCAGCACAGAAACTACACCGTGTTGCTCTTTTACACACATGTTGGGTATGGCTAAAGCCTTGACAGTTTGTGCATTGTATAACGCTAGGTATGAATACCTCTGTCATTTTGGCTCTCTGATGGAGTTTGACTTGCTTGGGTATTTCTGTCTGGCGCTCTCTCTTCCAAACCTCTACACCTCACGGTAGAAGGGGAATGACTAAGTAAGTAAGGGTATTTCTGTGCCCTTTACACTTATCACTACCACTGTCGTATTCTTTTGCTCTTTGGTTTTTATTCTTTCTACTTTTTCTATTTTTGTTTGTTGGTTTTCTTTCGTTATGTTAGTGTGGATCTCCTCTTCTGTTAGGTTTGAATCGACCCCTTTGATGACGAATCTTCTAATTTCCTTGATCAACTCAATCTTTATCTTTATCCCATGTGCGAGTTGTACTTCTTTTGGGTTACTCTTTAGTTCATTTAATAGGGCCTTGCTTTTTCCTGTGTAGTTTAAAGTGATTGTTAGTCCATTTTTGTGTTTTTGCATTTTGTCGATGCATTGTTTTCTATTATTTTTCCCAGAATGACCAGGATTTTGTCATCCGGGAGAGCTCTCAGCGTGGCTTCTGTTCCAGCTGTCTGCGTGATTTTAATTCTGTTGCAGTTGGTGTCCTTGTTTCCACTTACTGCCGTTTTTATTTCTGGGTCTCCTTTCGGTTTTTCCTTTAATGTCTCTCCCTTGTCCTTCTTTTCTGTGCCTCTGACTATAGGGCTTGCGGTCCTGTTCTTTTCTGTCAGGTTTGGAGTTCTATCTTTTCCAGCTGGAATGGTCCTCATTTTTTCTTCCCCGGACTGCGATCTGGTTGTCATTATTTCTATCTCTTTCTCGTTGCTGGTTTTATTTGATTCTCTGACTTTATTTGATTCAGACCTCACTTTTATTTTTTCCTTGAAGGTTTCAATTTTATCCCCTATTTCTGTAGGCCTATCTTTTAGTCCAGGGCTTTTGTTCCTTTCATTTTCTGTCTTTTTCGATGTAACTTCCTTAGTCTGTTTTTCTGTTTTGCTCCACGCTTTTCCTTCCCCTGACTGTATTCTGGTAATCCGTGGCATTGTGTATTTATGTTTTTAGTTTGCTACAAATACTTTTTAATTAAAATTTTTTTTTTTTTTTAAATTTTTAATGAGTTATATACCTTTATTCTTTTTAAATTATTGTCTAATTGTCCTATTCTTATTTTATTACCTATCACCGCTGACATATAATTAGTATTTATCCTCTGGTTCCCTCTGTCTAATGCTAAATAACACAAATTAAGATAAATTATGATTAGGCCTATTTTAAATGTTCAATTATACTTTGGCCTAAATATGAAGATCCCACGTGGTAGGCCAACCTGGGCTTATTTATTCTATTTCACTATTTTTAATTTATACTAGCACTCCTACTAATTATTAACAAATGTTAAAGGCGATTTAATACTACTAGAGGTACTGATATATTTATTTTCAATATCTTCTTCTTTGATCCTTAGCCGCCGACCGTCAAAGCAGTCAGTGGCCATCACGCCTAGTGGCGTCTTGTAGGGCAACAACAAATTGATTCCACTTTGCTCGGTCGGTGGCCATCCTTCGTACAGTGCCCCAACTCTGGTTCATTCTTTGCATCTCAGCCTCCACAGTCCTCCGCCAGGTTGTTTTTGGTCGGCCTCTTTTTCGTTTTCCTTCAGGGTCCAAAGCATAGCTGTTCTTGTGATGGCATCGGGGTCTCTTCTGAGGACATGACCAACCCAGTTCCAGCGTCTGCCAGCTATGATGGTGTGCATGTCCTCTTGCTTGCTACGAATAAGCAGATCTTGGTTAGTGATGGTATTCGGCCAAAAGATTCGGTGAGGTTTGGATCTAGGCATTTGTGTGGGTTGGAGTCATTTCGACACCTTCTCTGTAATCCATATGTCCAGACTGGGACCATAGAGAAGCACAGAAACACACATCTTGTTTAATCTTAATTTTGTGCTTGTGCTGTATTGGGAGGACTTCCAGATGTTGTTTAGGCTAAAGAAGGCTGTTCTTGCCTTATTCATTCTGATGTTGATGTCTTTGCCTGCCCCGCCGTCTGGCGTTACTATGCTTCCTAGGTATGTGAAGGTATCTGTCTGTACCAATTGCTTATTCCTTACCGATATGGGCTCAGGGTTGCTCACATTGAGCGTCATGACCTCAGACTTCTTTAAATTGATGTTCAAGCCCACCTGCTGGCTAAACTTCTTAAGTCTTCCTTCCGTTTTTTCCTAGGACTGTACCAATTATTAACAAATGTGTTAAAGTGCAATTTACTGCTATTCCAGATCTTCTGATATGTTTAAAATATGTTACAGACTAAAAACGAATTTATCTGAAATACGGCTGCTGTACCACACCAGACAACACGTGGCGCTTGGGCCCATTTTAATCTTTTTAACTATTTGGCTATCCCTAATTTATCCTAATATTCTTAGCTCGTAATTAACTATTCATCTAATATCAGATATAAACTAATTTTAATCTACTAATACTTAAAAAATGAAAAGGAGATTCAACTTATCTGGCTTGTGCCTTCTCGAAAATATGCATCGTCTCAAAACAACACCACGTCTGTTCGTGTGAATTTGTTGTTGTTGTTGTTGTTGTTTTCGTCTACTATGTTGCTGTAATACCCTGTTCAACCTGAAAGTTGGTTATAATTGGGGGTTGTGTAGCGTCATCCTTTTATAGGGTTTCAGTTGCGTAGTCAGTGAATAGTGTTCACCCCAAATTTTGTTGCTTTCACGTGCGCGCAACTTGAGCTGTGGTCAAAAATTGCGTCATAAACACTATTGACCACTGCGTTGTAACGTTTACAAAAACGAACGCAATTCAGGTCAACACGTGCATTTGACACTGTAAAGAACATTTGAGGTTGGTTTTTATATACCCTAGCACCAAATTTTACTTACAAACTCATAAAAACGCGCCCTCGGATAGCTATGCGTTTCTTTTTTTGAACAGTATGTGAATATTCTGTGCACTGAGCATTATACATTATATTTATATTATAATTAAATGTAAAAAATAATGTGCAATATATTTTTTATTCCACTTAAATTTAATTCTTATATTTAACCACATCAATGACGTTGTTTTTTTTACTCGTTTACATCAACTATCTATTTCCTGTTATTCTGTTAATGGCTGTCATCTACAATACTCAGTCATTTTTGCGATGTGTTTCAAAGTATTATTTTTAAATTTTAGACTTAAGCAAATAAACAGCATTTTTTTTTGGGTTATTATAAGATTATAAAATGAGCGATGATGAAGGTACGCTAGGTAGTTGTAGCAGCATGACGACACACACGCCACAGCGTAAAAAAGTGAAGCCATGGTATCAGCAGGCTTTTTGTGAGGAATGGCTAACAAACAGCGAACTGAAGGATTGGTTAAAGCTAGACTCTGGCAATCGCTATGCTGCGATTTGTACGGTCTGTTCCTGTACATTAACTAATGCCAACAAAAAAGCTTTATTGACACATAAAAGCACACAGAGGCACATGAAAAACTTTGAAGCCAAAAGCAAAACTCTGAACAAGTTGTTTTTATGAAACCAAGAGAGCCGTGTCTCCAAGACAAAATTGCTAATGCTGAGTTACTGTTGTCGGCTTTCATTGCAGAACATAATAATCCGTTTTCGCAAGCTGATCATTTGATTGAATGTTGCAAGCAGATGTTTCCAGACAGCACAATTGCTCAAAAAAATTTCACTGAAGCGCACCAAAGCTGCCTATGTGATGCAAAACGGCATTGGTCATTTCGAGCTGCTTGAAGTTTTAAACTTGTGCAGAAATAAGAATGTTATATAATCGTTGATGAGAGTACTTATTTCTCTACGAATCAGATGTTGGCAGTCGTGCGATTCTGTGACACAAAAACAAGAAAAGTAGTTGATTCACTGTTAGACCTCAATGAGGTGGAGGATGGGACTGGTCTTCGCATATTTACAGCTGTTAAGAAATTGTAGATCACGCATGCAATCCCGCTTAGTAACGTCATTGCTTTTGCTGCAGACAACTGTGCCACTATGATGGGGACTGCAAGTGGTTTACAGGCACAGCTGAAGAAAGAGATTCCACGTGTCTTTGTTCTCGGCTGTGTTTGTTATTCATTTGCTTCTTCTTCTTCTTCTTTGATCCTTAGCCGCCGACCGTCAAAGAAGTCAGTAGCCATTACGCCTGGTGGCGTCTTGTAGGGCAACAACAAATTGATTCCACTTTGCTCGGTCGGCGGCCATCCTTCGTACAGTGCCCCAACTCTGGTTCATTCTTTGCATCTCAGCCTCCACAGTCCTCCGCCAGGTTGTTTTTGGTCGGCCTCTTTTTCGTTTTCCTTCAGGGGTCCAAAGCATAGCTGTTCTTGTGATGGCATCGGGGTCTCTTCTGAGGACATGACCAACCCAGTTCCAGCGTCTGCCAGCTATGATGGTGTGCATGTCCTCTTGCTTGCTACGAATAAGCAGATCTTGGTTAGTGATGGTATTCGGCCAAAAGATTCGGTGAATTTTTCTTAGGCATGTTGTGTGAAAAGAGGACAATTTCGACATTTTCTTCTCTGTAACTCTCCAGCTCTCCGCGCCATAGAGAAGCACAGAAAGCACACAGCTCTGATATCATCCTAATTTTGGGCTTGTGCTGTACTGAGAGGACTTCCAGATGTTGTTTAGACTAAAAAAGGCTGTTCTTGCTTTGTTCAATCTGTTGTTGATGTCTTTGCTTGCTTCGCCGTCTGGTGTTACTATGCATCCTAGGTATGTGAAGGCATCTGTCTGTTCCAGTTGCTGATTCCTTACTGATATGGGCTCAGGGTTGCTCACATTGAGCGTCATGACCTCTGTCTTCTTTAGGTTGATGTTCAAGCCCACCTGCTGGCTATACTTATTAAGTATATCCGTTTTTTTCCTGGATGTGTTGATGTGAATGTGCTAGCAGTGCAATGTCATCTGCATATTCCAGATCTTCCAATGTAGAAAATGTAGTCCATCTTATTCCTCTTTGACTGCCCTCTGTTGTCTTGCGCATCACCCAGTCTATGACTGTTAAAAATAGAGTGGTTGATAAGGGGCATCCCTGTCGTACTCCTATCTTCACTTCAAAGGTTAGGTTGTTCTGCCCAATGCTACACGTAAAGTTGGCATAAAGGCTTTTTATGATTGACACTATTGTCACGAGGAGCGAATGAGTTTGTATTTCGAATTTCTATACCCATTGTCTGCACCAGACATCGTTGGTCAACAGTCATGGGAAACCCACCAATTTTACGGGGAATGTTTACATAACAATAGACAGCGCTCTGAATAATCCCTGTAGCAAGCCACAAATGTCGCATGGAATGTTTTCACAACAAGGAGACATTAGGTCAACAGACTATCGCGGTAATCGACACTAAGTCTCGGGTGTATTTACCCAAGGCCAGTAATCTACAAATATTATTTCGGCTTGTAGTAGAACATAAAGGTGGTCAGTCGGACTTCACGGAAAATATTGGAGTAACGGAGACCCAGAGTCTGAGAGAATATCAACATAAAGGAGTAAAGAATACGGCATTAGAGAAAGACTATTAAAGACGAACACAGACAGATTGTCTGGGGGAGGAAAAACAAGAAAGCGAACATTGCAAAAACTTTACACAGTAAAAGGGGGACTGGTTGTCTGCCGGGAACAATGAGTAATGGAACTTCCCACGATATCAGAAGCAGACACGAGAAAAGAGCCAGGGGCCATCGGAACACTACATAACCCAACTAAATTGATCGCTCAGTATTGCAAGAGCCAGCATTCCGCCAACATACTTGGGGTCTAGATTTCAGGACATTGTGTCAGTGAATTCTTTATATGGACACCAAGGTTAGTGTAATATAGTTTGTACCTTATTATTATATCTTAACTTCAGTCAGGTAATATATACATATTTTCCATAAATATAACAATGTAAATACCCGTCACGTTTTATTATAATATTATATTTCATACTCATAAGTACAGGTTGCAATAAACACCATGCAGAGAATTATTATATTTATAACATTGCACAGTTTCCAGTAACTACAGTATAACGAAATAAATACAAGACACTTTTATTTTGCCTCTTACATTACCTGTTAACCGTGCAGTAAACACCGCGCAGTCATTCATTATAGTGATAAGATTTCACATACAAGAATACACTACAGGCGTAACATAGATTACGGGGTACTTATAAGGGTTCGTTATTTTATCCATCGCAGTGGTAGAGACAGGGACCATTTGAGATAACTCAGCCTTCGTCTACTACTTTTGAGAAGACGCAGCAATAGAGACCGCAGTCAGCAACTCATAGCTTGACTGCCTGCGTCAGGACCAGCGAACCAGAGCTGGTCAAGACCGTGCTCCACCTCCACGTGTTGGTCCTGGAAACAGTCTGCAGCAGTGCAGGCTGGCTGAGCGAGCACGGATCGAAGAGGGAAGGCAAAACCGGTCCTAAAAACGCCGTGCAGAAGTCGGATGTGTCGACCGAAAGGTGCAGATATCACAGCTTAGGCGTAAACAGACACAACGCAACCACCGTCCTTTTCAGGACGAACGAGGAAGAAGAAGAAGAAGTCTACTACTTTGTTGGCGTTAATTACGGGACAAGCTAAAAGAGTAGGGCCGACCCGAGATACTGCGACGACACGCATGTCACAGATAATTAACAGCACCAAACCTACCCATACTCCACGAGGGTCAGAAAGGAATTTGCTAGGCGGTGAAGGAGCTTTCTATCATCGACCACCCACACAGAAAAGTAAGCAGACAATACCCAGAAGGATTGCTGCATTACTAAGAGCTGTCCACGTGAATTTATGATCAGAAGTTGCAGGAGCAAAACGGACGATCTTTACAACAAGTGCCTTTGAGAAATCTTGATCAGAAGTGGCAAGAGCAGACGGACGATCTTGTAAGCCCAGTGCCTACAAAATTTATCGAGATCCTAAATTACCTGCAGTAATGGACAGATTCTCCCCGTAAAAACTGATGCGCAAACAAATTCAACTATATACCATAGTTCACCATCCTCACCACCTGAGAAAAATATCTTCACCACACAGGGACATCTGCATATCAGACGAAGTCCCCCCCGCATAACATTGCTTCTACACAACCTAGGAACAAGCCACCTCAGACGCGCGTGGCAATGTCAACACTCGCTTTGTGAAGAACAAAAGAACAGGCCATCGACACCTGACGAAATAAAGTGGACCATCCAGTATTATTGAATGCAGACAAAGACTTGTCCAGTGTATACAAATACCCAGAGTTATATTGACAGTCAGTCAGAAACCTGAAACAAGATATCCTTTTGTTAGTATTTAGGACTCACTTACATCCATCATGATCATCGTCGAGTATAGTCTTAAGATTCATTTGTGTAATTTGCTTTAACTAATATCTTTCTTCACAGGGATAGTTAATGTCATTCCTAGTTGCATTTGTATTAGTGTAATTGAATGTTGTTATATTTCAGTAATTCAATAAATGTTGTAGTTGTGTTTGCTTTACCAACACACGTTAATTACCTATATAGAGAAGGAAAGAAAGTGTGTGAAAGAGACATACATTTCTTCCTTTCTTCCTCTTCTGTTCACTCAGTGTAATAAGGGAGGTCGGTGCTCGTTAGCATTATAATATAGAGAGGGGATAGAGTGGTAGGAGTTACAGTGTCACGAGATTCAGAATCACTGGGACTATCTGCAGGGAAATTATCTCAGAGTCTTACATTCGCCTTCTTCACTCCTGCTGCCTATTTCCAACCGGTTGCCAGGCAAACCTGAGCCATTGACAAAGCCGGCACCACACAGAGAACTCTCTGGTTACCCTTCGGGATAACCCTGTGACAACTATGCAGCTTGGAATTCCATAAGCCCTCAGTATTTTCCATAAACTGTCCCTATGTATACTGTCAAAAGCCTTTTCAAAATCAACGAAATTAATGTACAGCTGTCTTTGCCATTCTGAGCACTGCTCTATAATGTTCCTGAGGGTAAATATATGATCTACACATCTTCTGCTCTTTCTAAATCCAGCTTGTTCTTTCCTCAGTTTGTGGTCTACTGCTTTTGAGATTCTCTGTATAATTATCCTGCCTAGTATTTTGCTGGGAACTGAGAGAAGAGTGATTCCTCTCCAATTATTGCAGTCTGCAAGATCTCCCTTCTTGGGAAATTTGACAATTATTCCTTTTCTCCACTCTGTTGGTGTTGTCCCTGTTTTCCAGACTTGTGCAAATAGTGGTTCTAATAGTTCTGCTTCTAGCTCAGGGTCTGTCTTAAATAGCTCTGCATTTAAGTTATCATGACCAGGTGCTTTTCCATTCTTTAACCCTTTGATTGCTGTGATGATTTCTTCTTTTCATGGGATGTCTGTATTAACATCTAGATCATTTTCAGCCTCAGGAACATTTAATTGTGTCTCTGTGGGTTCCTTATTCAGAGTTTCTCTGAAGTGCTCTGCCCATCTTGTTTCCTGTCCCTCTACTGTCGTGATGAGATTTCCATGCTTATCTCTTACTGTAAAGTTGTGTCACACTGTAAAGTGTCAGTCTGTAAAGAAGTGTGGTGTGTTCTCTTTCTTCTGTAAAGCTCCACTATCAATCACTGTAGCATGTTGTTTGTGGTGCCACTACTGTATATGTCCATTGTAGTGTACAGAGTTGTTGGGATCAGGCATGCTCCAGTCTACCCAGCTGTAAATGGGTAACTCACCCTAGTCCTAAGTTAGGGAAGGCAAAGGCAGCTGTAAATAGTAGTTTCCCTCTAAGGCTCCAGGGGAAGCAGGCCCTAAACTTGGTCAATTCAACCGACGCAGGATGGTGTAGATATGGAGTAGAAGTGTAGAGTGTGATTAACGCGAATGGTGTACTGTTCGTGTTCTGACCAATCTAAACACTCATTCACTTGTGTCTACAAGGCACCAATGCAGACTGCTGGAATCTTTGTTTACACAGTTTATTTAGACGCACACACTGGGACATAACGAGTAAATCATGGGTACAGGTTGACACATCAATTTGCAGGCATACATAGTAGATCCCAAGTCATGACACATTCATAAATAATGGGTAGTACATCAATAGCTTCCAATGTCATGATACATAATGGCCGCATCCCCTATCTGACTAAGCGCGTCAGTGAAGGCGGATCGGTAAGTAACTAAAGTTGCTTTATGTTCACAGTTTATATCATATTATGAAACCATGAAAGGGGTTTCTATCAAAATTGAGATCTCCTTGCCACTGTCCGAATAATAAGATACATGCCCCGTTCTTTGGACAGTGATTCAAAAGTATGATGACAGGAATGTAACATGGCCGCCTTCCTGAGTCGTCGCTCACTCACTCACAGGAGGGTATATCTAAGCCAAAGTTAATTTGAAATACTTATGCATAATTTCTTAAAGTTCCTCCATACAGATCTACAGTAATCCAGTTACTTCACATAGACATAATTACTGTATGGAAGCCCGTCATCTTCGTCGATACAAATGTGACCCTAGCGTTGCGAAGCACAAAATTCCAGCTAGGTCTAACCGACATGAGATCATCAAAAATAGGGTCTGGAATTACCTGGAGTCCGAATCATACATGGTACCGTACATTAGGAGAGTCTCTAACACAACTCTAGTAGAGACACAATCTCCTATAGAAGAAAAACCACTTCATAAATCATTTTTCCTAAAGAATATACCAGCCCTTGAAAATGCGTACCCGCCATTGTAACGGTACATCGGAACTCATCACGACTCGTCAAGACAACTCCTACTTCCGCTAGAGCGGCATAACAAGAATATAGTCCTGCCTACCCATCAAAAATATACAATATAGGACTGATTCTACTTGTACTAATAATATGTAATACATATGAATTCAGGCCATAAACATAATAAGCAAATTAATCTATTTTCTGGCCCTAAGAAATAAGTACGGACATGGGTGTCATATCCATGCGCCGAATCAATATCAAGAACGATTACTCCTATAATCAAAAGGGTAAAACAATCATGGATTATCTAGCTTTCCCCATAGACAGCATTTTCATACACAAATGAATGAATGTCTATATTTTTTCCATATTAAATAGCCATATCGATTTTTGTAATATGTGCGTCAAAATATGCACGCAACACTTACTAATGTAATATTGTTTGCACCTCGTTTTCCACTGATGATTTTAGTTATTTTGTATACTGTGCTTTGTTCATTTCTCAGTGCTGCCTCTTCTGCCTGTCTTGCAAGGTCATCCAGAAATGTCCTTTTGTTAGCACGGGTTTGACGTTTAAGGTAGTAGTATACCTTGATAGGGTAAAAAACTCAAATTTTCCTTTCAGAATCAAACAACCATGGGTATAGTGTTAGTATGGACTTAAAATGTTTGTCCACATAATGACCTCATTAATTATGCAAATTAGCTATCCAATATGGCCGCCGTAGTGAATAAATTATACACCTTGTTTAAAACATCATAACTATGTTATTTGTACAAGGATCTAACTGAAACTTGACAAATTGAATCATTATATATAGCGCGAGGTCATGAACTAAAATGACAGAGATTGACAGAAAGGTTAATTTTTAATGAATTTTCAAAATTTATATTTCTGGAATGTTTGATATTTGTGCCTCATTATATATGCATGATGGTCATAAAACTAAAACTTTGAATTCAATTGTATCCATTTTAGGTCAGAATCTGTAAGATTATATGACAACCAACTGTGTTAATTTTCATGTCAATTGAATGTACAGATCCAGAGATATCTTGTTTCAAAGATCACCAATTATGCTAAAAAGACAATTCCGAGAAAACAAAGAAAAATAGAAAAAGAACTCACAAAATGAAGTTTAATGAGCTCCTGTTGAATAAAGGTCTCCTTCTACTGCAGCTGCAGTGTCTATGAATCCCCTTTTCAGTGCTCTCAGGGTCTTTCCATTGCAATGTCCTTACTTGCTGAATAGATCCTGTGCAGCGTTCTGCTGTATGCTTTCTTTGCCATGGGTTGACTTGTGTTTATGTATATCGAAAAATTCTGCAATGCACTGTGGCCTTTCCCAATAGAACGCACAAATGTCACAATTCGCACATTTACTTCTTTGTTTGTGAGTAGCTGAAGATGAAACATCAGAAGTATTGAAGTTTGCATTCCAATAGGGCGAGTTTGTGCGCTTGATACAGATTTCGTGACAAAAGACAGTCCGAGTCTCTTCGACGATCTCATAGGTCAGTGAGTACTGATAACATTTGTCACTTCTAAAGTTAGCGCATAAAAAACCCAAACAGTAGTTTTTACACCCATAAGGATAAAACCCATTTCCTCTGTTGAAATTCATTTTTAGCTTATCCATTCACTTTCTTGGACCTTTATGACCTTTATTTTCTTTGCTGAGGAGCACAGAGGCTTTATAGCGTCACTTTCGACAATAGGTGTCTCATTTTCAGGCAACAGTTTGTTGGTGTACACGCCTCCCAATCTTTGTCTTATTTCCCATTGTGAACAAAAGAAGCTCTGCTAACTACTATTATACAGAATCAGTATAAAACTAGCAATAGAGTTGATGTTGGTGAAAATGCACAATGCATGTAACAAATGTTGAAATTTACGATCAAAGCTTTCTAGACACACACTTTTGAAAAATTCATAAGAAATCATTGAGTGATTCCCCGTGGAAAAATTATAAATATCTTTTTCCTGTTATAATAATAATAAATTCTTTAAGCGCCAAACACGGCGCATAAGGCAGAAACCAGTGCTCTCCAGGTTGTTCGTTGTGACGCCACTCCTCTTAGCTCTTGCACATTATTTAGGCCCAACGTTCTTGCCCTTCTCTTATTATTTTCTTTCTGAGTGTTTTCAATTTTGGTCTTCCTTTTTTTTCCGCTTACCCTCAGGAACCCAAGTGAGCGCCTGTAGTGGTATTCTGTTGTTTTGCATTCGTAGGACATGACCGATATATGACCATCGTCTTTTCCTTATATAGTCGGAGACATATTTCTGCCTAGAGTCTTCTCTTATTTGTCGATTAGTCTTGAATTCTTTCCAACTGATGTTCATGAGTTGGGTTCGGTCTAAGACATTTAACTTTCTCGAATGTATTCACTTGTTCTCCAATGATTTTGTTATTTTCCAACTCTCACAGCCGTATGTTAACACTGAGATAACATTATTGAATTAAACAGACGAAGCTTGGTATGTATATTCAATGATCGTAATTTCCAAATGTTAGATAATCTATTGAAGGCGCTAGCTGCCAAAGCAATTCTAGTATGGATTTCTCTTGTTGTGTCACCATCCTGAGTCATTTTACTGCCTAAATAATTGAAACTTTCAACTTTCTGTAGTTTTTCCCCGTTCAAGATGATATCAAAGGTCTCGTTAGAAAAGTTCATAGCTTTAGTTTTAGAGGCATTTATTTGGAGACCAATTTTAACCGAGAGATGACACAAATTATTTATTGCTTCTTGGGATTGTCTTGGTGTTGAACTTAAGAATCTTACATTCCAGTATCCAATTTTAGAAATCTCCTTAGCCCCCAAGATATTAGAGTGAGTCATGTTTACTGTCGAGCCTGGTTCTGTTTCGGTAACAATAGCTTGTTTTACGATAGTGAATTGTTAACTCACTGATCAACCCTCCGATCCAACCGACCGATTCGAGGGTTTCGAGGTCAGTTATAGGAAAATATCTACACCACTAGATACTCTGGTGTATCTTTTATTCTATAATTTAACATAACATGGTGATATCCATCGAAATATACACATTGCCTCAGTATAATTATAATTTCGCAGTTTTACAATTACGCACCTTCATGTTGGGTCATTATTCACATGGTAACCAACTATAAACATTGGTTGCTATGCAAATCACTCAAGGGGGTGTGTGTAGAAAAACACTGATTCCTATCAAACCAGAGTATCTCTAAGCTTCTATGAATTATTTTTAGTTCAAGAACATGTTGACGATGATTTAAAGCACGAAAATGAAAATTGTTGGATTTTTATCTTTTTTAACCTTTTCTGGGTATACTTCTACCTTAACTTCCTTGTCCAGCTGACTGTACTGTTCACTATATATTGCCTTTAACCTGGGAGACTTAGCTTCTGTTTTCTTTCTTTTCATTTCCTTTCTCTTCGCTATGGTGTTTAGCGTATCTGGTGTTATCCAGTCTTGGCTCTTTCTTTCCTGGAATCCCAAGCATGACTTGCTTCTTTCCTTGTATATTGTTGAGATGGTGTTGAATCTCTGGTCAACATCATCGGTCTCTGTTCTTTCCTGGCTTTTGATAATCTCATATCTTCTCTTTACGTCGACCACGAAAGCTTTTCTGGTGAGGGGATCCTTCAGTTTCGTGAAATTGTATCTTTTCTGTTTGACTGCAACTGGTCCAGCAGCTCTGAGTTTCACTTTCAGTCTTGCTACTACTAGGTGATGATCACTTCCCACATCTGCGCCTCTTCTTATTTTCACGTCTTGTAATGCATGTCTCCATCTGCCATTGATCATTATGTAATCTATCTGGTTTCTGTCTCGTCTGTTTGGTGATTCCCATGTTAACTTGTGCACTTCCTTGAGTGGAAAAAGTGTTCCTCCAATGACCAGGTTGTTAATACTGCAGAAGCTTATTAATTTGTCCCCATTCTCATTTGCTGTTCCACTGCCGCATTCTCCCATTACTCTTTCGTTATAATTATTGTGTGCTCCCACTTTCGCATTTAGGTCTCCCATTACTATAATGTGATCGCACCTGGGTGTAGTTTCCATTTCTTTTTGTACCTGTTGATAGAACTCGTCCTTGATTTCTTCATCGCTTTGTGCAAATGCTACCAGCAGCCACCTACCATCTTGGCTTGAAATTTTCATAAAGAATGTCTGCTTCTATTTTTCGCGTAATAGTAAATGTGATAAAGTACATTGATACAGCGATAAAAGTATTATTTATAAGTATAAAAGCCCAATTTATATAAGTAGAAACACTATAGTACATTTGCGACGCGCCGTTTTCCCCCCGCCAGTCAACGCATTGATTTTAGCAAGACAGAACGTAATGTATAAGGGTACCGTGTCCTTGTATTATAGATAACTTTTTGACAGTATTAGCCTTATTTCAGACCAACATAGGAGATAGGAAAATGTATTTTTAGACTGCGCCTATTGACACTAGAGGTTGAAACACGCAAAATTGTTGGCAAAAGAAAGCCACGGCACTAATAATTGTTCGTTACATTGGTAGCAGAGGTTTAAAAATATCACGCCACGCCAACTCTTCTTCTACTATAAGGCACACAGTGGGAATACATAAACACACACGCCTTACTCTAACTGCAAATTAGTACATTTTATGACGTCACCAACTTGTTGTTGCTGCAGTTTGAACAAAGCGCGAATGGAAAAGAGGTGGCGTGTTTAGGAGATAATGGAAATTGAAACTGATATGGAAAATTTATGAAATTCTTTATTAATAGGCTTAGGCCCATAAAAGTTATCTAGTTTAAGAGCTGGTCGTCTCCTGATAAATAATATGCCTTAAAATATAAGGTCCGACAGATAACACGAAAGATATTGACAACATACTGTATTGGTCGGTACAGACAGGCAGACGGACTGATCGTCTTTGCATTTGCTAACGGTGATTTTTTGGACGCGTTAGAGGAAATGAGTCAAGCCATAGTACATGTAATTCTATTGAATGAGGGGTAGACAAGGGGGAAAGAAATTATGGGATGGCCCAAAACTAAAAATATATTTTGACCGTGGAAATTTGGAAGTGAGTGAGAGGCAGACTTGTTATGTCAAAAATCAAGACTGTTTTTAGCTTTTAATGCCAAAATGGGACAGACCGACAGACAGAGGTACGCCTTGTATTGTGTACTTTTGACATTCTTTGGGAAATTTTGGCTTTATTTTCAAAAATTTGAAATTGAAAGTTAAATAGTTGGACCTCATTGGCCAATGCATTTTATATCAATAAAAACTTAGATAGGAGGGACGCCATTTGTTTAGAAACTGTCCAAGTGTCAGGACGATAGATGAGTGTGAAGTTTGAATATATACTAAAGCAAATATTGTAATAAGATTTCATAGTCACACAAGCAGCAGCAGTGCTGAATCAGTGCCAATCGTCGTTCCTGTGTTTTATTTCTTGATCTGTGGTAAGACTGAAATTATTAACAATTGTTATATTATTAATTGTGTTGTTTGACTTGGGTAATGAAGATATTTTACGACAGTAAGTACATAAGTCCCTAGTAGACTTATGCAAAGCCTACTTGTTGCTCCACCATATTGTATTATCAAACTACCAGAGAGGTAGAACCAAACGACTTTGTACATTATCATCGGGGATCATAACACCTATCCTATTTTACGGAAAAGATCATGGATATTTGTAGAGATGTTGTAGCCAGTAGAGGAGAGGAAATGAAAAACTGGTACAAACTGTTACATTATTGAGGTGGAGGTGCTGGGTCGGTCAGACAGATCTGACCCTAGTCTTTACTTTTGCATGTATTATAACTTGTGTATTTGAGGGACTTGATGTTTTGATTTTCAACTGATTGATAGTGAAGGTGGCTGTCGCAGTACTAGCGCCATACCACTGGAGCTGAAGCTTTGTGGTCAGTTCCTACCAAGAGTATCTCAGAAAGATCGAGACAGTGGCTGTCGACAGAAAAGACAACGCTCAACTACAAGTCACTGGGCCAGTTAAGTACATCAAACTGGGCCCGGAACTCTTCATCAACGCACTTCTATGATATAAAATAAACTGTTTAACATACCGATAAAGTGTTCCCAATTAAAGTACAGACTATAAATAAAAGTCTTGAAAAGAAAGATAGGGTGTGATGTACACATCCCGACCCGCACTCCTGTAACAGTGTAGTGAGATTAATTTAAATCAACACCATTAAGTAAAAATCATATAACGTGTATGGACAGATGGTCCTTTTTAGTTAAGTAAAATTTCCTATATATATGTATATATTCACACATTGATTACATTTTCAGTTGACAGTCCTGAACAAATGAATATCTAGTTCAGGACAAAATAAAATTGTAAAAAAAGTTATCATCACAAAAATTTAAAAACACTGTGTTAGTTGAGTTGATCATAGAGATTAATAGTTGTTTATATGTGTGTTTGTGGGTTTAATTAACATCACACCACATTTGCAATACCCTAGACAATTTAGACGTAGCTATCATACATACTAGTCAAGAATAGGTCTGAGTGAGATCGTAAGGTGGTAGCAGAAAGGTACCCTGAAAACTCACTCTAACCTTAGATATTCAGGGACCTTCACAGCTGACCTCACTCAGTACAATACTACAATAGGAAATACTAGAACAACAATCACAACACCAAAACCACCAGAGTAAAAGAAATCTCCAGTTCCAGTTAATACAAGATGTAGTTCAGGCCCAGAAACATAAAGTGTTGAAGCTGTGTAAAACACGCTGGCTGTCCCGTGAAGCAGTCATTGAGAAGATCCTTGAGCAATGGGATGCTCTGCATTTGTATTTCCAATCCGACGCTTCAGTTGACAACGTCGACGGTGCAGGGCAAATCCTGCAGACGATGAACACTGTTGGCACGAAGCGCTTGCTTCTATTACTAGGTAAAGTTAACGTCATGAACGTCGAATTCCATTCCGAGAACTTCCGCCTTCACAAAGTGTACACGAGTGTAACAAGAGAGTATCGTTTTGTTTTTTCTCAGTAAGTTTATTAGTCAGGAAGTATTGCAGCATGAGCATCGCACTCTTGCCTACATTGATCGTTCGGATGTACAGTTGCAGAAGAAATTGAATTACATTGAGCTCGGTGGACGATGTGAAGCGCAGTTAATCCGACAAAGAAGTCCAGTTTCACAAGGCTGTATTGGCTTACCTGATTGAACTTTGTACTCAAATACAACACGGATTCCCACTTGGACAAAACAGTGTTCTGGCGCAAATGCAGCTGTTGGATCCAAAGCAAGCTCTATAGATCAACAAACCTTCTGTCATTCCATTAGCAGCGCAGTTCCCAACAGGTGTTTCAGAAAAGAGCCCTGATCGTCTGTCTGATCAATGGCGAGAACTGGCATCGTACCGAAAAGATCTTGGACATCTGGTGGATGAGGGTACGCCCGCATTCTGGCTGGGACTGCAACAAGTAACAGATGCTAATAACCAGAAGAAATTTGATATTTTGGCTGACCTCATGTGCACCCTTAATGCACTGTCTCACTCCTCAGCATGCGTTGAAAGAGTGTTTTCGAATGTTAACTTAGTTAAAACTAAACAAACCAACAAGCTTTTGTGTGAAACAGTTTCCAATCGAATATTAGCCAAGCAAGCAGTTGCCAAAGATGGAATTTGTCATAAGTTTAATCCAAGTAAAAGCGTGGTTGAAGATGTGAGTGAAGGACGTTGTCGGCAGATATATGCACAGATTTTCGAACTCCACAATCAAGATTCCACGAAGTCAATTCATTCATAAAATAATCTGGGTATTTCTGGGGTTTTTTAAAGAAGAAAATCTGGGTTTATCTTTAGAACTTGAGTGGCAACCTTGTAGAAGACGGTCATTCCGTTTTTACTAAAATGGCCACCTTGGTGTGTGTTTATTGTAGTCGTTTGGAAATAATTTTTTAATTAAATGTTCATATGCATAAATACCTTTCGTATTTTAAAATGGCCGATGGGAAGCATAGTGCATTGGAGGCTGCCATATTGTGACTCTGTGTGGCGTGTTTGCATGTAATGCGGTGTGGAATTAGAAATTTGAGGCGTTGTGTATTATAATGTAGCCTAACATGTAGCCTAGACTACGATGTTGAAATGGACAATTTCCTATCTTTCGTACCTTTTTGGTCCGCAGTGAATATATGTAGTTAAGTGTTGTTTCGTAGCAGTTAGAATTAGGGTTAGTATTATGGTTAACACTAACCCTAACACAAATCCTAATTCTAACCCTAAGCGCTACGAAACAACACTTAACTACATATTTTCACTACGGAGCAAAAAGGTACGAAAGATAGGAAATTACCTTGAAATGAATATATTTCGTTCATTTTAGTTGAAATTTGTTTAGTTTAATAGTGGGTGTTTTACATTGTGTCGAAGTGATACGTTCACTTGTTCGGACAAAATGGCTGACCTTGGTCTACTATCCTTCCCATTTACATGAAAATGAAGGTGAATGGCTGTACATTAGGGCCTACTCTTATGCAGCAAGCGTTCATTGAAAAAGTATTAGTTATCCAAGGTAAAAATGGAGGCTAAAAAATGCGATACAAAATTTAAAAAAAATATTCACTTAATTAAATCCTTCTAGAATTGTTCCCCAGGAGAATGTCTAGGAGTAGCCTAAACTGTCAAAATGTCACAAGCAGATGTATTCTAACAAAGCGCAATCAGTTTTTAGTCAATAAACACAAATTATTAATTTCACAGATTACAACAACAGGTCACATGCTTGTAAAAAACATGAAATTTCAGTTATAAGGCCTAGCCTACATAATACAAATATGAATATTAGAACAAAGTGTTTGGTTTTATTTTTGTTTTGTCTTATTTATTTATTTTTTTAAACATACAAGATGTCAGATTTTTTTGCTGATAGGTAATAGATGTTTATAGTCCTGTCTAAGCAGAGGTGATAGTGTTAACTATGTGAAAGTAAGGTGGAAGAAATAGTTTCTTTCACGAGGGGTAAACAGTCTCTGGGTTTAGTAATTTCTCTAATCCAGCCTATCAGTATGACTTTCTTTAAATCAGACGCACTTTCTCTCCTTGTACAAGATACAAGTTACACTGCACCCACATGCACAAACTTCTGTGACAAATACGCACAAACGTGAAAACAAACTAGGCTATGGATAACAGATAGGGTAGGAGTTGACCAACGCAATAACTAAAGGTTTATTTATCACTAGAACTTTACAACATAAATCATAGGCTATATGTCAATAGATCATGGTTTACAGACAAAAAGGAAATTAATCAAATAGGTTCTCCCCTCTGGTAAAGGAAAAGAAAGAAAGATCCCAACAGAGGTTAATTAACCCAAAAGATCAAAAGTTAACAATAAGGGTATGGAATAGTCAGTAAAGAAAAACCAAAGAACAAGTTCCTAATTAATCTATCCCGTAAATACTCAGGTTAGTAAGAACAAAAGAAAAGAGTTGTATGATAGTGGTAACAATGGCAATAAGTTTCTTTCTCCGTTCATTCAATTCACATACATACAGTGGCCACTTTTTCAGATTTGCTTACCCAATACTTGATGCAGGCATTCCGTGGAAATAAACACTAATAAGTAATATATATTCAGTGTTCAATTAAATTTGCCAAATCCAGCCCCAGACTTCGCCGTAGTTGCTGACTGGTCACTAGTCGCTATGTCCTGGATCAAAAAATAGATCAGTTGGTGGGAGTAAGGTTCTTACATCGCTGACGTAGGATGAAAAACAGGAAATTAGATTCTGAACAATATATTTTGTCTGCTGAGATTGATATAAATGAAATCTGGTAATAGTTCTGGTCCAGTTTATATTATAATTATTGTTCTAGTTTGGTCTCTCTCATAACTGAGGAAAATGGACCGCACAGGTCATAGCCCGAAGACTCAACAATATTATAAAGTTTCTGGTTGCTTATACACTGATAAGACTATAAGAACTCAAGTTCAATATGGCCGTAAGTTTGCTAGTATGCAGGTTTGATCAGCCTAGACTATAGGAAAGAAATATAAACATTAAACCATAATATCAATATTATCTCTAACACGTGTTTAAAGTAGGACCTCGTCACCACTCCGTTATAAATTAGATTTAAAACACAAGTGTTTAGCCATCCTATCGCTTTTAACGCGTGATATGAACAGTTGTCATTTATAAAATCGCAAAAATGGATATAAGTAAATAATATATATACCATCAGTAGACAGTTATTTATGTATGTACTAGTCAATTTAAAACATCTCTTTCTGGGGAAAAGCGAGTAATTAAATTTACCTTACTGCTGGAAAAATTAAGCTATAAGTTATTCAATTAACACAGAAAATCCCAGTAGAATATAGTGATAAACTTTAACTCTTAGTATACGAGCGGCCTCCTAGAGAGGCAGATGATCGGCAGTTGATCATATTTTGTGGAATTGAAAACAATATAAATCCTAATTATAACCCATCAGAGGTTGAACGGAATATTTTTCATCATAAAATATGAAGAAAAAAAATCCGGAAGAGGGAATTAAAAATATTAGTTACACATGAATGCTGTGGTTGTTATATATGACAATGATTGTTAGTAAATGCATCTTGTGCATAATATAAAATTATGTCAACAACAATTATTACTTGTGCAAGGTAAAATGGAGGCTGATTAAAAGATGAAGTAGTAGGTAAAAAAAGCAATAAAAATATATAATATATTCTTACCTTGTCCTGTAACTGCTAACCTTGTCATCATCGGTTATATCCATGAGAAAACACAGAATGTCACACACAAATATGTTCACACAATGTATAAACATTATTTTATTATTAAATAAGAATCAAAGAAGAAGATAAGCAAAAATATATATAGGTTCTGCCTAGATATGTAGAGGCATACTAATGGGGGGAGGGGCCGCAGTCCACCCCGAGCGACAGTCAGAAGGGGGGTGCTATCGAGAGAGTGGAAATGTCAGTATAAATGTTGAAACTAAATAAAATATTCCCGAAATAATTTCGTCAAATGTCGACAAAATTACTTTCTTCCCTTTCCATGACGAAGGCCTTGTGCCTGCAGTGTTGGCTATTTTCTTTGTCTCTTGTCTTAATAAGACAAATCACCTTTTCTTTGTCTCTTATCTTAATAAGACAAATCACCATTTCTTTGTCTCTTGTCTTAATAATACAAATCACCTTTTCTTTAATTTTTTTGTTGTTGTCGTATTCATTCAATCGACAAAATTGGGAAAAAGCCATGTTTCGTTTATTCTTGGCAAGACTTCTCATCGCCAGCACAAAGGCTAGTTAGTTGACATTAAAGCCTTGTGTAATCACCTCACCTCACCTCACCTCACAGGATTTCCTCTTGTGTTATTTGGTTAGGGACCAAGCATGACACTGACAGCAACATCAATGAAGATATCGGTTTGGAAATTGGGAGGCATTTGGAAGCTGCCAAAATCAGTGCTGAAGAGGCTAAGAAATGGACAGCATTGTAGTTGCTGGAGTTTATTGTGAAATGGAATTTTTGTGAATCTCTACCAAGCTTGTTACTGTGTTCGAGATTCTTTTTAACTGTCTGTTACTTCGTGTGAGAGAAGTTTTTCATAATTGAAATTGATTAAATAAAACAATTTTTCTGCTCGACAGTGAGTCATACCCGATAGAGAAATCTGGCTTTAATTTCTATTGAGCATGAATATGCACAGAAAATGAATTTTGATGAGATCAATTAGTTTGCAGACATGAAGGCTCAAAAGCAGAGTTTGTGAATGTTGTCCATTTATGTTCTAAAGAAGAGGATAAAAGTTGATACTTTATTTTCTTTGTGTGTGTGTGTGTGTAAATATTTTGTTTGCAAATGAAATGTAGTACAATTACGTGTTCACTGAATTTTTAAAGTAATGCATTTTTTTTTAAAATTTACGGTTTTGACACTGCTGTTTAAACATCTGTTTGTAAGCACAATGTATTTTTCTGTTGTGCATTTTAATTTCACACATTTTTTTCGGGAAAATCTGAGGTGCGGGTGGTTGCCAAAGGAAAGCTCCACCACGGGTGCCAAATGCTTCAGGTCCGCCGCTGTAGATATGGATAAGCTTTGTAAATAATATATTCTTTTTCCCTTTTCTGATATGTTTTGAAATATCCAGTTTTTACATGCCAGTGACCTTTTTTCATTCTGTTAATTATTTTCTTAGGATTTAATAATAAAGAGATCAGTCGTATTTCGCTTGGGAACATGGACATCAAAACCAATGTGCATTTGCCCAGGACTACCCCAGGGCTCTCCCCTATCACCAGTGCTGTTTAACATCTACACAGCAAAAGTAGCAACCTTTCAACCAACAGGACTGGGACGAACATTAACTTTCACACATGACATACTCATGTACAGAACTGGCTCAGACAGACAGGAAATGGTCCAAGGCATACAAGAGACACTAAAGGCGGTTTCTAAATGGTGTGAGGAAAGCGAGGTCAGTCCCAACAAGGCCTGTGTGATGTTGTGCTCTTTGAACAACTCCAAAGTAAAAGCAGACCTTTCAGACATCACTTTCAATGGGCAGAACATTGAAAGGTGACATGCTGAATTATCTGGGAGTAATTTTTGATCATAGGGTATCATTTAAGCATCATGTCAAAGTGATCATGCAGAAATGCAAGCGAGGACTGGCAGTCTTAAATACAATGGCTGCTGCGCACTTGGAACAGAGACAAAATGTGAATGACTGGAACGCATTCAAAATGAAGGCCTGTACAAGTGATACCCCCATTGTGACAATGAGATACATGCTCGGACTGCTGTCGATTAGATCCAGATATGCGATGACCCAGGCAAAAGCCTATATGCGGGTATCCACCAACAAAAGACACCCCCTGCATGAGAACGTAGCTGACATCAAAGGAGCAAGAATAAAGAGGGGAATGTCATGGATGGCACAGGCAGATGCTATGATTGGTCAGGTGACCAGGGTTGAAAATATATCCATAGGGGAAGAGTGGAGTAAGTCAGGAGAGAACTGGATAAACTACCAGCAGATCATCATTAGCCTTGGCAGAAAGTGCAGAACATGGAGCAATGGAAAAGCAGAACGTGAGATTAATCAGCTGATAAGTGATCATGTTGGGGATGATGACGACATTGTGTACACTGATGGATCTGTAGTGCGTGGTGAGAAATCAGGTTGGGGCTTCTCTGCGAGAATAAAAGGCAGGGTCATTGCTGAACAGAGCTGAGCCTACATAACAACAACCTCCAGCATGAGAATAGAGGTAGAGACAGTTACTGCAGCACTGAGGTGGCTGTCTGAAACTCCATCAACCAGGGCAGTTATATATTGTCAGACTCTCAGGCCATGCTTCAGAAAAATCAGAATGAATGGCTGCTGCAGGAATGGAAAACATCAATAGAATCCTGAAATCTCCAAGAACTGGTGTGGATCTACTGTCCTGGTCATGCAGGGGTTCATGGCAGTGAGAGAGCTGACAGACTAGCTTTGAGAGCACCCATAGTGAGGACTCTGGACATGGATAAGGGAGAGATACTAAGAGTGATTAAAGATTGCCTGCTAGAAAATGACACTGTAATGGATGAATCAACAAAAGGGACCCAAAGACGCAGCAATAGAGAATGCAGTCAGCGACCCATAGCTTGACTGCTTGCGTCAGAGTCAGCGAACCAGAGCTGACTAAGACCCTACTCCACCTCCACGTGGTGGTCCTGGAAACAGTCTGCATCACTGCAGTCTGGCTGAGCGAGTAGGGATCACAGAGGGAAGGCAAACCCGGTCCCAAAAAATGCCGTACTGAAGTCGGATGTGTTGACTGAAAGGTGCAGATATCACGGCTCTGGCGTAAACAGACACAACGCAACCAACGTCCTTTTCAGAATGAACGAGGAAGAAGAAGAAGAAGAATCAACAAAGCAGGGACTGTTGGAGTTTGTCATCAAACATGTGACTAGCAGAGATGACGTGAGAGAGGATGCATCTGTTGTTTGTACAACCAGCGTGCTACAGGTACAATTAGCATTCATACTCGACATTTGCTGAGGGAGACTGAGCACCTGTGGGTTTGGCCCTGATTGCAGTGAGTTTGATTCTGATTAACAATAACAGATTCCACTGGATTCCATTTCTGTCGTGTGATGTCAATTTTTTCATGATCAAAGAATAGCAACACTGAACCCTACCAGGCATATCATAAAAAAGCGACTAAGGAGGGTTGGGCATAGGGCTGGTTAACCTATACCGTAAACAACTTTTTACTACAAAAAACAAGCACTATGGATAAGTCAAAAATAGATATAAATCAATTCAGCTGCTCAAGGCAGAAAATTGTCCTCTGGAAAGGAAGCACCTGAACATCAAATTAAGATTATATGAGAGCTGTGTACTTTCTTTGCTTCTCTATAGTACAGAATGCTGGAGAGTAACAGAGAAGGAAATGTCAAAATTGTCCTCTTTCCACACAATCTGCCTAATTAAAATTCTCTGAATCTTTCTGCCAAAGACCATCACCAACCAACAACTGCTTACTCGAAGCAACCAAGAGGACATTCACACCATCATAGCTGTCAGATGCTGAAGTTGGGTTGGCCATATCCTCAGAAGAGACCTTGATGCCATCACAAGAACAGATATGCAATGGACCTCTGAAGTAAAGCGAAAGAGAGGCTGACCAAAAACAACTTGGCAGAGAAATGAAGGCCAAGATGCTAAGAATAAACCAGAGCTGGGGCACTGCATAAAGTTTTGGTTTAGTTTTTAAGGACTATTTTCATTGCACACGGACAACTCCATCATTGCTTCATCTCCTCCCTTAGATCACACAATGAGGATCTCAGCACAGTGCACAAACTCTGTAGCTCTGTCAAGAATACTTGACTTACTTAGTCGTTCCCCTTCTACCGTGAGGTGTAGAGGTTTGGAAAAGAGAGCGCCAGACTATCCTATCAGCTGTCTTCCTCCTGGCCTGGTTCCATTCTAGTCCTCGGTCCTTCAAAGATTGTCTAATGTTGTCCTCCCAGCGGACTCTGGGGGTCTGGATCCCTGGCTCTTTGTTTCCCATGCTTGTCATGCTAGCCGATTTTCTCCCATTCTGCAGACATGGCCAAACCATCTTAGTTGGGACTGTTCTACTTGGTCTGCAGAGGATGGGATTTTAGGCCTTGACATATCATCTGGTTGAGGATCATGTCTCTTCTTGTTACTTCAACCACCTTCCTCAGATATCTCATTTCTGAGGTTTGGATCTGGCTTTTGTGGGTTGTAGTCATTGCCCATGACTTGCATCCATATGTCAAGACATGATAGGTTTCTAAATTTTAAAATTTTTGCCAGGGCAGCGGCCTGATGACCTACATATACGATTTCCATCTGCCGTGGGATTTTTAACGTGCGCAACTTGCACACAGGACCTCCTATTTTTTCACCCTTATCCGAGAAGGCTACGCATCCAATCTCACTACCAAGGAGATCAGGGGGGAGTATGACATTAATAGGACTACTAGTTCTGAAAAAAATTTCCATACATTACGGTACCTCTAGAATTTGAGGTGGACGCCATACCTCTTAGCCACTCCGATCCCCTACTGCAAAAAGGATGGCTGCTGACTAAGCAAAGTGGAAGCAGTTTGTTGCTGCTCTAAGAGATATCACCAGGCGTGATGGCCACTGACTGCTTTGACAGTTGGCAGCTAAGGATTTCTGTTTTGCTGCTAGCACCTTGTTTTTTGCTTCTGTTCTGAGTATCACATATTCTTTATATTTCTCTGCTTTTCCTGCTGTGTTTTAAGGTTCTAAATATGGATTACTTGCCCTTTTCTTGTCTCTTATTTTCTCTAACTTCTTCTGTCCTCCAGTGTCCTCTTTCCTTTCTTCCCAATTTGAGCTTCACCACATGCTTCTGCTGCAGCTGTTTAATGATGTCCAGAGGGTTTCTGGGTAATCAGGTTGTCTTCTTTGTTTCTTACTGCTGTCACGATAAACTCCTGATAGTTGGTCTTAACTTCTGGCTCTTTTTGCTTGTTGGCCTTAATTCTCATCTCTCCTGCTTGATTATTTATTTTCTTGCGTGATGGTGGGCATTGCCTAGGCTGAGCAACTCCTTCAGTTGTTCTTTTAATTGTTAGCAGGTAGTGATCACTTCCAATCTCTGGCCCTCTCAAGACTCTCACATCTCGCACACACTTGCATGAGCTCTTCCTAACAATTGCATAGTCAACGACTGTTTTCTCATTCTTAGTTGGTTCATATCTGCTTAGGACTATGTACTTTGTTTAACTTCAAGATTCAGAATAAACTTGACAGGTTTTGTTTATATTGAGGCGGAACAAAAAAAGGGACTAGAACATTAAGAGCATCCACATCATGTTTTTGTCTTCTCATCCATGAAACCTACACTTGCTGCACAAACAAACAACACAAGGATTACATCATTATTTATCATGTTTTTGTCTTCTCATCCATGAAACCTACACTTGCTGCACAAACAAACAACACAAGGATTACATCATTATTTATCATGTTTTTGTCTTCTCATCCATGAAACCTACACTTGCTGCACAAACAAACAACACAAGGATTACATCATTATTTATCATGTTTTTGTCTTCTCATCCATGAAACCTACACTTGCTGCACAAACAAACAAAACAAGGATTACATCATTTATCATGTTTTTGTCTTCTCATCCATGAAACCTACACTTGCTGCACAAACAAACAAAACAAGGATTACATCATTTATCATGTTTTTGTCTTCTCATCCATGAAACCTACACTTGCTGCACAAACAAACAAAACAAGGATTACATCATTTATCATGTTTTTGTCTTCTCATCCATGAAACCTACACTTGCTGCAAAAACAAACAAAACAAGGATTACATCATTATTTATCATGTTTTTGTCTTCTCATCCATGAAACCTACACTTGCTGCACAAACAAACAAAACAAGGATTACATCATTATTTATCATGTTTTTGTCTTCTCATCCATGAAACCTACACTTGCTGCACAAACAAACAAAACAAGGATTACATCATTATTTATCATGTTTTTGTCTTCTCATCCATGAAACCTACACTTGCTGCAAAAACAAACAAAACAAGGATTACATCATTATTTATCATGTTTTTGTCTTCTCATCCATGAAACCTACACTTGCTGCAAAAACAAACAAAACAAGGATTACATCATTATTTATCATGTTTTTGTCTTCTCATCCATGAAACCTACACTTGCTGCAAAAAAACAAACAAAACAAGGATTACATCATTATTTATCATGTTTTTTGTCTTCTCATCCATGAAACCTACACTTGCTGCAAAAACAAACAAAACAAGGATTACATCATATATTTATCATGTTTTTGTCTTCTCTTCCATGAACCTACACTTGCTGCACAAACAAACAAAACAAGGATTACATCATTTATCATGTTTTTGTCTTCTCATCCATGAAACCTACACTTGCTGCAAAAACAAACAAAACAAGGATTACATCATTATTTATCATGTTTTTGTCTTCTCATCCATGAAACCTACACTTGCTGCACAAACAAACAACACAAGGATTACATCATTATTTATCATGTTTTTGTCTTCTCATCCATGAAACCTACACTTGCTGCACAAACAAACAAAACAAGGATTACATCATTATTTATCATGTTTTTGTCTTCTCATCCATGAAACCTACACTTGCTGCACAAACAAACAAAACAAGGATTACATCATTTATCATGTTTTTGTCTTCTCATCCATGAAACCTACACTTGCTGCACAAACAAACAAAACAAGGATTACATCATTTATCATGTTTTTGTCTTCTCATCCATGAAACCTACACTTGCTGCACAAACAAACAAAACAAGGATTACATCATTTATCATGTTTTTGTCTTCTCATCCATGAAACCTACACTTGCTGCAAAAACAAACAAAACAAGGATTACATCATTATTTATCATGTTTTTGTCTTCTCATCCATGAAACCTACACTTGCTGCACAAACAAACAACACAAGGATTACATCATTATTTATCATGTTTTTGTCTTCTCATCCATGAAACCTACACTTGCTGCACAAACAAACAAAACAAGGATTACATCATTATTTATCATGTTTTTGTCTTCTCATCCATGAAACCTACACTTGCTGCAAAAACAAACAAAACAAGGATTACATCATTATTTATCATGTTTTTGTCTTCTCATCCATGAAACCTACACTTGCTGCAAAAACAAACAAAAACAAGGATTACATCATTATTTATCATGTTTTTGTCTTCTCATCCATGAAACCTACACTTGCTGCAAAAACAAACAAAACAAGGATTACATCATTATTTATCATGTTTTTGTCTTCTCATCCATGAAACCTACACTTGCTGCAAAAACAAACAAAACAAGGATTACATCATTATTTATCATGTTTTTGTCTTCTCATCCATGAAACCTACACTTGCTGCACAAACAAACAAAACAAGGATTACATCATTATTTATCATGTTTTTGTCTTCTCATCCATGAAACCTACACTTGCTGCAAAAACAAACAAAACAAGGATTACATCATTATTTATCATGTTTTTTGTCTTCTCATCCATGAAACCTACACTTGCTGCACAAACAAACAAAACAAGGATTACATCATTATTTATCATGTTTTTGTCTTCTCATCCATGAAACCTACACTTGCTGCACAAACAAACAAAACAAGGATTACATCATTATTTATCATGTTTTTGTCTTCTCATCCATGAAACCTACACTTGCTGCACAAACAAACAAAACAAGGATTACATCATTATTTATCATGTTTTTGTCTTCTCATCCATGAAACCTACACTTGCTGCAAAAACAAACAAAACAAGGATTACATCATTATTTATCATGTTTTTGTCTTCTCATCCATGAAACCTACACTTGCTGCAAAAACAAACAAAACAAGGATTACATCATTATTTATCATGTTTTTGTCTTCTCATCCATGAAACCTACACTTGCTGCAAAAACAAACAAAACAAGGATTACATCATTATTTATCATGTTTTTGTCTTCTCATCCATGAAACCTACACTTGCTGCACAAACAAACAAAACAAGGATTACATCATTATTTATCATGTTTTTGTCTTCTCATCCATGAAACCTACACTTGCTGCACAAACAAACAAAACAAGGATTACATCATTATTTATCATGTTTTTGTCTTCTCATCCATGAAACCTACACTTGCTGCACAAACAAACAAAACAAGGATTACATCATTATTTATCATGTTTTTGTCTTCTCATCCATGAAACCTACACTTGCTGCACAAACAAACAAAACAAGGATTACATCATTATTTATCATGTTTTTGTCTTCTCATCCATGAAACCTACACTTGCTGCAAAAACAAACAAAACAAGGATTACATCATTATTTATCATGTTTTTGTCTTCTCATCCATGAAACCTACACTTGCTGCACAAACAAACAACACAAGGATTACATCATTATTTATCATGTTTTTGTCTTCTCATCCATGAAACCTACACTTGCTGCAAAAACAAACAAAACAAGGATTACATCATTATTTATCATGTTTTTGTCTTCTCATCCATGAAACCTACACTTGCTGCAAAAACAAACAAAACAAGGATTACATCATTATTTATCATGTTTTTGTCTTCTCATCCATGAAACCTACACTTGCTGCAAAAACAAACAAAACAAGGATTACATCATTATTTATCATGTTTTTGTCTTCTCATCCATGAAACCTACACTTGCTGCAAAAACAAACAAAACAAGGATTACATCATTATTTATCATGTTTTTGTCTTCTCATCCATGAAACCTACACTTGCTGCAAAAAACAAACAAAACAAGGATTACATCATTATTTATCATGTTTTTGTCTTCTCATCCATGAAACCTACACTTGCTGCAAAAACAAACAAAACAAGGATTACATCATTATTTATCATGTTTTTGTCTTCTCATCCATGAAACCTACACTTGCTGCACAAACAAACAAAACAAGGATTACATCATTATTTATCATGTTTTTGTCTTCTCATCCATGAAACCTACACTTGCTGCACAAACAAACAAAACAAGGATTACATCATTATTTATCATGTTTTTGTCTTCTCATCCATGAAACCTACACTTGCTGCACAAAACAAACAAAACAAGGATTACATCATTATTTATCATGTTTTTGTCTTCTCATCCATGAAACCTACACTTGCTGCAAAAACAAACAAAACAAGGATTTACATCATTATTTATCATGTTTTTGTCTTCTCATCCATGAAACCTACACTTGCTGCACAAACAAACAAAACAAGGATTACATCATTATTTATCATGTTTTTGTCTTCTCATCCATGAAACCTACACTTGCTGCACAAACAAACAAAACAAGGATTACATCATTATTTATCATGTTTTTGTCTTCTCATCCATGAAACCTACACTTGCTGCACAAACAAACAAAACAAGGATTACATCATTATTTATCATGTTTTTGTCTTCTCATCCATGAAACCTACACTTGCTGCACAAACAAACAAAACAAGGATTACATCATTATTTATCATGTTTTTGTCTTCTCATCCATGAAACCTACACTTGCTGCACAAACAAACAAAACAAGGATTACATCATTATTTATCATGTTTTTGTCTTCTCATCCATGAAACCTACACTTGCTGCACAAACAAACAAAACAAGGATTACATCATTATTTATCATGTTTTTGTCTTCTCATCCATGAAACCTACACTTGCTGCACAAACAAACAAAACAAGGATTACATCATTATTTATCATGTTTTTGTCTTCTCATCCATGAAACCTACACTTGCTGCACAAACAAACAAAACAAGGATTACATCATTATTTATCATGTTTTTGTCTTCTCATCCATGAAACCTACACTTGCTGCACAAACAAACAAACAAAACAAGGATTACATCATTATTTATCATGTTTTTTGTCTTCTCATCCATGAAACCTACACTTGCTGCACAAACAAACAAAACAAGGATTACATCATTATTTATCATGTTTTTGTCTTCTCATCCATGAAACCTACACTTGCTGCACAAACAAACAAAACAAGGATTACATCATTATTTATCATGTTTTTGTCTTCTCATCCATGAAACCTACACTTGCTGCACAAACAAACAAAACAAGGATTACATCATTATTTATCATGTTTTTGTCTTCTCATCCATGAAACCTACACTTGCTGCACAAACAAACAAAACAAGGATTACATCATTGGTTATCATGTTTTTGATCCAGTTGAAAAAAAAAAAATTCAAATAAAGATCTGATTCTACATTATTTTAAGAAGATTCCTTACAAGATAAGTTAGATGATCAATGAACATATTTTAATTAATGAAACAAAGCAAAATCTTCCTAACTAATATGAACATAACGTAACTTGTGAACATGAGAGTGTAATTCCATTCAGTGACATGACGAGGGGAAAAGATACGTCCCCTGTCATTTACGCTCTTCCAGTCCTGCCTTACACCACTAATCAATCTATTCGACCCCTGATACTGATACTGGTGTATAATCAACTAGTGCAAATTCAGGCAAGTGGTCAGAGGCAGTTCTTATTGTAAATTCTAATGTCAGAGCCTGCCACAACATATTCCTTCTCTAGCATCTTTTAAGAGTAAGATCCAGAAAAGGGTTGACGCCTTGTTTGACACCACTGTATATGTCCACAGGCTGAACAATGTTTCCAGCATATTGGACTGTCTCCTTCACATCTTTTCCCATTCTAATGTCTTTCACTCATTACATAATATGCTTGTGTTTTTCCTAAATGTATTTGTTACTGACATAAGGCTTATTTATTCCCAGGCATCAAGAAATATGGAAACACACAGCTTGTTAGCAGTTGAAAATATTAAACGGGAACCAGGATGTGCTGTGAATTTAAGTTTTGTTTATTTTTTTTTTTGTCAACAGTGGTAACATTTATGCATTCATGTGAATTAATTAAAATAATTTGCCGAGGGAGACTGAGCACGTATGGGTTTGTCCTGAGTGCAGTGAGGTCAATTCTGATTAACAATAACAATTCAAATTATGATCATCTAGTCATGTCAGTCATTGAGTGTGGTTTTGGAATTCTCACGCTGTCAATATCACACTATCAATGATTGGAATGCATTAAAATGGAAGGGATATGTATAGTCTTGCGCTGTACTTGAGATATCTTTGTTGTGCCGATGTAGTACATGCTTGGATTGATGTTTATTAGATCCAGTTACACGATAGCCCAGGCAAAAGCCTATATGAGAGTAACCACAGAAAAAATACCCCCCCTCCCCCCGTACATGGAAAAATAGCTGACATAAAGGGAGCAAGAATAAAGAGGGTCCTGGAGCAGGTCGACCACTTTAAATATCTCGGAGCTATTATAGACCGAAAGGGAGGCATCAAAGAAGAGTTGGCCACTCGAAAAGCAGCGGCTGGGAGACTTTTTCAGGCCATAAATCGTGGATTCCTCAGCAAGAAAGAGGTTGGAAAGAAAACGAAGATGGCTGTATACCGCTCCACCTATGTCCCAGTCTTGACATATGGAAGCGAGTCGTGGGCAATGACTACAACCCACAAAAGCCAGATCCAAACCTCAGAAATGAGGTATCTGAGGAAAGTGGTTGAAGTAACAAGAAGAGACATGGTCCGCAACCAGACGATCCGTCAAGGCCTAAAATCCCATCCGCTGCAGACCCAAATAGAACAGTCCCAACTAAGATGGTTTGGCCATGTCTGCAGAATGGGAGAAGATCGGCTACCACGACAAGCATGGGAAACAAAGAGCCAGGGATCCAGACCTCCAGGACGACCCAGAGTCCGCTGGGAGGACAACAGTAGACAATCTTTGAAGGACCGAGGACTAGAATGGAACCAGGCCAGGAAGAAGACAGCTGATAGAATGGTCTGGCGCTCTCTCTTCCAAACCTCTACACCTCACGGTAGAAGGGGAACGACTAAGTAAGTAAGTAAGTAAGAATAAAGAGGGGAATGTCATAGATGGTACAGCCAGAGGCAATGATTAAGCAAGTGACTGCAGTTGAAATGTTGTCAAGGAGGAATAGTGGATTAAATAATATGAGAACTGAATCAACTACCAGCAAGTCATTATCAGCCTTGGTAGAGAATGCAGAACTTGGAGGCAATGGGAGGGCAGGGCTGGAAATTGCTGAACTGATAAATGATAATGCTGGGGATTATGATGCCATTGTGTACATTGATGGGTCTGTAATCTGTGGTGAAAAATCAGGATGGGGCTTTTTGGTTAAAGTACAGGGCAGGATCATTGTGGAACATAAATTATATGACAACAGCCTCTAGCACGAGAATAACATTGAGACATCTACTGCAGCCCTGAGATTGCTGTTACAAACTTCATTAACAAAGGCAGTAATTGTGTCAGACTATCAATGGGGGAGGGGTGCATGCACTATATTAGAGAATGGCATTGGAATAGATGAATCATGAAGGCTAAAAATGCTGGAATTTGACATCAAACATGAGACTAGCAAGAATGGACATTTGAGAGGATTCCAGTGTTTATAAAGGAACAATCAGCATTCGTGCACTACAATAATGACTGAGCACCAGTGGATTAGCTTGGAGTGTAATGAAGTCAATGAAACTACCTTAACTCATGAAAATGAGAGTATAGCTCTATTCCATGATATGAAGAGGGGAAAAGATGACACATCGGTGCCAAAAATATTATCTGTGTAATGTTTCTGTGTACTATATTTTCTTCCTCTAGGATGCCAGAAATATTATCTGTGTAATGTTTCTGTGTACTATATTTTCTTCCTCTAGGATGCCAGAAATTTTGATTCTGAAGTTTCAGGTTCATCTGTAGGAATAAAACAACAACACAGTTTTGAGGTAAGCTACTTTTATTTATTTCTTGTTTGACCAGTCAGCCATGTCATTACTGTTTTTGCTTTCATCAGTGTCACTGTCTAAGTGTGGCTTGTATTCAATATCCCCATGTAATTCAGCCATATCAAAATCATCCTGATAAATTCCAAGTAATCTCTCAACTCTTTTAAGCAAAAGTTCTGTCACATGGAAAGCCATGCTTTGAAAATCAAAATATTGATCAATACAAAAAACAACTTTAATGAAATGGAAGCTATACCTGAATGAGAAATTCATTTAGAATTGACATCTCATTAAATTCTGAAATCAAGCTGCTGCATGGCAACAGCCAAATGCAGTGTTAAGTGAGCAGTTTGAGGCATTTGGAACTGCAAGCAGCTCTGTGCATTGGGCATATGGTTTAATCAAACAGGAAAGGGTTAACTCTCTTCAGAAATGATATTTTGTATCATTTTCTCATACTCTGACATATCTGACTTCTAATGTTCTGTCGTAGATTTTTGATAGGGGAATTAAGACATAGATTGGTCCCTTCTGAATAGAAATAGAACAGGTAATAGCTCAGTGGGAGATAATAATAGAAATAGATTTCACGAGTGAGATGGTGGAGATTAATAGAGTCTGTCCCTGAAACGCGAGAAGCTTCTCTCGGTCAGCCTATCTTCTACAACAGATCTAGATTTGTCAGACAGTCTATTAGAACATATATAGTAATCTATATATACCACTCATATACACACACACATAAGTGACGACAGTTAGATGCACAGACGTGAAAAACTATAACAATGGAATATAGATATTTTGGAATGAGCTGACCGACACACTTCAATAAAGTTTATGTAAAGTTTATTAACATAAAGAAAATTGTCCACAACAAATAAGTTTGCTTATCAAGCACATATAAATACACATAGGTTAATGAGTTACTAAAAGAATAATAGACCCATAGGTGTAATCCTTTCCCCCTCTGTTTAGCCCACGATCCCGTTAGAAGAAAAGTTATAGCCCCCCAAGAGTCACAGATTTATACGCTATGGTCTAGGATTTCCCTCTACAGTTAAGAACAGAGTTGATATATTAATCTATCCTAAGAGGAAATCAGCATTTGCAACAAAAAATTGCATAACGAAATTTCAAAGTGGGTGCATGAATATAAAAAATTGAAAGAATCACTCGTTCTGCTTTCTCTCTGTTCATTCAGCAGGGGCCCCTAACATACTTTCTTACCTACAAACGTGATGTTTCTCGCCTTCTGGTGCAAACTTCAGGACACTTCTCTACAGCGAATCTGTATTCTTTTGATAAAGAGAATCCCAGCTCTGCAGATACAGGTTTCTTCCAGTGTTCCGGGGAGCGTCCCCTTTATAACTATATTTTCAGATTACTGGTAATGTTGCTTGAATCAGTTTAGGTAAGAAATTTTAAACGGACTCACAGTGTCAGAATCACGAGGTTTCCACTACTTAGGAAAATGACAGGTTGGTAAACTTCTCTCAAATGTAAAATTCTTGGTCACACCACAATTAGTCAAAAAAACGTCGGAAATGTTACTGTTTGTAATTTCTCTCACCACAGGGGCTGAATGTACAATGAGATTGTTGGGAAGAATTATAATCTGGCTCAATAGGCCCAGTTATTGCATTTAGTATTAAAGTTCATGAGATGAGTACTCTGTCTTTTTCAGGATGCAAACACAATGCCAGACAGGTTGTAACTTGGAAACTCACTTATTTAAATTACAAAAATGTTTCTTCTAGGTTATTCTCATATACTGAAACCACTGGTAGATGTTGGGCTTTACCCAGAATACTGTATAAATAAAAAGCCATCCTGCTTTGCTTCACATGTGACTGGACTTAATATTAAGGGAGTTTTTTTCTCTTATTTTTATAGTTTCATGTTCTCTACTTAATTCTCATTTTCTTTCCCTCCTGTCTCTTGTTTGTCTGTCCCTGACGAAGGCCTTGTGGCCGCAACGTAGGTTTTTCTTGTCCTTCTCCTTGTAAGACGTATTACTATCTGTGTGGGTGTGTGTGTTTTTTTTTATTTTTATTTTTTTTATTTTTTTTCAACTATAAATAAAAAGAAACATACAGAATACTTAAACATAATATTATACACATCCTATCCTACCCTCACGTAAAACATAATATTCACTTCGGTTATTAACTTTAAGTTAGAGACTATAAGCTTAGCGCTTGTCTCATCGTTTAAACTTCCGTGAAATAAATTCTAGTCATTAAAAGAATCATTCATCATGAATTAGAAATACTTAAGTATCTCATCAATACTCAATGACGAATCAGTGCATTTACTAGTTAGTTAAAATATTCTCGGACTGGTTACTAGCAATTTAATTAAATTTATTTATAGCTGTATGAGTTTTAGCTAGAAATTTTAATTTATTTTGCTATCCACTGTAACACAGTAAACTTAAAGAATATAACTGACTTATCATTTAATCACTCTGCACAGAAATTAAACTATGTAAAAATGAAATAGGCGTGCTACCACTTAAATCACTCAACACTACTAGATATATATATCTACCATTATCGCAGAAGTAAAACGATCTTCAATCGACCAACTAAATGATGCTTCTATTAACAGAGATCTTAGGAATCGAAAGCTAGATGGCAATTGACCAACTAAATGATGCTTCTATTAACAGAGATCTTAGGAATCGAAAGCTAGATGGTTCTAGTCTTTCTGGCTGTACTGGATGAATAAAGTTAGAATTCTGGAGTATATATCTCTCCGAAATCAGGGGAAGGTTACGTCTATAACCCGACCCGACTCATTTGCCAGATGTTAGCACCTACGTCCAGATTTACATATTTCCTTGCTCATTCTACGAATGAAACAAATTCTACACACCCTTACCGAAACCAGACTTAACACCTACAGTACATTCTCTCGATCTGATCAGACATTGGCAGTAAAACTCACAGTGTGTGTTTTACATGTTCTGCTTCATATGGTCGTTCCCAGCGATCAATGTCTTTCATCTCAAATCTTTCACAGAGAATAATTAACTATAGGCGAACAGATCAGAGAAAAATAATAGACGATAGTCTTACTTCTTATCCCTGTCTAGAACGAATTAACACGATTCGGTCTCATCAAAGAACTTAGCTTAACAGCAATAAAATGCATTGCTAAATTAGAAAGGAAAAGACAAAGGTATGAATGGGAAAGTATATCTTAACAATCGAGCGTATGCAAAAAAAGAAGGGTAAAAGAGCGAAAGAAAGGTAAAAGAGTGGAAGAAAAGCAAAAGACAAGTGTAGAATAAAGAATAAATATCTGAAATTTATTAATCATAATATCTCTGCCACATGTTCCTTGATACATTTTAATTTGAAGTCTACCCGTGTTATACATCAAATTGTTTGTAATTGAACAGACTACCATATTTACATTTAAAATTAATATTTTTAAAATTTGTATTGATGTGAGTTTTAAAAAATTGAAGGAAAGTCAACAGAAAAAATACACAACAATTATAAACATGATTTTCACAAAGAAGGCAAAAAAAAAAGTATTATCAGAAAAATTATCAGCAGTCATATTTTATTGTAGTTTGGCCATGTCTGCATTATATGTTACATTTCTGAAACAATTCATCATTAAATAATATAATTATGCACATTTTTGAAATGTTACATAACTAGGCTTTTAAAAAAAAATCTTCCACTGAATACATTACACTTATTATAAGTAGCTGCATTATCTTGGCTAAGATAATGAAACATGACTTCAGTAGACATATTTCTTGTGTAACACTGTATGATCACTAACACATAAGTAAAATCAGTTATGAGGGTGACATAATAAAGGTTCAACATATCTTTATATATTTCTTACTACGGCTTGTGGTATTCTGACAGACAATTCCTACCTGCATGAAAACATAAAAAATATCACAAACTTTACATTTAACTTTTGTTTTTCTTTCAATCTTTACAATCTGATAGCAAAGCTTAGAATTTCTTTTTGTCTCTATAAACTTGGGGTCCATGGTGTGCCGAGAAAAAAACTGGTAGCTTTGAAGCGAGTGGTACATCATCATACAAACTTATGTTCCCCAATTCCCAGATCAGTTCTGTAAGATCTAGCTGACCATATCTAGCTGGTCTTCTACATCTGGGTATTTTTTCTGCCAGTCATGAAATAAAATGTAAGCATTTACCATAGCAATATCCAGAAAGTGTAAAAAAGAGTTTTCCAATATTTATTGGTCTTTCTCAAAACATTGTACTTGTTAATCAGCTGGTCACTCTTGTCCACTATTTTCACGTATATATTGTAATCCCTTACAAGATTTGGCTGTCTAACATTAAGTTTTTGAATATTCAAATTAACCTTAGTTCTACGCTTAGCGAATCTATGGCCATTTGCAAAATGAATGCTTGAAACCAGTGTTATAGTTTTGTGGAGCCTGCCACAACATATTCCTTCTCTAGCATCTTTTAAGAGTAACATCCAGAAAAGGGTTGACGCCTTGTTTCATTCATAACCCTCCACTCCCAAAAGAGCATAGGCCTTCAACAAACACATGCCATCTTGTCACTTGCCATCATCTCAAGTTCTTTCTACGTTCTCCTTATCATTTTCACCTCTGTTTCCAGCTCTCTTCTCCGTGTGCTTCTTGGTTTACCTCTGCTTCTCTTGCCCTGGGGATTCCAGAACAAGGACTGCCTTGTAATGCTATCAACAGGTTTCCTCAGTGTGTGTCCTATCCATCGCCATTGTCTTCTTCTCATCTCTTGTTCCACTGGCACTTGTCTAGTTCTTGTCGTCAGTTCCACGTTGGTAACTTTGTCATACCATTTTAATCCCTCTATTCTACGCAAGCACCCATTTATGAAAGTCTGTAGCTTTTTGGTAGTTGTTTTTGTTGTTCTCCATGTCTCAGAGCCGTACAATAGGACTGACTTCACATTTGAGTTGAAGATTCTTATTTTCATGTTGGATCCGATTTCTCTTGATCTCCATATATTTCCCAATACAATGAAAGCTCCTCTTGCTTTTTGTATTCTTTTTTTGATATCACTGTCTGTCCTTCCAATTTTGTCTATATTGCTGCCAAGATATGTGTACGATTCTACTTCTTGTATTGGTGCTTCTTCAAGTTCAACCCTGTTATCATTACCTGCATTTATTCTCATTATCTTTGTCTTTTCCCTGTGTATTTTCAGACCCAATTGCTGTGACCTCTCATCAAGTGTTTTCAATTTGTCCTGCATCTGATTACAGTTATGGGACAGAAGAGCTAAGTCATCAGCAAAATCCAGATCATCCAACTGCTTAGTCAGAGTCCACTGGATTCCATTTCTGTTGTGTGTTGTCGATGTTCTCGTAACCCAGTCTATTGCTAGTAAGAAAAGAAATGGAGACAAGAGGCATCCCTGTCGGACTCCTGTTCTTCTCCCAAACGGTTCTGTAAGCTGTCCTTCATGAAGAACTCTGCATGTCATGTCTTCATATGTTTTCTTTATTAAATTAATGATCTTCAGGGGAACTCCATAATGCCTCATCAATTTCCAAAGAGATTATCTGTCTACACTGTCAAATGCCTTTTCGTAGTCCACAAATCCAATATATAGTGGTGAATTCAGCCATGCTTTGCCTTCAGGGAAGTACCTAGGTTTTATTTTTATATTTCTTTAAGTTCTTATGTCTCCTATTCCAGACGCTTTTCCATCTCTTAGAAGCTTTACGGCTTTCTTTATTTCTTCTTTCGTTGGTCTTTCACCGTTAATTTGTAGCTCATCTGCTGGCTGGATGTCCGGGGGGGTTTTGTGGAGCTGTTCTATTGAGAAGGTCCTCAAAATATTCTGTCTACCTCTTCATTTGCTCATGTATAATGCTGAGCAGTTTTCCATTCTTGTCTTTTATGAAGCAACTTGTTTGCTTGTATTTCCCCGTTAGCTTTTTGTGCTGTTAAACTCTTACTTACTCTTACTCAGTCGTTCCCCTTCTACCGTGAGGTGTAGAGGTTTGGAAGAGAGAGCGCCAGACTATTCTATCGGCTGTCTTCCTCCTGGCCTGGTTCCATTCTAGTCCTCGGTCCTTCAAAGATTGTCTAATGTTGTCCTCCCAGCGGACTCTGGGTCGTCCTCGGGGTCTGGATCCTTGGCTCTTTGTTTCCCATGCTTGACGTGGTAGCCGATCTTCTCCCATTCTGCAGACATGGCCAAACCATCTTAGTTGGGACTGTTCTACTTGGGTCTGTATGGGGTGGCATTTTAGGCCTTGACGTATCGTCTGGTTGCGTACCATGTCTCTTCTTGTTACTTCAACCACCTTCCTCAGATACCTCATTTCTGAGGTTTGGATCTGGCTTTTATGGGTTGTAGTCATTGCCCATGACTCGCATCCATATGTTAAGACTGGGACATAGGTGGAGCGGTATACAGCCATCTTCGTTTTCTTACCAACCTCTCGCTTGCTGAGGAATCCTCGATTTATGGCCTGAAAAAGTCTCCCAGCTGCTGCTTTTCGAGTGGCCAACTCTTCTTTGATGCCTCCCTTTCGGTCTATAATAGCTCCGAGGTATTTAAAGTGGTCGACCTGCTCCAGGACCTGTTCTTCCAGCTTAATCTGATGTCTTCTTTCTTCTCGTGATATCACCATGGATTTTGTTTTAGAGCTGCTTATGACCATCCCTCTCTTCTCCAGCTCTTCCTTCCAGACTTGCAGGTTGGATTGGAGATGTGCCTCTGATTTAGCAATCAGGGCAACATCATCAGCAAATGCCAGCTCTGAAATATAGACCTGTCTCATCTTCCAGTACCCCACTGAATACTTTCTTGTTCTCTCCTTACATGCCTTGATGACATCGTCCATAAGGAGTATGAAGAGGTAAGGTGATAGGATATCACCTTGTCTTACACCAGTGGTGGTCCTGAACTCTTCTGACTTATGGTTTGCTGTCCTCACATAATTTCTGCAAGCTTGTAGAAGCTCTGTATAGCATGAATCAGAGGTGCTGGAATATTCTTCCTTGCCAAACAGTCCCAAAGTTTGCTCCAAGGGACCCTGTCAAACGCCTTTTTCCAGATCTATGAAACAAAGATGGATCTCACTCTTATACTCAAGGGCCTTTTCACTCAGCTGTCTGAGTGTGAAGATTAGGTCTTGAGTACTTCGGTTTGCTCGGAATCCGCACTGGACCTCATCCAATTGTGGCTCAGCTAGGCGTCGGAGTCTCTGCTCTAGGATTCTAGAGTAGATTTTTCCAGGGACACTGAGAAGGGATATGCCTCTATGGTTTCCACACTGTCGATTGTCACCCTTTTTGAAAATTGGTGTTATGATCGCGATCTCCCAATCCTTTGATATGGTCTTGTTGCACCATGCTGCCTGTAGGACCCTTAAGAGTAACAGGTCGCCTGATGCTCCCATGTACTTAACCATTTCTGGTGTTATACCATCATGCCCTGCTGCTTTGCCCATCTTGATTTTCTCCAGTGCTGCCTTCAGTTCTTCCATCTTTATGTCATCTTCATCACCATTGGTTTCCTCTTCTGTGCTAGTGACTGTTAAACAGTTCTCTCATATTCCCTTTGGCTGCAGCATCTTCTGCCTCTCTTGCCAACTCCTCAATATACTTCCTTTTATCTCTTTTGATACTTCTTTTTACTTCTTTGTTTGCTTCTGTGTACACTTCTTGAGCCTTGGCTTTGGAACTTCTGGTTTTGCTTGTGTTTAAATCTGCTTTCTTGTATTTCCTGTCTTTTATCTTATTGATGGTTTCTGTTGTTATCCATGCTTTTTGTTGTCATTCCCTTTTCCCAATATTTCTTCACATGTCTCATTCCATACCATTTTGATTTGCTGCCAATAGTCTTCTGTATTCTCTGCATCTTCCAGCTGTTGGAGCACTTGGAATTTGTTGGATATTGTGACCGCAAATTTGTCTCTTGTTTCTTGATTTCTTAGACGTCCTACATTAAATTGTTGTCTATAATTTTGCATTGTTGCATATCTCTTGAGTTTCATTTTTACTTTGGCTATCAGAAGGTGGTGATCTGATGCCACATCTGCTCCTCTATATACCTTTACATCCTGCAATGATGATCTAAACTTCTTGTTTATGCATGTATGATCAATCTGATTTTCTGTTCTATGGTCTGGTGATATCCATGTTGCCTTGTGTATTCTCTTATGTGGAAACATGCTTCCTCCCATAGCCAGTTGATTTGAAGCACAGAAGTTTGAGAATAGTTCTCCATTTTCATTCATTATTCCTAGCCCCTGTTTTCCCATGACTTCTTCAAAGCCGGTGTTGACTGTACCTATCTTTGCATTCATGTCACCCATCCAAATTGTGATCTCTCTTCTTTTTACTTTTTCCATAATTTCCTGTAGTCTAGTATAAAATGCTTCTTTCACAGACTCTTTGTTTAATGTCCAAACATTCCAGGTGCCAAATCTGGAAGTTCTCCTAGAAGAAAGAAGGTTAGTCAGCAACACAGTCTCCTTTCGGCTTTCTCTGTGTTGCATCATACGCCGCCTCCCTGCGAGAGGACCTTCCCCTGGCTTGGATGGCTGTGTTTTATTTTCTTTAATTGACTTGTCCATGTTTGTTGAAGTTTTTGTGGTTCAACACTTTGCTGACCAGCGATCCGGAGCATTAATGTCTCCCATTACCAAGAGTGTTTGCAGATTTCTTTAAAAATAACTGTTTTTTTTTTAAATTCATAAAAAATTGAAAAACAGACATAGGGTTTTGAAATTTTCAGAGCACCACTATGAATGGTTGCTACATCTGAAAAAATATATTTTATGCAAATTGGTCACATGATCATGGCGGCCATCTTGAATTTGTGTGGCTATTTATAGAAATTATAGGAGATGTTTTAAAATCATGATATTTCTCCAGTGTTTAGTGAATTTGTTCGATGTCAGTGCAATAAAATGTTAGGGACATTGATGGCAATGAACAAAATAAGCTTGATTGACGTACTGATTTAAAGATTAACCAGCAATCCAGTGCATTAATGTCTCCCATTACCAAGGGTGTTTGCCGATTTCTTTAAAAATAACATGTTTTGTTTTAAATTCATAAAAAAATTGAAAAACAGACATAGGGTTTTGAAATTTTCAGAGCGCCATTATGAATGATTGCTACATATGAAAAAATATATTTTATGCAAATTGGTCACATGATCATGGCGGACATCTTGAATTTGTGTGGCTATTTATAGAAATTTCAGGAGATGTTTTAAAACCATGATATTTTTCCAGTGTTTTTCGAATTTGTTCTATGTCAGTGCAATAAAATGTTAGGGACGTTGATGGCAGTGAACAAAATAAGCTTGATTGACGTACTGATTTAATGATTAACCAGCAATCCAGAGCATTAATGTCTCCCATTACCAAGGGTGTTTGCCGATTTTTTTAAAAATAACTGACGTACTGATTTAACGATTAACCATGTATTTCAACATAAAAGGCTAACAAAAATTGTGAATAAAATGCAAAGAAAATTTAATTTTTGTATTTGTCTTTTTTGAGTGGATTCTGTTTCTGCGGCATCTGACAATGAGTGTTTGTGAATGTTTTGAGTAGTTAAGTACCTCTAGTTGGAGTCTGAGCTGCTTCCTTCATTAACTGGGGTTGAAGTTGTAGCTGTAGGCCTCTGCAAGAGTCTTTGTCTGGATCGTTGATAATCCTTGACTGTTTGGTATAACTTGAAGCAGGGTACATGCATAGAGGTACATTGCAATCTGGGCAGTACATGACAGTCTGGCTTCTTTTCCCTGCAGCCTTACACACTTTACAGTCTGGTTTGTACCTTGCCCTTTCATATTTATCAATGAAGTGGCGCTCAGTAAGTCGTGTTATTTTGACTTGTGGTTTTGAAGGTGTCACATTGTGTCGAAGAATAGCAGGTTCAATAAGAGTGAGACTGACATCCTGCCTGAACTTCTTTGCTGTGATCTTTTTTGTAGAGGGCAGTGTTTTAGGTTATGTGCCCATTAACCAGGGCAGTTTCAACTAAGAAATGATATAATGGAAGTGTTGCAGGGTGTGGTGTAAGTGGCAGGATGTAAACTGATGGTGTGGTATGTTGATGAAGAAGGTGCGCTGATGAAGTCATTCAGCTAGGTCGGGCTTACACAGGTGGCCGACATGGTGTGTGTGTATAGATAAGGCAATATACGCGAATGGGTGTAGTTCTTGACCAACTAATCACATTATACACACCCTTCATACCACATGCAGAAGTCATGGAGCGTTGAAACAATATGTTGCATTTCCAACGATTTATTATGATAACATCACATTGACATCAAACAAACGTACTGTCACTAGGACAAGGTTCAAGCACATCAACATCATGTAGATAACATCAGTTCACTGCTTCTAGTACCACAGAAACTCTGGCAAAATTAGGCCGCATAAGTGTCTGGCTCCCAAATGTATAATATTCCTCCGTGTTTCCTCTGACAAACAAGTCATATAATTCTTTGCCAATATAAGCCGCATAAGTGGCGGGCTTCCAAATAATATTCTCTGTATTCCCTCTGACAAACAAGTCATATAATTCTTTGCCAATATAAGCCGCATAAGTGTCGGGCTTCCATATAATATTCTCTGTGTGTCCTCTGACCAATAAATCATGTAAATCTTTGGCAAGATAACAATATCAATATACTCATAAACTCTCCTCCGCACCAGGAGAAAGTCACCTCAATGTCAGCCAACCATCTTGGGCTGGTAGCATCATAATACAAAGTTCTTGGCTACAAAAGATAGTTTAAAGGGTATTTTTACCTTCACTGTCATCCAAGAATAAAACACCACAAATGTACACCATCCTTGGCTCTCGGAAATATGTCAGAATTATAACAGGGGAAAACTCTCAAACATTTTTATCACACAGAGGACTTTGTTCCCCGATTACACAGTCAGAGAAACATGGCTGACCTCCCTGGTCAAGCGCCCAGAGCGAACTGTCACGAGATACAGTCCCCCGGACCCGCCAAATCATTCACACATGCACGGATAATCACGTGACGTGGGTTTAGCTCACACGAGCTAACGTTCTCGAAAACTATTCAAGAAAATTCTTCAAACAGAAAATCTGAAATGATCAAATGGCAAGTCAAGAGAGATAACAACTAAATCAGATCTGTCTCAAAAAGTATTATAACCTGTTAACTCCCTTAGACCATAGTATAAAAAAGTTTACATCGAAAGCTTAAAACAAACTGACTTTAACAGTCCACCGCACCCCCTGGGGAAAAAAATGATAACATTTTTTTTTTAAACATACATCGAATAAATAAACAAATGAGGGTGGTAGAATACAAATATCTACACCTAAGTACCATATATAAAGACATAAACAAGGGGAATAAGAGAAACCAAAAGGAATGCAGATAGAACGCCATGATATCATAAGGAAAAGTAGAAAAGTGACGAGTGAACAAAGACCAGATGGGATACGAAAGGAAAAAGTAAAGATGTAGGAAGCAATGCTCTAAGAATGAAGAAGACAAAATTATTACATGGTAATCAAAACTAATGCATATCATAAATGAATACCATAGAAATATAGCATCGTACATGACACTCTAAATTCACTTACACACCCCAAAAAATAAATAATGAGCATGATAACCCAGACAACGGGCTCATAATATATAAATGATGCGCCTATAAAGGGCAACAAAATATATAACGCCACATACCACGCTATTACTGATGCACAAAGGAGCGTCGGGAGAAAATATTTTCTCATAGTACAAATATTATATAAAAAAGGAGCTGCCGCAACCACACAATAAGATGCTGGCAACATTACAATGCTAGAAAAAATCACATACATGTGACTTCATATATCCCAAACAAAAAATACAATATCAACATGTCTCGCAATGATAAATTACAAAAATAGAGGTCTCATTACCATATTATACTTATAACATAGTAACCTACAATAGTATCATATACCACATCATAATACAATATCTTTTATCATAATACCATATACAAATGTGTAATAATGTAAACTAATTAGCAAGTACAAATAAGAGATGGCTTCCAAAGTCCCAGAACATTCTGTATTCAAGAGGGCACCACAGACATCTAAAGTAGCATCAAATGCCAAATGGTAAATAGGGACGTCAAATCTTGAAATATCTGTTGAGACTCTTCATATAACAGCACTGACTCGCTGGGAAAGCTTACGCTGTGAAACAATACAAATGAGAATCTCTGTTTGATAACCGTAGGATTTTATAATATACAATAGTTAATTTAAATCTCTACTTATCAAATGTGGCCGAGTAAACTTCCGGCCTTTATATGGTGATAATGAAACCTTCTTCCGTTACACTAAAGACGGTAACAGAGAAAGTAATACACTCTGTTTACAATTATGTATTAAATCGAGTCAAGCAAATATAATAACAGAATGTTAATGTATAACAGTGTCGTGGGTATATAACAAACTTCGCCATGTATAAGAAAATACAGGACATGAGAGTCAAGTAGAATCCTGTGGGCATCGAGACAGTATGTCTGCCATAACATTATCTGCACCACGGATAGCTCGTACAGAAAAGTGAAAAGGTTGAGCAATACTGTATCGAGTGGATCTTGAACTCTTCAAGTCCTTACTCTGTAAAGAAGTGAGGGCTTTTTGGTTGGTTTCTACAATGAAATGGGCGCCAAGAAGGAATCTCTGAAGTTTAAGTATCGCCCAGACCATAGCCAATAATTCTCGGTCTAGTACCGAGTAATTCCGTTCTGCTGCATTCAGCTTCCTAGAGACATATATTACTGGATGCAGAGTGTCATCATACTCCTGCATCAATGCGGCCTCAATCCCTGTGGATGAGGCGTCGCTGCGAAGAACAAAAGTCTTACTTGCAGTGGGTAGTCTTAAGATAGGATGAGATGAAAATAATGCCTTAATGTTATCTAATGAAGATTGGCATTCTGGAGACCAGCGTACCATATTAGGTGACCCCTTCTTCAATAGAGTTGAGAGAGGTGCTGTGATAGAGGATAGATTTGGAATAAATCTACCATAGAAATGTATTAAGCCTAAGAGACTATGGACTTGCTTCTTCGTCTTAGGAGTAGTGATGTTCAAAATTTTAGAAATGTTGTGGTCCTCCGTCCGCAAGAGACCATGGCCAACCTTGTGACCCAAAAAAGAAATCTCACTAAATCCAATATAGGCTTTGGACGGTTTGGCTGTCAAATTATGAAAGCGTAGAGTAGACAAAAGTTCATATAGACCCAAAAAGTGATCTTCCCAAGAATCACTAAAAAGACAAATATCATCCAAGTACGCAATAACATCTGAACAATGTGAAAGGATATGACTTCATCAGCGCACCTTTTTCATCAACATACCACACCATCAGTTTACATCCCCACACTGGCCACCACACCCTGCAACAGTAGCCACCACTGTTGCAGGGTGTGGTGTAAGTGGCAGGATGTAAACTGATGGTGTGGTATGTTGATGAAGAAGGTGCGCTGATGAAGTCATTCAGCTAGGTCAGGCTTACACAGGTGGCCGACATGGTGTGTGTGTATAGATAAGGCAATATACGCGAATGGGTGTAGTTCTTGACTAACTAATCACATTATACACACCCTTCATACCACATGCAGAAGTCATGGAGCGTTGAAACGATATGTTGCATTTCCAACGATTTATTATGATAACATCACATTGTCATCAAACAAACGTACTGTCACTAGGACAAGGTTCAAGCACATCAACATCATGTAGATAACATCAGTTCACTGCTTCTAGTACCACAGAAACTCTGGCAAAATTAGGCCACATAAGTGTCCGGCTCCCAAATGTATAATATTCCTCCGTGTTTCCTCTGACAAACAAGTCATATAATTCTTTGCCAATATAAGCCACATAAGTGGCGGGCTTCCATATAATATTCTCTGTATTCCCTCTGACAAACAAGTCATATAATTTTTTGCCAATATAAGCCGCATAAGTGTCGGATTTCCATATAATATTCTCTGTGTGTCCTCTGACCAATAAATCATGTAAATCTTTAGCAAGATAACAATATCAATATACTCATAAACTCTCCTCCGCACCAGGAGAAAGTCACCTCAATGTCAGCCAACCATCTTGGGCTGGTAGCATCATAATACAAAGTTCTTGGCTACAAAAAATAGTTTAACTCTTTCAGTCCCAAGCAAAAAAGTGGGTTTGGCCCAAACAAAAATGGCCATACCAGTATGTTTTTATTGTTTTTGTTTGGAAATAATTTTTTTAAATGTTCATATTCATAAATAACAAAAGTCCATAATGGATGGCTATACTTTAAGAAAATAGCGTTTTTGAGTTGTCAAAATTAGAAAACAGCCCTAGAAAGGATCAAGAGATACGAAAGCTAGTATACTGTTGATTGGGCCAAATGGGTCTAGCGAGAAGTACAGTATACTGGCTCTTGGGGGTTAAAGAGTTAAAGGGTATTTTTACCTTCACTGTCATCCAAGAATAAAACACCACAAACACATGCCAGGTAACTGTCAACATGCCTTTACCTTCTGTGGCACAAAACACAGGATGATCTGCCTTTTTCAATTTGAGTTGCTTTTTCTTCGGTGCTTCAGGAAAATGCTTCCTAATGTCAGCTACTGTTCCACATGCACCAATCTGAATTTCTTTTAGCTCTTGAAATAAAGCTGGGGCTGAATAAAAGCTATCACAGTAGAGAATATGTCCTTTGTTGCCATATCCATCAAGAAGATCTTTCACAACCCTGGAAGTTGCCCCAACACAACCTTCATCATTTACCTTACCAGTATAAATTTTCAATTTCAGGCAGTATTGTGTTTTAGCATCAGTGAGTACAAATACTTTGAATCCCCACTTTGTGGGTTTTGCTGGCAGGTATTGCTTGAAATATATTCTACCCTTGAACCTCACCATCGATTCATCTATTGACAAGTCCCGCCCAGGTGTGTAGTGTTGCTTATATGTAGGCAAAATAATATCCAGTATGGGTCTGAGCTTGAAGAGGGGGTCATACCCAGGCTGCCCCCTCTCAATTCTGTTATCATTATTATTAAAATGGAGATTTCTGTGGAGCTGTTGGTACCTGTTCCGACTCATGACCCTCGAATATGGTGTATCATTCAACCAAAAGTTCTTACACCAGTAGTCTGAGACTGCTGGTTTGCAACACGTTCCTATACCAATCTGAAGGCCTATGAATGCAGAAATTTCAACTGCATCAGTTTTATCCCAAGTATGTTTCTTGTATTTAGCATTTCCTGTGTACTGAGAGAGGTGATTTTCTCCGTACCTATTCACTTCGTCAGTGATCAGATCTATGGCAGTGTTGGGAAAAAAAAAGTTTGAAAAAATCAATGGACATATATTCAGTTGTGTCTGCCGTGACACCTTGTTGTTCTTCATATGGAGGAAGCATGTCAAGCTCAACAAGTTCGTTTTGAGCAAGCTTTCTCCATCTCCACAGATTATTTTGATGTGCAGTCTTGCTGTGGTCTCTTGTGCCACGCCCATCTCCTGCTTCAGATGTACCTACATCACCTTCATCTAATTCAAATTCGTTGTCGCTACTATCAATTGCGTTACGATTGAGTGATACATCTCTACTTAGCCATGAGATATCACTTTCCGCCCCAGATTTGCTGCCAGTCAGAATCATCTCTGTTATAAGTCTGGTTTTCATCATCACACATGATGAAAACAAAGAACGGGCTCTTGTACTAAAAATAATGAAATTTTAATCAGAACTCCACTAGAAACAGCGCTTCACGATATCACTCATGGGCACAGCCATTTTGGAATGTTAAAAATACCCGGATGAGGCTTGTTTCATAAAACTATCGATACGGCTGTCTGTTGTGTTGGTAGAGTTACTAATTCGACTTTCGTCGAATCTGGTCAGCAAGGGTTTCAACCGGAAATTCGACGATTGTCGAATTTGGTCAGCACAGTGTTAAATTCTTTACAGGATGGGGTACCCGGCCCCATGCCCAACCCTCCTTAGTCACTTTCTACTACATGCTTGGCAGGGAACAGTGTTACTATTCTTTGCTCCTCTTTCGGGCCCAGGTAACACACGGGTGATCACAGGATGTGACATGACAAATATAGGCATATCAGTGGTGGAATGATCCATCACTGTCAAATGACTAGTGTCATGAGCAAAAGACATGGTACTGAAAACAAAAATGACCAAAATAACCAAAAATATTCTGTGAAGAAAACGTGGGTAATTAGTAGCAAATAAGTACCCAATTACATGGTAGCATGTCAAAAGATATGACAATAGCATCCCAGTGATCAGATGCCAAAAGGATAAGAAAAAATTGGTAGGCAAAGTAGTAGTTGTGACAGATGTGTAATAGTGTATGGGTACATCATAGGATGTAGGTACATCATTGTCAAACTGTGTGACACCTTCTGTAATCATGGAGTTAAGGCCCTCACTGACAGAAAACTCACATATGATTTCACTGTGATCATCATGAGGAGTAACCTCATCACATTGCACAATGGTACACAGACCAAAACTGGAATAAACAGTGCCACAAGTATGGTAATTTCTGGCAGGGATATGAGCCCTAGCAATGCCTGCGTTTGCAGTGAAATTGTGTCGCCATTCCCACTGTGCAATCTCTTCTGGTGTGCAGTCTTTGCTCCCATGGATAAGACCAATCGTCAAATCAGCAATAGTGTTTTTTTAATAGACATACATTCACCTTTCCTGAAAAAAATGGTGTACGGATATCAACAATGGGAGCCGCGCTAGCGTAGTGGTTACAACACCGCTCTGGCGACCGGGTGATACAGGATCAAACCCGGGCGACGGCATTTGAGGATTTTTCATCGACCGGGATTTGGACTGGATTAACTCGAGACCAGGCGAGGACATTTGAAGGAGTGTCGTCGACCAGGGACTGGCGGCTCCTGAGCCGACCCAGCTGCAATGGGTACCTCCGAAATCGGCGAGTATTTGCCTGAATGGCGAGGGACACCTGTCTCTGTACAAGAAATAAAGGGATACTCACGTAAAATCAATGTCAGGTTAGACATAAAATAATAACCTGAGATTTCGCCTCGAGTATTAGCGGGCGAACGAAAAAAAAAAAAATAAATATCAACAATAGCTGTGGGATAAAATTCAGTAGTACCACCAAATGTAGTATATTTTACAAAACCACCCATGGTGGAAGAAGGGTGCTTTAGGTGTACTAAGGCTATGGAGATAAGCTCCTCCTGGAACACTTAATAAATCCTAAGGAATAACACTGTTTTGCTGCGGGTTGCCACCGAAAAATTGAAATCCCCACACTGGCCACCAAGTTCTCTTTGTTACAGTTGGGATTTGTAGAACATTAACTGTATTGCAATAGATTCTTAGAATATAACTGACATCAATGTATCGTGCTGTATGCAAAGAAATGTCGTGAGTGTCATCACAAACAAGCCATCAAAATAGTTCAGGAAAACGTCGGTGGATGGGTCCACATAAAATGACATGTTTAATTACATCTTGACGAATTACAGTTCATGGCATTGGCATAGAGAAAATTACATGAATGATATAACTCCTCCAACAGTCTCATCTCATCAATTCATATCTAGCCGCTGTACTAAGGGTGCCTATGGAAGGTGATCACCCAAGTAATGTGGACTAGATAAATGAAGGTGCTTAAATTTATCGTAGAATACTTCTCTACAAGGTACGGAACTTTTCCATAAGTCCGGAATCTTCTTTAAACAAGTGATGGCCTTCGAATATAATTAATGCCACATAAAAATACTTATTCCTCCATCATAGCAGGAGCTAGAAAAGGTACGTCTTACTCTGATGACTACAATTGACGAAAGGCCTCGAAACAACCGTTAGCATAATTTAGAACTGATTACGTCATAAACTCCTAGTGACATATTAAAATATCGCGTTCATTAACAATTAAAACTCATGCAACATCATGATTAACCACAGATAAACATATTAAAGTAACAAGTGGTCTTGACTCAATATGTTTAAGCTAGAATCCCAATAAATTAAACTAACTAAATGTGCTTACCTGTCAGGAAACTATTTATACTGTGGATTTAACACATGACAATTACACTGACAAACAAAATTTTTCTTTCTTATATAAGAATAAGTGTTCTTATGTCAGTTTCTTGCGCTGATTTCAAATTTGAAATCCGTTTATCTCTATCACGTCGGGTTCTTAAGATATTTGTGAATAAATATATTTTTGGGAAACCGTTATTTGCTCCGTTTCATTTTTACTATATAACTTTTTAAAAATTAATAAAATGCAAAATAATTCTACTTTTTATACTGCTAAAAGATGCATAACATATGTTACGTTATATTTGAAATAGTTACTGTATTTTGAAATAATTCCGAGTGAAATATGGCTTCTAGAAGTTGTAGAAATTCGCTGATCTGTTCTGTTACGTGTGCGGATATTTTACCGATCGTGTTCACCAGAAAAACTGTACACCATTGCTAAAGAAAGCATATGAACTTCATTTCGATTCGAAAGTTGATGATGCAAATAAATCTTGGAAGCCAAATACAGTTTGTTCGACTTGTGCAAATACATTGGCAGGTTGGTTACGAAAATCGCCGAAGCATAAGTCGATGCCTTTTGGAGTGCCAGTAATATGGCGTGAACCGACAAATCACGCTACTGATTGTTACTTATGCTTGACAAATATCTATGGTTTCACTTTTAAAACTAGAAAGTCTGTGGTTTATCCAAATATTGAATCGGTTTCGAAACCAGTGCCTCATGATCCAATCACGTGTCCGATCCCAGTTCTACCAGAACAATATCCGTTGGACGTAAATGAACCATCAGAAAGTGATAGTTTATCTGCTTTAGAAACTAATTCTGACTCGGATTATATACTGGTGAATGATGGTGTTCACTTAATTAACCATTCAGAACTTTCAGATCTAATACGTGATCTCGCTCTCACCAAAGGACAAGCGGAATTACTCGGTTCGCGACTCAAAGAATGGAATCTTTTAGCGCCCAATACTCCGATATCTAAATTTCGTCATAGACACAGAGAACTTGTTCAATATTTTGAGATGGATGATGACATTTGCTATTGCAAAGATGTAAAAGGTCTAATGGTGCACCTCGGTCATGAGCACATAGTCAACGAATGGCGACTTTTCATCGACTCTTCCAAGACTAGTCTAAAAGCCGTGTTATTGCATAATGGAAATTTATTTTCATCAATTCCAGTCGCCTACTCTGTTCATGTGAAAGAAACTTATGACAATATGGCTAAACTTTTGGCAAAAATAAAGTACAATGACTACCAATGGCGGATTTGTGGAGACCTAAAGGTCATTGCTATTCTCACGGGCATGCAGACTGGGTATACTAAATTTTGCTGCTTCCTATGTGAATGGGACAGCCGCAACAGACAGGAACATTATGCAAAAAAGGTGTGGCCTATCAGGGATCGTATGCAGCTCGGGCATAAAAATGTAATACACGAGCCATTAGTTAACAAAGACAGCATCATTTTACCACCGTTACATATAAAGTTGGGGCTCATGAAGAATTTTGTAAAAGCGTTAGATAAAACGAGCAAAGCTTTCACTTATCTTCGAGAAAAGTTTCCGCAAATTAGCGATGCAAAGATAAAGGAAGTTATCTTTGTAGGACCTCAGATTAGGAAAGTTATTGCAGACAAACAATTCGAGAACTTGTTACATGGTAGTGAACTTCGCGCATGGATGGCATTTAAATCGATCGTCGATAACTTTCTGGGAAATCACAAATCTGTCGACTATGTGCATATTGTTAAGCAGTGCATAGATGCATACAGAATTATGGGCTGTAACATGTCCCTCAAAATCCATTTGCTCGATTCGCATCTTGACTTTTTCCCTGACAACCTTGGCGAAGTCAGCGATGAACATGGAGAACGATTCCATCAAGATATCGCCGTAATGGAGTCACGTTATCAAGGACGGTGGAGTGTGACCATGCTTGCCAATTATTGTTGGATGCTTCATCGCGAAGTACCCCATGCCATTCACCGACGAAAGTCGACTGCAAAGAAATTCAAGCCTACATAACTGTTATACTTCTTGTACACATGATGTTGTAATACTGTATGCGTTGTTAAAAAACTTCAATTGCGTATTTCTAGAGATCCCGACCTGATAGAGAAAAACGGTTTGCAGATTTAAAAACAGCGCATTAAAATTGACCAGAAAAACATAGAAATGTTAGAGAAAGAAAAAAAAAGTTTTTTTTTGTTAGTCAGTGTTATCTAATCTTTGGCTCATCGTCTAAGGATACGACCACAGCATACAATAGCTGACAATAATTAAACATAACACCTTTAACAGGTAAGTTCCCTTTTTATTAACCACTGCACACACAGAAGCCACACATGGCTAGCAATACATATGAAATACAATGCAACAGAAATGCCAATATAACTTGCAATAGCAACAACTCAATCTATCAGTATCATACCCACTAGTATGTTCCTACCGGGTAATGACTCAACATCACCGGCCTAAGGAAATTCCACTAGATAATACAATATCACTCTAGAATTATGCACTATAATCCAAACCGCATGAAGAAGAGGCAAGCACTAAATCTGAACAATAATTGCAAACTCTTCCCAGCAAAAATGCTGACAGGGAACATAGAGACGTCCTGCCCAGACGCTAGCCAGAACTCCACTGACTTTTTGCGCCAGAATTTGTTTCTACTTCCCTTCCGGTCAGCTGACCAAATGGGTTTTTCATTATATCAGTGTTGTCACTCACAGCATGACCAACCTGATATTTCGGCGAACATATATACTGCGACATTACCAAAGTTTAAGAATCAGATTCCACACTGCAACTGTTAAAGCTCTCAACTAATAACACTTTGCTAGGTAGCAAGGATTCTTCTCGAGACGAATGGTCAAGAGGGTTAGAGAAGTCTGCTTAAATAGTAGGATAGAGCCAACAGGTGTTCTACAAGCAGTTTTCTCAGCACGCTCGAGATGAAACAAACAGATGTAAGACTAACGAGAGAGAGAGTAACTGGCCGCCTCACGAGATGAGGAAATAGACTTATAGATGGCACGCTTCACCATTTTACCAGTGTCCTTCGTTCGTGATGAAAGACGAGGATGGCAAAAATAAAAGACAGGGACTTTCCCCGTACAGATGAGGACTCTAACTCAAAGAGACTGAAACTTTGCCACTTCACCAAGAATTTCTGAATAAAAGACTTTAGTCCAAATTGCCGCTAAATGCACGTGCGAAGGGGTGGGACTTAGCTGGCCCATGAAAAATTGGCAGGACCAATGACAGAATTAGAGCTGTTTAGAGCAATATGACAGAAAAGTAGGCGTAGACAAGAAACAGAAAGAAAACAAGCAGACCACTCAGATTAAAGGGGCAGACATTTCCAATCAATTCATGCCAATGTGTCTTGTCTCTACTAGGATCCCATATAGCACATCATTTTCAACAAAATAACCATGTGCAAGAATCTGTCAGTTATATCTGGACAACTTCCTATATAGTGTGGTGTATTTTAAGATATCATTCCTCCACATTGCAAATGTTCACTTACTTGGTGTCATTGAATGTATACATAACACTTATAACTGCTGCAAACATAATATTGGCACAATGATTATTCTTTGCATGCGACAGACAGATATTCTGGTTATTTGTCTTGGGACTGAAAGAGTTAACATATGATTTAATTAAATAATTGCTTCCATAATAAACGGCTGTATTTTTTGCAGAGCTGTTAGAGCTCTCACTTTATGTGGCAGAGTTATGAGGTTCTTGGGTTTAAAACCTGCTGGTATCTTACTTCCAGTCTACCTAGCTGGGATTTAGTAAAGCAAATGACAGCAAGGAATTGATGCCTTGCGTACGACAAAGGAGAGCCCACCATGTTTTATTTTAAAAAGTTATTGCTTTTAAATCATTTCTAAGCGTTGTAAATGAGTCAAAAATACAAATGATGACGGCTAGACAGCCGCACAGCAATAAGCCACTATGATAAAAGAGGAAATTAGCCATTTGAATATGGAAAAAAAAAATGAATTTGTGGTATCATGGTTGGCTCGGCCTTCACAGACGGGAGCTTCAAGGGATCTGGTCACTTCACTTTATAAAAGCTGTACCTAGCATAATAAAATAATATATATATAAATATAAAATGTTGGTATCTGCTGAGAATTGCTTCTTATGTGATGTTTTCTTTCAGACTAACTGTGATCAAAGCTGCACTCAAGATTTCAGTAATCATGTCCCTCTAGTTGATAATAGGGATAGAAGAAAACCAGGAAAGGTCAAAGTGAAACAACTTGGTTTATGTGGAGAATATGATGGTAAATATGTTTTAATATTTTGAAGGTACAAGTTGTAATAACCACCTATTATTTTCAGTGTTATCTTAGTGGTTGCTATTTCTATGAATTCCAACCCCTTGATTATTGGTTGTCCTTTTTTGGACTCTTCTAGTGATAGTTTCTCATATCTTAGCTATGTAAACATCTCTTTAGGAACCAGTTTGGTTTGAACATCTCATGAACTGTTACAAGTTTTCCTTTATATTTGGTTTGAAAATCTCATGAACTGTTACAAGTTTTCCTTTATATTTGGTTTGAAAATCTCATGAACTGTTACAAGTTTTCCTTTATATTTGGTTTGAAAATCTCATGAACTGTTACAAGTTTTCCTTTATATTTGGTTTGAAAATCTCATGAACTGTTACAAGTTTTCCTTTATATTTGGTTTGAAAATCTCATGAACTGTTACAAGTTTTCCTTTATATTTGGTTTGAAAATCTCATGAACTGTTACAAGTTTTCCTTTATATGAAAGTTTAATTAGTTATATTGAAATAGACAGTTCAGAACTTCTGTGATCATCCCTAATAAATGAAATGTGTGCTCGAGCTAGCATTTTGGTTGTTGAGTATACAGGTTCCAACTTGCATCAAATTCACAAAAGAATATTTCTGCTGATGAAACACTTGACTGTACTACATGGCTGATGAAACTCCTAACCAGCTTGAATTGCTGTTTAACTTCTGACCTTATAGAAAGATTATGTACTAACTTAGGTTGTATGAGTTTTGCAGTGTGCATTAACTTAAACTTTCTATTGGTTGAAACCTTTGGGCATAGAGGAAAAATTATTATTCTGATTGGTCATTTCTATAGTAAGATAATTATCTTCATTCCAGCTTTCATAAGGAAGTCATTATGCATGTTCAACCTTTCCCATTATTGTGTTTGCACTTGTTACTATGAACTAGATATTTTTTTTCTCTTCTTCTCAATTGTTTATGCTGTTGACATTTTACACATGTTAAGTAGCACATAAGCCATGCTACTATTAGACTATTGAACTTTTGGTTAATCAAATATTAAAGACATCTTTTTAATTGTTTTTAACTAACACTATCATTGGTAGCGGTCTTGACATTCATTACATACAGTATCTGTTAGATGCAGTTTTTTTCCAGTTTGACATTTTCTTCAAGTGCTCATAAATGTTCACCACTTTCTGTTAATTGTAATAATTTTGTATCACTATTGCTAGGTCTCTAACAGATATTTCATGTGATATGAGTATTCCATCATCATCCCTTTTTTGTTCCACCAGAACATAACACTACAGTTATTGCTCACCACTTGTTTCTATTTTTGGCTGTTTCAGGTCTACACTCGAGATCCTAGTTATTTACTTACTTAATTGTTCCTCTTCTACCATGAGGTTTAGAGGTGATCCTAGTTACTTTGGCCCTTATATAAATTTTTTTATAATTTCTGTGTGGCTCCACTATAAAATTTTCAGATGACCTCCCATCTGTTGAGTATTTGACCTCTCTTCTATTGCCTTTCTCTGTGGGGACATTTCCTCCTCCAACTTTCTGTTGACTTTTTATGTGGCCTACTTTCTGTCAACATTTCTTTGCAACCTTCCTTTTGTTGACTTTGTCCATGACCTCTCTTCTGTTGGCTTTTTTGTGACCTCCCTTCTGTTGACTTTCTTTGTGATCTCCTTCTTTCTACTTTCATTGTGTCCTACCTGGATTGCTACCTTCCTTCTGTTAACTTTCTATGTGACCTCCCTGTATTTGTTGTTGTCTTGATCTGTCCCTTAGGTCAGCTGACATAGGCCCATGTATTTTATTACATCAGATCAGCTGGTCAGTGTGTTTTATTACATTTAGTCAGCTGACACTAAAGTTGTGACATAAACAACTGTCTGCTATTTGGCTTGATAGTTTTTATGACATGCTACATTGTAGAAGTATCAGAGCTCTTCCATCTTGTGGCAGAATTGCCAGGTTCGAACCTTAGGAGGTTCACTCTCCAGTCTTCTCATCTGTGAATGGGTAAATATCTGTGCTCTAGGTAGTAAAGAAAGAATCCTGTTAATTTATCTTAAAAAGATGAGTCATAGGTGTAATGTAGCACTTCACTCTGCTATGGTAGTGTCAAATATGAGACAACTTTCACTTTAATAAAGACAGATTATATTTTGACATTAGTATGTGAATGTCTCACAATGGTAATGTTTTACTGATTTTATCACATGGCGCTTATTTTTTTTGTTAATCAGAATCGACATCAATGCACTCAGGACAAACCCATAGGTGCTCAGTCTCCCTCAGCAAATGTCGAAGAGTATGAATGCTGATTGTACCTGTAGCACACTGGTTATACATACGCCGGATGCATCATCTCTCACGTCCATCTCTGCTAGTCCCACGTTTGATACCAAACTCCAACAATCCCCACCTTGTTGATTCATCCATTACAGTGTCATTTTCTAGCAAGCGATCAAGTATCTCTCCCTTATCCATATCCAGTGTCCCCACTATGGGTGCTCTCAAGGCCAGTCTGTTAGCTGTCTCATTGCCATGTACCCCTGCATGACCAGGACAGTAGATCCACACCAGTTCTTGGAGATTTCAGGATTCTATTGATGTTTTCCATTCCTGCCGCAGCCATCCGTTCTGAATTTTCCGAAGCATGGCCTGAGAGTCTGACAATATATAACTGCCCTGGTTGATGGAGTTTCAGACAGCCACCTCAATGCTGCAGTAACTGCCTCTACCTCCATTCTCATGCTAGAGGTTGTTGTCATGTAGGCTCCACCCTGTTCAGCAATGACCCTGCCCTTTATTCTCGCAGAGAAACCCCATCCTGATTTCTCACCATGAACTACAGACCTATCAGTGTACACAATGGCGTCATCATCCCCAACATGATCACTTATCAGCTAATTAATCTCCAGCTCTGCTTTTCCATTGCCCCAAGTTCTGCACCCCTTGCCAAGGATAATGATGGCCTGCTGGTAGTTTATCCAGTTCTTCCCTGACTTACTCCACTCTCCCCCTTTGGATATATTTTCAACGCTGGTCACTTGACCAATCGTAGCCTCTGTCTGTACCATCCATGACATCCTACATGTTATTCTTGCTCCTTTGATGTCCGCTAAGTTTTCATGTAGGGGAGTATTTTGTCGGTGGTTACTAACCCTCATGGCTTTGCCTAGGCCATCGCATATCTGGATCTAATCGACATTTGTCCAAGCATGTATCTCATTGTCACAATGGGGGTATCATGCCTACAGCCCAAAATCAGTTGCATCCCTTCATTTTGAATGCGTTCCAGTCGTTCACAATGTGACACTGACAGTGTGAGTATTCCCAGGCCATACTCGATTACTGAAATCACAAGCTGATGATACAGGAGGAACAGTAGTCTCTGTTCCAAGCACGCAGCAGCCATTGTTTTTAAGGCTGCCAGTCCTCGCTTGCATTTCTGTATGATCACTTCAGCTTGTCTTGCTTTTCAATGTTCTGCCCATTGAAAGTGATGTCTGGAAGGACTGCTTTCACTGTGGAGTTGTTCAAAGAGCACCACATCACACAGGCCTTGTTGGGATTGACCTTTGATCCGCTTTCCTCACACCATTTAGAAACTGCCTTTAGTATCTTGTATTCCTTGGACCATTTCCTGTCTGTTGGAGCCAGTTCTGTATATGAGTATGTCATCTGCAAAAGTTAATGTTCGTCCCAGTCCTGTTGGTTGAAATGTTGCTACTTTTGCTGTGTAGATGTTAAACAGCACTGGTATTTTGGAGAACCTTGGGGTAATCATGGGAAAATGCGCATTGGTTCTGATTTCTATGTTCCCAAGTGAAATGCAACTGATCTCTCCATTAAGGCAGCTGCTATCTACCTTGTTATCCAAAGGCTTACACCACATGCCATTATAGTCTATTAAGGTTGCAAAGTCCAAACTATTATAAGCATCCTCTAGGTCAATTGCGACAGCCACCGTTTCTCTTTACCCTGGAATCCCTCATACACATCGTATGCAAACATTCCAGCGTTGCCCCATGTTGTTTTCATGGGTCTATAGCTACTTAGGGTATCAGGAAGAATGTGTGCATTTTCGAGATGGCTCATTACTTGTCTTGCAACTATCTTTTCAAGTAATTTATCACAGACATTCTGTAGTGTGATAATTCGATTGCTGCTGAGCAGTGTGGGGTCTTTGCCAGGTTCAGAAGTAGCCAAAGGTAACTGTGTAGCTAGTCTTCCGGCATCTCAGCGTTCTGTATGCTGGTATTGAAATTACTCACCATATTTATAATGGCTGTGTCGTCAAGCTGTTTTATGTGGTGGTACTGGACACCATCAGGGTCATGAGCAGTGTTTCTGCTGGTTTTCAATGTGTACACCATGTCCTCTTTAGAAATGAGATCAAAGTATATCTGGTCCCTTATGCCATTTTTCAGAACACTGTCTTTATTTTCAGGTGGGCACATTTGTCACCTTAAGCTGTCTCCTCCACATATCAATTGAATAATGCTCTTCCCTTCTCTTCATCCATCTTCAGGTTTAGTCTTGTAGAGCTTTTGATAATAGGGATGGGTTGGCTTGCATTTTTTCCTATTCATTCATCGATGTAAGGACCCGAATTTCTGTAGGGTTTTTTCCTTGCCCACCTGTGTCACAATGTCCTCCCACACTTTATCTTCGCCAAGCTCTTGACTCTATTAACACCTCTTTGCTTTTTCTCCTTAATCTCTTCAACCTCTCCCTCATTCATCATTCTTCTGTTGTGTGCTTTATGCCATTCCTTTGTTGCTCTTTCCTTGTCTATCCATGCTCCTTCCACTGTCTTATTCCACCAGGGAGGTTGGGTGAAAGGTGTTCTCGCTGTCTTTTGTTTGGCATTTTGATGCAATGTGTGTAAAGGATTGTTACAGTCTAGTGGGTCTGTAGGATACTTAAAGGTTTGTTTAGGTTTCCTGTGTCTAGTGGTCCTACCATTTGCAGTGAGTATGATGCAAGGTAGGTGATCACTGTCCTGTGCACCTAATACATCCCAATGTGCCATGGTGGTGGCAGCACTAGAGATGAATTCCAGATCTATGACACCATTTGTATCCCTAGGTTTAGGTGCCAGTCTAGTCGGGCATCCATCATTCAAGATGGAATGGTTCATCTTAAGTAATGCCTGGCTCAGAGCTATACCTTGCCTATTTTCCGTGATGTTCCCCTACTCCTTGGATCTAGCATTGAAATCGCCAGCAATTAAACACCTAATGTTAGAATCTTAAGACAAGTCTGCCAGAAAATTCCAACAACTCTCATCTGTAAGATTGTCGACATGAGCATATAAATTGTAGACTCACTAGTCCTGACTGCCTATATTCACAGCAATCCCCTGCAATTCCGCATCCTTACTAGTTTGGGAACTTGTATCTAGCCGTGTATGAGGGAGTTCATGTTTGACAAAATAGCTTGCCCTCGTCTGCCAGGCCCACATGGATTTGCGTAATATCTGTAGCCTGGGAAATTGATAACACTATTGGCTTTCAAATTTGTCTCCTGGATCATGAAGATATCAAAATTGTAGATTACCGTTTGTATAATGGCTGCCCATTGATTGGCACTTCAGCAATTCCAGTATCCTATAAGCGATCTGCTTTCTTTCTGAACTTTCTCTTTCCGGCCCTTCTTTTTCTCTCTCTCTCCTCTTCTCTCCTTCTGCATTTGTGTTTCTTCATTTCATTTACTGATGGTATCGACGACAGAGCACGATCTCCGTAGCTCCCACGATGATTCTATATGGTTAGAGCTCTCATGGTGTATTTGCAGTAAATGGTGGAAATATTCGGTCACCCTGGTAGAGCCACCATACCAGGGAAGAAGCAAGGGATGTCCTTACGAAGTCCATCTGCCTGGCGCCAACCCGCTCACCCTCCAGACAGCCAATGTTTGCAACGGCTTATGCAGCAGCCATTCAGTCTCTCAGCACATTGGTCCACCTTAGACTTGGGGTCATTCACTGATGACTCAGTTATCATTTGACCCATGATTTGGGAGTGGAGTGATTGGGTGTCAGAGCATATACCACTCATCAGTGAGTTCTGCATACCACATCTTTAGGGCTCCACTGGCTCCAAGATCCTCCACCAGTTTAGTTCACACCCCAAAAGGGACCGATATCCGTGGTGCACAATGAGGATGTATGGCAGAAGTCTTGCATGAAATTTTGCAGAAACCAGCAAGGGTAGACTTATGAAACTGCATTCATTTCACCTTGTGGCTAGCTGGCGCCCCTAGTGATAACCGTGAGGTTACCCCCACCTCTCTCCCTTGGACTTAACTTCTTTTTATGCCTGTGAGTTGAACACAATGCACCACACATGGCGGTGCTGCATTATAAATGTTGGTGAGTTTTAATTGTCTCAGAAAACCAGACAGTAGCATAACATTGTTTGTTATCTGTTTTCATTACCATTTTTTTTTTTTTTTGATGCTTGTAAGTTAGATCTCACTTTCTTTTTGTAGTAATGACGTTTCTTTCCTGCTCCCTATTTTTTATTCTTTTTTTTCTTCAGAAATCCACCCTTGTTCCCAGAGTTATCTTCCTTTCTGCAGACATTTTCAAATACAGGAGAAGATGATGTGTGGCAACAAACACTTGGAACTTGAGAAACATGATGACCTTTCAGACCTGTTATCTGAGGATGAGAGTAACAGAGAAAATAAAATGATAAACATGGAAGTTGGTACCAGTGTTACAGAAATGACAAGAGACAATAATACAGAGTCAAGAATAACTGAAGATAAAACATGTGTAAACTCCACTGACAATCAAGACAGGACATCAGATGTTTGTAAGACTCAGAATGATTTTCTGGTGACATTACAAAGTGAAAACTGTAGCAAAGAGTCAAATAAATTGTTGTTCAAGTCAGAGGTAAATACTCAACTCTGTGAGACTGACCAAAGTTGTGGATTGTTAAATAATGTTGACATCTCATTAAAACACAAAGAGATAGACACTGTTGGGAAACTTTACATATGTGATGTTTGTGGTGATGGGTTTACTAAATCCAATTATTTAAAACAACATAAAATGATACATTCTGGAGAGAAGTCTTTCAAATGTGAGTTTTGTGGTCTAGGATTTTCTAGGTGCAAAGGTCTAAATGATCATGTAAAAATACATACAGGATGGAAGCCATATAAATGTGATGTTTGTGGTGTTGGGTTGGCTCATCGCAGTAGTTTTGACAGACACAGAAGGATACATACTGGAGAGAGACCATACAAATGCGATGTTTGTGGTGTTAAGTTTGCTTATAGCGATGGTCTTAACATACACAGAAGGATCCATACTGGAGAGAGACCGTACATATGCGATGTTTGTGGTGTAAGGTTTGCTAATAGCAAAAGTCTTAACATACACAGAAGGATACATACTGGAGAGAAACCATTCAAATGTGATTTTTGTGGTGTTGGGTGTGCTAATAGCAATAGTCTTAACATACACAGAAGGATACATACTGGAGATAAACCATTCAAATGTGATGTTTGTGGTGTTGGGTTTGCTGATTATAGTAATTTAAAAAGCCACAAAGTGATACATACTGGAGAGAAACCATTCAAATGTGATGTTTGTGGTGTTGGGTTTGCTGATTCTAGTAATTTAAAAAGACACAAAATGATACATACTGGAGAGAGACCATACAAATGTGATGTTTGTGGTGTTGGGTTTGTTAGATCTAATGACTTAAAAAGGCACAAAATGAAACATACTGGAGAGAGATCATACAAATGTAAGGTTTGTGGTGTTGGGTTTTCTCAGTCCTCTAGTTTAAAAAGCCACAAAGTGATACATATTGGAGAGAGACCATACAAATGTGATGTTTGTGGTGGTGGGTTTGCTGAGTCCTCTAGTTTAAAAAGCCACAAAAGGATACATACTGGAGAGAGAGACCATACAAATGTGATGTTTGTGGTGCTGGGTTTGCTTATTCCTGTAGTTTAAAAAGCCACAGATGGGGACATACTGGAGAGACTATACAAATGTAATGTGTGTGGTGCTGTGTTTGCGCATTGCTCTTGTTTAAAAAAGCCACAAAAGGAGACATGCTGGAGTAAGACCATACATATGCAATGTTTGTGGTGTTAGGTTTGCTTATAGTAATAGTCTTAACATACACAGAAGGATACATACTGGAGAGAAACCATTCAAATGTGATGTTTGTAGTGTTGGGTTTGCTGATTCTAGTAATTTAAAAAGTCACAAAAGGAGATATACTGGAGAGAGACCATACAACTATGATGTTTGTAGTGTTTGGTTTACTTTATCTAGTAATTTAAAAAAAGCACAAAAAGAGACATACTGGAGAAAAACCATACAAATGTGATGTTTGTGGTCTAGGATTTTCTAGGTGCAAAGGTCTAAATGAGCATGTAAAAATACATACAGGACAGAAGCCATACAAATGTGATGTTTTGGGTTAGCTAATTATAGTAATTTTAAAAGCCACAAAATGATACATACTGGACAGAGACCATACAGATGTGATGTTGGGTTTGTTGGATCCAGTGACTTAAAAAGGCACAAAAGTACTGACAGAGACCATACAAATGTGATGTTTGTAGTGTTGAGTTTGCTCATTCCTCTGGTTTAAAAAGCCACAAGAGGAGACATACTGGAGTATGTCACAAACTGTGATGTTTGTAGTGTTGGGTTTGTTTGATCCAGTGACTTTAAAAGCCACAAAAGGAGATATACTGGAGAGAAACCATACAGCTGGGATGTTTGCAGTGTTTGGTTTACTTTATCTAGTAATTTAATAGCCACAAAAGGAGACATACTGGAGAGAGTGGGGTTTACTATCTAGTTATTTAAAAAGACACAAAAGGAGACATAATTGAGAGAAACCATTCAAGTGCAATGTTTGTAGTGTTTGATAATTGAATCTGGTAATTTGACAAATAAAAAAGAACAACAGGATTCATACTGGATAGAGACCATAAATATGTGATATATTAGGTACCACAAACTGCCTGGATATTTCACAGAAAAATTGTCCTTCGTGGGGCAGAAAGGTGACACTAGGTCTTCTTTGTTGTTTTGCTGTTCTTGCATCTTTGTATGCATTGTAATAAAATTTGCACAAGATAATTCTGTGCTCTTTTCTCTCTCAAAATATGTAAACTTGAAAACAGAATGTATTTTGTAAATGATAGAAAAATTGCAACAAAAAACATCAGTATATCAGGGTTTTTGATGCGCCGGCGAACTCCAGTTACCCGCGTGTCATTCAAACACTCGCTGCTATATCAACAAAGAGCTATCATATCCAAATTTATGGTCAATGGAAAGAAGAGTTATTGGGCCTCATTTTCATATTACACACGCCCCGATATTTGTCGAATTAGTTGCACAAATTTCGAAGTAATGACAAAGTTGTCATTTTAAGTTTGTTTCCAAGAGCCATATCCCTGCTTGTGTTACATCCATAGATTCACCATCTATTCGACTATCAGTGTGCACATTCTTATCATTTTCTGAGATTTGTTGAAAGAGCAAGCTTTCATGAATGGCGAGCAACCCAAGTTTTTTGCACTTGTGTCTGGTCAAAGAGGCTGTTCCAACCAGGTAAACTACCTGCGTAAGTTAATATATACTCATGGAACAAAGTAAGTGTGTAACACTTTATAGGGCACTGTGTGTGATTTCATGGACAAAATGAAATAAAAGTTGGCACAGAATGTGGTTGAATACTGAATAAAAGACCAAGTGATCACTTTGATTTTAGTGAAAGTGTCATGAAAGAAAGATAAAAACTAAAGTCAGTGTGGCATCCCCACGAAAAAATGAAATCTTGATTTCAGTACCGTGTATGTCCACCTTGAGCTGTTATCACTGCTTGACAGCGCCTTCTCATCAAGCCAATGAGACGTTGGATCTGTTATTGGGGGATGTTATTCCATTCTTCTTGCAACGCTTGTTCTAACTGGTGGTGGTTTTCAGGAGGATTTTGTCTTCTTCGCAGCCTACGCTCCTGTTCGTCCCACAGGTGCTCGATGGGAGAAAGGTCCGGGGAAACAGCTGGCCAAGGTAAGACATGAATCTGTTGTTGCTGAAAGTGGTCCCTGACCACACGTGCCACATGTGGACGAGCATTGTCTTGCTGCAATATCATGCCTGGTCCATTTGCATTGAGGAAAGGCTCTACGTGTGGTGTTATGATTTCATCTCTGTATCCAATACCAGTCAGGTTGCCATTGATGATGACGAGGTTCGTTCTGGCTGTATAAGAAATTCCGCCCCAAACCATTACACTGCCTCCTCTCATCCTGCTTCTCTGTAGCACACGATTATCAGCAAAACATTCTCCTGGACGCCTGTACACCAAATCCTGCCCATCATTGCCTTGCAAACAGAATCTTGACTCATCAGAGAACAGAATGCGTCTCCATTGATGACAGGGTCATGCTACGTGCTGTCTGGCCCAGGCCAAGCGCACTTGTCTATGGTGAACTGTCAGTGCTGGTCTAACTGCAGGTCTGTGAGGTAAGAGATTTGCCTCTCTGAGCCTATTCCGCACTGTTCTGCATGACACAGGTCTTAAACCTGGAATATTCCTGGCAGTCCATGTTGCCTGAATAAACCTGTTACGCAAGTGCATAAGGCGTAAGTAACGGTCTTGTGCAGGGGTGATAACTCATGGTCTGCCACTTCTATGGCGATCAGCAGTGGATCCATTTTGGAGGAAACGAGCTTGAATGCGTGATATAGTGTTCCTGTGAACATTGAAATGTTGTGATACAGCTAATATAGTCGCTCCAGCAGCTAACATCCCTATAGCTATTGCTCGCTGTTGTTGGTTCAATCTTGGCATTGTCAAAAAAGATGTTTCTGTTGGACTCTTGGTACTCTCTATTTCAACGATTATGTTTTCACATGCTTGTGATTAGAGCTACACACTTACCTTCCTTTTATCTGTGATAAATTCTCCCCTACGGCACTTTTCACGTGATTTATCTTGCACCGTGATTATCTCCCCATGAATAGTGCGATCCAATTGTAATTGCACGGGTAAGTGAACAACACTCATACAGAAATGTGTGCCAACTTGCATTTGAGTTCACCCAAGAACACACGCACAGTGCCCTGTTGAGTGCTGCACACTTACTTTTTTTCCACGAGTATATATTTTTGAAAATTTATAACATTTAGTAACTGAAATAAGTACGACTGTGATAACTAAAATAAAACCAAGGGAAATAGCAAGGGGAGTACAGGTAGAAGATTCAAGGTTGGAACAGCGAAAATGTCACTCGCTCGACTTAGCTTTTGTTTTGGCAATTTAATTATTTGAGGGCGATTTTAATATTGTTGGCAGCGTTTCAAAAGCATCTTGCATATTGAATGTGGTATTAAGGTACTTTTAAATCATGATTAATGCCCCAATCGCTCAAAAACTCAGTCAGTTTGGTGACCTAATTCGATGTAAACAATTACGACAGTTGCACACATTGGTTGTCTGCGAGCCTGGACTGTAGGATTCTTTCTTAACGAGATTGGGAATAATAAGACATTTCTAAACGGTGCCACATATACAAGGGGCGTTCAGAAAGTAATGCACCACATTGTTTTTCTCAGCTAATAATGAAGATAGAAGCATGAAATTTTGCACACTTCAAATATGGCATGTGCCAATTGTGTGCACCAAATTGTACCGCAACCGGCCAAATAATACGGCTGCCTAAACCGTTGAAATGGAGCGTGTTAGCAACTTGTGTTATAAGCAGCGAATTGTGATAGAATTTCTCGTTGCAGAGAAGGAAACTGTTGTGAACATTCACAAGCGTCTATGTGATGTTTATGGACGTTTTGCAGTCGACAGGAGTACAGTCAATCGCTGGGTTCAGAGAATCAAAGAATCTGGAAGTGGAGATACGGAGCTGCTTGATCGGCTGTGCTGTGGACGTCCTGCCACAGCCACCAATGCAGAAATGTTGAAATGCGCTGAGGGCATTATTCTTACTCATAGGCGAATCACTACTCAACAATTGGCCTTACAGCTGTCAGTCAGCATTGGTAGTGCAAATGCAGTTATAAAAACTCTCGGATTTTGTAAGGTTTGCACAAGATGGGTTCCTCAAAGCCTCACAAATGACCACCGATTGCAAAGGAAAGCAATTTCTTCTGAATTGTTGGAGCGTTTCAATGCTGATGGAGAGAACTTGTTGGCTAAGATCGTTACAGGTGACGAAAACTGGGCACATCATTTTGAACCTGAGACAAAAAGACAGTCAATGGAGTGGCATCATCCGCAATCACCACGAAGAAAGAAATTCAAGACAATTCCTTCAGCTGGAAAGGTCATGATCACTGTCTTTTGGGACATTGAAGTTGTGATTCTTGTGGACGTTATGCCAAGAGGAGAGACAATCAGTTCCAAAGCTTACATTAAGACATTTAAAAAACTCAATCAACGTTTTCGCAGAGTTCGGCCGCACAAGAATCCAGTAGACCTGCTTCTCCTTCACGACAATGCGCGACCTCACACAAGTCTGGCAAAACGGGAAGCAATCACCAAATTGGGTTGGACTGTACTACCCCATCCACCCTATAGTCCCGATTTGGCACCCTCTGATTTTCATCTATTTGGTCCACTTAAAGATGCACTCCGTGGGACAAGGTTTGAAGATGATGAAGGAATGATTCATGCAGCGAAGAAATGGCTACATGATCAAGACAAAATCTGGTACGGGCTAGGAATACATGCACTTGTTTTGCGCTGGCATAAAGCCTTACAAGTTGATGGGGATTATGTTGAATAATACCGATGTTTACATGACATATCCATGTATATTGTGTATAAATTTCATGCTTTTTGAATAAACAGCTCCTGAGAAAAACGATGTGGTGCATTACTTTCTGAACGCCCCTCGTATGTCATATAAACATGGTTTATTTGAATTCCGTTGCAAAGAGCTGTAAAAATGCTTTAAAGTGATGTATGATATATAAACTTACCTTATATGGGTCATTGTTTTTTCAGTCTTTGTGGGTGATTAAAAATATGAAAAATTTTGCATTTTCTTCAAACAAGGCATCTTTGGGCCTATACTTTGTTTAACAAGTCAAAGCAAATGTGTTTATTTCTGTACTGTTGGAAAGTGCTTGAAAAAACCTTAAAATGATACATAGGTCATTACTGTAACTTTATTTGTAAATTTTTTGTGTTCTTTGTAAACATGTAGAAATCTTGACAAATTGAGTGGTTTCTGCGGAAATCGGTTTTTTGGCTTTCTTGTCATATTCAACTCATAATAACCTTGTTCAGAATAAAGTGACATGCTTAGAAAAATTTGGCTTGCTTAGTATGTCTATGACATTGGATATTATAGATACTGAGTGTCTACAGTGCATAGATTTTGAGCATCGACATGTTAAAATTGTGTGTTGAGCTGATTTTGTAACCAAAAACACATGACTAACCTGATTTTCTTTAAATTTGAAAAGAGTATATTGGCCTTTTTGTCCTCCATTTCTTAATTTCTTACAAGTAGTTTTTAACACAAACATGACCTTATATGTGCTTATACATGTTATTTGTGATCCTTTGGTGATGTCAAAGATGTCCCATTTTCACTTTTCTAAGTCGAAAAATAAAATAAAAATTCAAAACTATTTTATTTATAGACCAATTTTGATGTTTACTTTTGTTAATTTTGTTGTTTTGTTATGTATTTTCTAAATATCTTATTGAATTGTCAATGTAACAAATATGAAAAATCAGTTTGTGGTACCTAGATATATGTGGTGTTGGTTTTGGTGAATTCAGTCTTTTAAAAATCCACAAAAGGCTGCATACCGGAGAGAAGCCTTAGAAATGTGATGTTTGTGGTTTAGGGTTTACTGATAGCAGTGTTAATAAAAAATGCAAAAGGATACATACTGAAGATTGACCATATACATTTGATGTTTGTGGTGTTGGCTTGTTAGATTTAGTAATTAAAAAACCCACAACATGATACCTACTGGAAAAAATCCATGAAAATTGATGCCTGCTGAAACTAGAAATTTAGAAAGGCGCAAGAGGATTCATAATTTAGAAAGGCCTTACAAATTTGATGTTTGTGATGGATTCTTTGCACACAATTGTAGTTTGAGACAACACAAAAGTAAATATGCTGAAAAGAAGCCATGCAGTGTGATGTCTGTGGTGTAGGGTATTCAGTGTCATAAAAAAGTACACAAAAAAGTGTGACAATTATATTGTTACAGAGAGAAGCCTGAACATGTTATTCTTGTGGCATTAAATTTGCTTGGTCCAGCCGACTACTAGGTCAATACCAGAATCCTCCAGACCTAAAGCTCTTTTATATTTGGACATGCATCCTAATATAACCGACTAGGTTGAACAGGACGCGCCTCACCAAAACGTGGCAAAATTTTATTTAAAAAAAAAAAAAAAAGTTGAGAGGTCATCTATATGTAGCACTTGTAGAAAACTGAATACAGAGGTAAAAATGATGAGGAAAACATGGAAAGAACTTGAGCAGATGGCACAGGACAGGAAGACTTGGCATGTGTTTTTGAAGGCCTATGCTCCTTGGGGAGCTAAAGGGTATTGATTGATTGATCTGTGAAGAAAATGATATCCAAGAGCCAGAAAATGTCACTAGTTGCTATAAAATTGGCATTCTTGGATATTCAAAAAGTCTTTTTATCTGCTGAAAAGTTGGGTTAGAGCTTAAACTTAGCTCATTACAACACACTTCTGTGTGCAATATTAAATCAGATTGTTTGTTTTCTATCTCTTTCAATGAAGCAGTCGTGTGTTGCAGAGCAGATGCATGAATTGAATAGTTTATTTTTATAGCAACCTTCATGACACGTCGAACGCTTCCTGGTGGATAATTTAGTGATCAGTCTTACTTAGTCAATCCTCTTCTACCATGAGGTGTAGAGGTTTGGAAGAGAGAGTGCCACAGTATCTTATCGGCTATCTTCCTCCTGGCCTGGTTCCATTCTAGTCCTTGGTCCATCAGAAATTGTCTAATGTTGTCCTCCCTGCGGACTCTGGGTCATCCTGGCAGTCTGGATCCCTGGCTCAGCTGATCTTCTCCCGTTCTGCAGACATGGCCAAACCATTGGGACTGTTCTACTTGGGTCTGCAGGGGTGGGTCTTAAAGTCTTGACATATCGTCCGGTTGCAGCCCATGTCTCTTCTTGTTACTTCAACCACCTGTCTCAGATACCTCATTTCTGAAGTTTGGATCTGACTTTTGTGAGTTACAGTCATTGCCCATGACTTGCATCCAAATGTCAAGACTGGGGCATAGGTGGAACGGTATACAGCCATCTTCGTTTTCTTGCCAACTTCTCTTTTGCTGAGGAATCCTCGATTTATGGCTTGAAAAACATCTCCCAGCTGCTGCTTTTTAGGTAGCCAAATCTTCTTTCATGTCTCCCTTCCAGTCTGTGATAGCTCCGAGGTATTTAAAGTGGTTGACCTGCTCCAAGACCTGTTCTCCCAGCTTAATCTGATGCCTTCTTTCGTCTCGTGATATCACCATGGTTTTTGTTTTAGAGCTGCTGATGACCGTCCCTCTCTTCTCCAGCTCTTCCTTCCAGACTTGCAGGTTGGATTGAAGATGTGCTTCTGATTTAGCAGTCATGGCAACATCATCAGCAAATGCCAGCTCTGAAATACAAACCTGTCTCATTTTACAGTACCTCACTGAATACTTTCTTGTCCTCTCCTTACATGTTTTCATGACATCATCCATGAGGAGTGTGAACAGTTGTGGTGACAGGATCTCCACTCCAAGATTCTAGAGTAGATTTTACTGGGAACACTATGCACGGAGGCATATCTGGAGTCATCTTTATATGACCACCAGCTATGCACAATGCTACAGTATACTAACGTGGAAGGGAACCCGTCTGTGAAAATAATTACACCCTCATTGACTTTTGAAATCATCCACACACTTCCAGGGGTTCCCTCTATGGTGAAACATGTTGAGAACCCAGCATTGCACACTAAACTTGGAGAAGTCACTTGAACCCCAGGCTTTGACCTGGTTGACTGCATGGACTCAGTGATGGGCATGGAAGCTGAGAAGTGGGACATGACAATTCCTTGGGAGAGCCCAGAACCAGAGCACAGTATTTTAGCTCTGCATAGTTAAAGAGCCCCTTGGATGGTGGCGAATGCACAGTATGCCACATGCTATTTGCTGCTAGCTTGGGACCAGATGTCTTCTTCTTTGATCCTTAGCTACTGACCGTCAAAGCAGTCAGTGGCCATTGCGCCTGGTGGCATCTTATAGGGCAACAACAAATTTATTCCACTTTGCTCGGTCGGTGGCCATCCTTCGTACAGTGCCCCAACTCTGGTTCATTCTTTGCATCTCAGCCTCCACAGTCCTCCGCCAGGTTGTTTTTGGCCGGCCTCTCTTTCGTTTCCCTTCAGGGGTCCAAAGCATAGCTGTTCTTGTGATGGCATCGGGGTCTCTTCTGAGGACATGGCCAACCCAGCTCCAGCTCTGCCAGCTATGATGGTGTGCATGTCCTCTTGCTTGCTCCGAGTAAGCAGATCTTGGTTGGTGATGGTATTCGGCCAAAAGATTGGTGAATTTTTCTTAGGCATGTTGTGTGAAAAGAGGACAATTTCGACATTTCCTTCTCTGTAACTCTCCAGCATTCTGCACCATAGAGAAGCACAGAAAGCACACAGCTCTGATATAATCTTAATTTTGTGCTTGTGCTGTACTGAGAGGACTTCCAGATGTTGTTTAGTCGATAAAAGGCTGTTCTTGCTTTGTTCATTCTGTTGTTGATGTCTTTGCTTGCTCCGCCATCTGGTGTTACTATGCATCCTAGGTATGTGAAAGTGTCTGTCTGTTCCAGTTGTTGATTTCTTAATGTTAGGGGCTTGGGGTGGCTCACATTGAGTGTCATGACCTCTGTCTTCTTTAGATTTATGTTCAAGCCCACCTGCTGGCTATATTTATTAAGTCTATCCATTTTTTCCTGGATGTGTTGATGTGATTGTGCTAGTAGTGCAATGTCATCTGCATATTCCAGATCTTCCAATGTAGAAAACGTAGTCCATCTTATTCCTCTTGGACTGCCCTCTGTTGTCTGGCGCATCACCCAGTCTATGACTGTTAAAAATAGAGTGGTTGATAAGGGGCATCTCTGTCGTACTCCCGTCTTCACCTCAAAGGTTAGGTTGCTCTGCCCTATGCTACACGTAAAGTTGGCATAGAGGCTTTTTATGATTGACACTATGCAGCTTGGAATTCCATAAGCCCTCAGTATTTTCCATAGACAGTCCATATATATAGAAAACGTAGTCCATCTTATTCTAGTCCATCTTATTCCTCTTAGGCTACAAGTTCATGAGGAAATGGCTAGGGTCTGTCAAACGTGGCACTGTACTGCAAAGAGTCGAAATTTGTGCTTCCTTTCAAGTCAGTTGTTGACGAGTACAAAGTAGGAAAGGCAAGACTCGCAATGATGCTGCGCGAGTCAGCAGATGATGTGATTAAGTCCATTCAGCCCACACTGAAAACAGGAAGGAAGTGGAAAGTGGATGAAGCTGTTGATGCTACCCAAGAGTCGCTCAAGCTGAGGGAGTGTGACGGTATTGCTTCCCCTGCTTTGCAGTATTGGTCCAACAGTAGCCAAAACTCAACAGAATCTAATATGGGTTTCAAAGGTGTCTACCTTCGCACAAGATTACTCTTGGCAGAGATGTATAGAGGGATGGTCATAAGCAGCTCTAAAACAAAATCCATGGTGATATCACGAGAAGAAAGAAAACATCAGATTAAGCTGGGAGAACAGGTCCTGGAGCAGGTCGACCACTTTAAATACCTCGGAGCTATTATAGACCGAAAGGGAGGCATCAAAGAAGAGTTGGCCACTCGAAAAGCAGCAGCTGGGAGACTTTTTGAGGCCATAAATCGAGGATTCCTCAGCAAGAGAGAGGTTGGTAAGAAAACGAAGATGGCTGTATACCGCTCCACCTATGTCCCAGTCTTGACATACGGATGCGAGTCATGGGCAATGACTACAACCCATAAAAGCCAGATCCAAACCTCAGAAATGAGGTATCTGAGGAAGGTGGTTGAAGTAACAAGAAGAGACATGGTACGCAACCAGACGATACGTCAAGGCCTTAAATCCTACCCCCTGCAGACCCAAGTAGAACAGTCCCAATTGAGATGGTTTGGTCATGTCTGCAGAATGGGAGAAGATCGGATACCACGACAAGCATGGGAAACAGAGAGCCAGGGATCCAGACCCTGAGGACGACCCGGAGTCCGCTGGGAGGACAGCATTGGACAGTCTTTGAGGGATCGAGGACTGGGATGGAACCAGGCCAGGAGGAAGACAGCCGATAGGATAGTCTGGCGCTCTCTCTTCCAAACCTCTACACCTCACGGTAGAAGGGGAACGACTAAGTAAGTAAGTAAGAGATGTATAGAAGGTTAATGACACTTCTATCACACTTAATGACACTTCTAGGGAGTCTTCACAAGATATTCTGATAAGCGAAAACAATGCTGCTTTGGCTGAGCACGTTAATTCTAGAATCTGCCGACCACTTTTGTGAAGAATTAAGCAATGATTAGTTTTAGCTCGTTCAAGCCCCCCTCTGTGATTTACTAAGTGGAATTCTTATTTTTCTGGTAAAGCTCTGTTTAGAGTGTGTGTAGTAAATTGGCTGAGACAAACATGCAGTAACTTTAAAATAATTAAATCGAAGTTAAACTTGTAAAATTACAAATAACAAAATTTAATAACCACTTGAGTTTTAAGAGATTGAAGATAATTGAATAGTTTAGAAGAAAAGTTTCATCATTGATTTATAGTAGAGTTGATGGAAAAAAGTTCACTTTGGCAGCATATATTTTACACTTAGCTGCCAATAGTAGTTTCTGCTCCCGCTGATGGGTTCTTTTTACACAGCTCACGCTCGTCGCTGGTCAAGGTTGCCGAGTGTAGATCATTTCCCAGAAATGTCAAGGAGAGTCTACAAAGTTGGGCCCTCATTTTAAAGCGTAGACCACTTGTCCCTTCTTGTTCCAGAGATAGTACTTTCTGCTGGTACCACCAATAACTATGATAAAGAATACAAACGAAACTCTCTTCTGAGTATTGCGTTTCCCTGACACATACTTATGTGTCCCCTTTCTTCTATTCTACCATCCCATTTATCTCAGAATTTACCCTCGATGAGAATTAAATTTAATCCCTCAGGATAAAACTTTCTTTACATTTTAAACTGGATAGCTTTAGCTTTACATTATATTTAAATTAAAAGGTTAATAGTACAGATAGAATATGTTTACATTTCCACTGACTGAAAAGTGTTCACAATATAGATTGAATAAGTTTTCATTTATGTTTACACTGATTTGAAAAGTTTGAAACTTCCATTAATTTTTAAGTGCAAATGTTAACATCGACATTTACACTGGTTTGAAACAAACTGTAAGAATGTACATCATTTCTTTCATCTTTTCCTCCCTGCTCTATATGGAACGTGGGACTCTATATGTGTTTAGTTCTCTTTAAGAAACTAGCAATAAAGCAATCACCAGCCCGTGCAGTGGTGGTTTGTGAATCATTCTTCTATACACTGAGGTTGCCAGCCTCAAATAACTAGGACATCCACTAACGATCTTCACATATTAAAATTCACATGGCCATATACATATAAATGTTAGTTCTGTGACGGTATTGCCTCCCCTGCTTTGCAGTAGTGATCCAACAGTGGCCAAAACTCATCTATTATAGGCTTCAATGGAGTCTATCTTTACCCAAGATTACTCTTGGCAGAAATGTAGATAGAATAGTAGTAACGCTTCTGTCACATGGGAGTCTTCATAAGATATTTAGATAAGCGAAAACAATGCTGGCTGTCGCTGAGCACGTTAATTCTGTAATCTGCCAACACTTTTATGAAGAATCTAGCAATGGTGTATTCTAGCTCGTTAAGCCCCCACCCCTGATTTAATCGGTGGAATTATTATAATAATATATATAGCTCTGTTTAGAGTGTGTGTTTAGTAACTTTGACTGAGACAACCATGTAGTACATTTAAAAGGATTGAATCGAAGTAAAATTTGTAACATTACAAATAACAAAATTTAATAATCACTTTACATTTAACAATTTAAAAGAAAAAATTTGAATAGTTATGGAAAAGGATTTTCATCACTTGGATGGGATTTAACTGAATAAAGGAGGCCACTTTTGGCAGCGGATATTTTCATTTAGCTGCCAATGGTAGTTTCTTCTCCTGCAGGGTTAGTTCTTTTAACTCTGCTCTTGCTCGTCTCTGATCAAAGTTCAGGCGCCACACGTTCCCAGAATGTTCATGGAGTAATGGCTAAGTTGGTTCTGCGTCTTTCTATAAGACCCTCTGTCACATAATATCTTTTGTTGCGCACATGGACTTTTGTGGAATAAACATATATTTTGGTGTGCACATCATCTTTAAAAGAAAATGGTGCAAAGGGGTGCAATGGAATGGAGTGAACAGGAAGCCTGACAGAGAAAGATGTCAGTTGGCAGGCTTTAGAAGCCGCATTGCATATTAATCGTGCTCTCTTTATGGTTGCTGGCTTTTGTACAGCCTTGTTTTATATTCCAATGGTAGTAGGAATTGGTGATCCAGCCATAGGGTTATTGCTGACAATTTAGTGCTGTTGTTATTGCATTCGTACATGTAGCATTGTTATTATTAAAAAGGGAGATTGTCAGCACGCCTTCGTGTACGCTTTGTGAATGGCGTTTACAAGTATGTTGATTGTGTGACCTCTCGCAGTTTGATACGAGCTTAGAGGATAATGTCATGAAGGTGTAGTTATTATACTGTGACATATTTTTGGGGGGCTGTGGTCCTCTATACAGGTGTATTTTAGCGTTCCACTTTGTTAGTGACTGGTGGTATCTGGATATTTGTAATATTGATCTTATTACGGGCTCTCTCATAGCAAGTTTACAGTTGTCGAGGCTTTTGTTGGCGATTGGGTTGCATCCCATTATTTGTGCAATTGGTTTTTCTGATGAGGACATTTTGAAATGGATTTGTTGTCGGTGAAAACAAGCTACAGGTTCGTGGATGGACATTGTGCAGTTTAAGTACTATGAAGCTAAGGTTTAATGAGTTCCTGTCAGGCTGGGGCGACGACGATGCCGTCTTATTGTTGGATTAGTTCCATTGTCATTGATTTGGAGAGTTAATTGTGGGTCTGTCGTAATTGTGGTGAAAAATTTGAGGTTTTAGTTCCTTCCAGGGGCGAAGAGGTTTTAATTTGTCGGTCGTTGCAGTTGCCTGCTGATTTTTTGGTTCTCGATTGCCCATTGGTGGCCTACCTGCTGAGAGCACGAATACGTTGCCTACAGTGGTATTTGTGGTACAACAAATTATGACAATACTACATGTGTGTACCTGCCAGTACACATCTTTCAGTTCGCCTCTACCGTGAATAAGTTGCCTTGCCTGTGCATGCTTATTGCACGACTCTGCTGCAGTGACTTTTTGTCTGCATGAGAATTTTACTCGTTTGTGAATGCTACCGACTATCGTTGTCGTGCTGAGGAACTATACGTGATTTGATGAGCAGCATTATCCGTGAATGCTGATGCTGATATATGGCGTTGCATGAGACAGAACATTGTAGGCGTGCTGATTACATGTACGTGAATGACGGATACAACCATGACACATTTTCTGATGCAGTGGTCTATGTTACGCAGCTGAAAAAAGATGTGATGTTTTACTGATGGACTTTATGTCGGTTCTTACTGCAGCCATAATTTGATAACCAATGATGATTTATAGTCTTCGCTGAGTTTACCAGTTATCATTCCCTATGCCGGTGTAGCCTTTCTTGGACTCAGACATAAGAAGGCCAGTTACATTGGTGTGGATTTTTGAGAGCGGAACGGAATGGGAAGATACTGATCATTGATGTATTTTCTTATTACTACATCCATTGGTGGCTTCAAGGCTTCAGCTACAAGAATAACTGGCACCGATTGTGGATCTTGTCTTTGAACTTGTTCAGAACATTTTGCCGCAACCGGACAATGCAGAGTGCACTAAGCGTAACTGATTGTGGCACTAACATTTGTCGGTACTATTCGTGCTTTTGTCTCGTGATTCATTATCATCATTCGATTGAGGAGCTGGTATTGGGACGTTGAGGATTCACTCTACAGAAAGACAGTCATAAATTTAGTTATATTTCTTGTTTTCTTTCCTTTTGCGTTTCTACTTTCTTTTTTGACGTCATTTTATTTTATGTGTTTCCCTTATCATCATGTTTTTAATTACTGGTCTACTCTGCTGATCCATTTGAATTTTTTTCGTTTAGATCATTTCTCCATATGCTGGTATTTGTAATGATGCTTTTCTCTTACTATTTTATTATCTGTTCTTTTCATTGTCTCTGATACTTTCATTTGCAATTTCATTTGTTTTACATATTTAAATTATTTGTGCGATTTCTTTCTGCCTTTTGATATTGCCTTGCTACAAACCTCGTCGCTTCACTGTCCACTATTGGTTTTCGTGCCGTCTTTATTGTCTTATTATTGTAATACATTGGTTTGATGGTGGAATTGGTGGCGTGTTTAACATTTTCCTTTTTTTATTATGGGAAAGGGATTTTGTTGAACTGATTTCTTTAGGCAGTAACACTGTCAGTGTTGCAGTGGGGTACAGGCACAGAGAGTTGACCCTGTTGACTGTCCAGCATAACTGACCGTGCACATTTTCAGTGTCTTAGCGGTGATTGTCTTGTTTGTATGCATAGTGTCATATTTTTGCAATATTCTCTTTCGTCATGTTTTGCTGTCGTATTCTCCTGTTTTCTTCTTGCTATCTTGTACATAAGTTATATTGACAATCTCCTTGTTCTCGTTTGTTAACAGTTCGGTTTGTATATACTTATTTGTTTCTATCTCATATATCTGTCATCACTTTCCTATCGTACTGTTGGTGTTTGTTTGTCAAGTGAGTTCGTGTCTCATCATTATATGTACTGTTCATAGTATATGGATTTTTAAAAATGTCCTTTGTTACATAATAAAAAATCACGATTGCATTAGTGTGATTAGAGTAAGTGTATGGACGTCATTTTTTTTAGCCATTATGCGGATGTCCTTGTCAAAAGCTACCACTTTTTGAGCTTGAGTTTGTGTCATTGTATCGTGACATTGATTGGGTATAGACAAGCAAGGATTCGTTTCATCGGATCCCTTATTTGGAATTGACTTGTCATACTGTATTTTCACCTGCTTGTTTTTTTAATCAGGTGTATTCAGAACTGCAGGTACATAGTACCCTTCATCTGCAAATATATATTGGGCGTGTGCAACAATATATTTATTATTATTTTGTAGGAGTATGGGTACAATTTGAGGAATTGGTAACCTTCATAATTTTACTTATTTCGTAGTGTGCCACCGCATTTGTATTGCACCTCGATCATAACTATGTCTAGCCTTAAAGATTTTATTGAAATTGGAGAGAAGACCGGAAAGTCTGGGGATTCTTTGCTTGAGTGGACAAAGGCCGAACACAAAGAGTATGAGTTACAGAAAAAACAAGAAGATGACAGACGAGAACGCTATGAGGAGCGTCAATTACAAAAATTGAAGATTGAAGCAGATAAAGAACTGAAAAAGATTGAAGCAGATAAGGTACTGAAACAGATTGAAGCAGATAGGGATAGGGAACTGAAACAGATTGAAGCAGATAAGGTACTGAAACAGATTGAAGCAGATAGGGAACTGAGACAGATTCAAGCAGATACAGAAAATAAAAAAATTGAGGCAGATCTAAGACGGATGGAGTTAGAAAAAATGAAGATTGAGGCGGACAAGGAAATTGCTATAAAAAAGTTGGAGCTTGATTCTGGCAATCCTAGTTCGACTTCTAGGGAGCCAGCTCGCCCTTATAGGCTACGATTACCGAATTTTCGGGAGGAAGTAGATAGCATGGACTTCGTTTTGGAGAGATTTGAATCAGCGGCTCTTGCCTGGAGGGCAAGGAAGGAGGAATGGCCTTCACTACTATCTGCATTGCTTTATGGTATAAATTTGAGGAATTGGTAACCTTCATAATTTTTACTTTATTTCGTAGTGTGCCACCGCATTTGTATTGCACCTCGATAATAACTATGTCTAGCCTTAAAGATTTTATTGAAATTGAGAGAGAAGACCGGCAAAAATTGGAAGATTGAAAAGCAGATAAAGAACATGAAAAAAAAAGATTGAAAGCAGATCTGCATTAAACACCGTATATAAATTGCCTGTGGCTGACGGAACTAATTATGATACCGTAAAGGCAACATTAATAATAATAATAATAATAAATTCTTTAAGCACCAAACACGGCGCATAAGGCAGAAACCAGTGCTCTCCAGGTAAAGGCAACATTGCTGAGAGAATTTAAGCTGACAGCCGAAGGGTATCGCTCTCGTTTCAGAGATGCGATGCCTAGTGGCGACCAAGATTTCGGCTCTTTTGTCACCAAAATTAAACTTCTCCTTAATAGATGGACAGAGCTGGAGGGAATAAACAGATTTTGATGGTCTGTTTGATCTCATTTTGAGGGACAAGGTGTTGTCCTCATGTTGTTCTGACATGGTTGCATTTTTTCAGGAACACAAACCTAGTGACATTACTGCTATGTCAGAGTTGGGGCGGCAGTACGTTACCGCTCATCCTGGTAAGACAATTCACAAGTCATTTGTCCCTGAGCCTTTCGCTACATGTGTTGGCAAGGTTAGTGGGAAACCTTTCCGGCAACATTGGTCCAAGAGTGCGGACAGGTTTGCCAAGAGAAGCTTTGATCGGCAATACTCTGGTGGGCATGGATCTCATGGGAACTATGATAGCTTTAAGGGATACAGATCCCCGAAAAATCAATCGTTCTACCGTCAGGATAGATCTCCGTTTAGATACACAGGAGATAGGCATGAAAGGTCTGCTCGGAGGCAGGTCAGAATAGATACTCCCAACAGTCCTGATCATCGCTTGTATAGAAGAAGTGGTCCGAGTAAAAGGAATGACAGGGATGACAAATGGGAGCAAGAACTCCTCAATTCACCAAAGGGTAGTCCTACAAAAGATGATGGTGGTCAGATTCGATGTGGCGCGTGTGATGGAAGGAGACATGCTGCAAGAGTCTGTCCAAACAATTCAGAAAAGGCTAATGCGGCATGCGTTCTGAAAACCTTTAATAACAAGGATTGCGAGGGATGTAAGCTTTTGTTTGAACCTGATGGCAGACCATTACTGATTTGTGGCCATACTCTGCCTTACCTCTCTTCTCTTGATGGGAGCAGAAGCTTGGAGTTACACCAGGGCATGGTTCAGAACCAGTTGGTATCTGTGTTGAGGGACACAGGATGCACTACGATAGGAGTGCGCCGATCATGTATTGACGAATCGTGCCTTATTGGGAAGACTGTCGGATGCGTGACATTTGGGGGGAATGTTGAATATTACCCCCTAGCCATTATAGACGTGGATACACCCTTTATTTCTGGTCGGGTGCAGGCGTGTGTTCTTGAGGCGCCAGTAGTCGACTTGATTATAGGGAACGTGCTTGGTGTTCGTGATTGTACCCAGGCCGACATCACAAAATGGCAGGTCGAACGGTCAGCTGTGGCCAATGTGGTGGTCACAAGGCACAGACCAGAGTAGACGACAATTCATTGGTGATACAGCGGGAACTACCGACATCTTACGCGGTCCCATGTATTGCCTCCATGGGTCCCAATGTACCAGCATCGGACTTTGTCCAGCAGCAGCGAGCTGATAGGACATTGCAGAAATGTTACACTTTGGCCCATAATGGGGATGTAAAATGCACGAAGTCGGCACGTTACTGGTTTGAGTTGAAAAATGATATTCTTACCAGATGCTTTTCCAGCCAATTCGAATTGAAGCGCCAGGTGGTTGTGCCTGTCGCCTTTAGATCAAAGGTATTGCAGGTGGCACACGATTCACCGTTTGCTGGACATATGGGGGTTGCAAGAACTTGCCATAGAGTTCTGTCCCAATTCTATTGGCCGGCATACAACAAAGACATTAAAGTATACTGCATGTCTTGCAGGGTATGCCAGCCGGTAACACATAGGGGTAAATTACCGAAGGCCCCATTGCAGGTTGTTAATTTGTCGGTTCGCCCCTTCCAGAAAGTTGCAATCGATATCGTTGGTCCGCTTTCTGTTGCATCAGAGAGTCTTTCGTTTTATTCTGGCAATGGTGGATCTATGCACAAGATGGCCCGAGGCTGTGCCAATGAGGACTATAACCTCTCAGGCTGTAGCGGATGCGTTGCAGATGTTGTTCAGAAAGTGTGGGTTTCCCGAGGTGATATTGTCAGATAGGGACGTCAATTCATTTCCAAGGAAATGGCTGAGATCACTGAATTGTTGGGCATTTCCCAATCGTTCACCAGCCCTTATCATCCCCAGTCAAATGGGGTATGTGAACGTTTTAATGGCGCATTGAAGGATATGTTGGCCAAGCTCACTGCTGGATTTCCCCAAGAATGGGATAAATTCCTTCCAGCAGTATTATTTGCCTATAGAGAGGCGCCTCAGGAGAGCACCGGGTTCTCCCCATTTGAACTATTGTACGGGGCGAATCCGAGGGGCCCAATGCACATTCTGAAAGATATACTGGTTGGTGGGTGTTCTGATGGTTCCTCCGTTTCCAGTTACGAATACGTCATAACCCTGCGTGACCGTATTTTCAAAGCGTGTGCCATGGCACATGATAATTTATCCGTGGCGGGGGCGCGGTACAGGCAATACGCTAACCGTGGATCCAAATTACTGTTCTTGGTTCCCGGTAAAGAAGTATGGCTTCTTCTGCCATCAAAGGAAGACCGTTTGAGCATTACATGGCAGGGACCGTTTAAGGTGCTTAAGAGGGTAACGGATGTTGATTATTTAATACAGGTTTGGAACAAGGAGAAGGTATTCCACATTAATATGTTAAAGCCTTATATAGAAAGGCCAGAGGCTCTAAAAGGGGTGGACACTAGGTTGTCTGGGGAGACCCCGAAGATGGCATGTTCTGTGGTCATTAATGAATTGGGTGACATAGGAGATGATATTAATCTCCATCTGTCTCTCGTTCCCCTTGCTCCTTCTGAGTCTTGGGAGAATGTGCAGATATGTGACGGCCTAACGATAACACAGAAATATGAGGCTCGATCGGTCATTGGAGAGTTTAAGGATGTTCTCACTGATTTGCCAGGACGTACCGACTTGATCTGCCACAATATCATCCTGACGGACGACAAACCAATCAGGGTAAAGCCGTATCCGCAGCCATTACATTTCAAGTCAGCGATTGAAAAAGAACTAGATGACATGTTACGGTTGGGGATCATTTCTCCATCGGAGTCTGCTTACTCATTCCCCATGGTTGTGGTACGAAAGAAAAATGGGTCCTTGCGTGTCTGTATCGACTTCCGTAAATTAAATAGTGTCACTGTGATTGACGCTGATCCAATACCGAACCAAGAGGACCTCCTTACTCAACTTTCCCATGCCAGATTTTTTAGTAAACTGGATTTATCTAGGGGATACTGGCAGGTTCCTCTTGCCGAGTTGGCTAAACCTTTGACGGCATTTTCTACCCCAAAGGGTTTATTTCAGTTTAATTTTATGTGTTTCAGGCTGGTTAATGCACCCGCTACTTTCGTCAGAATGACGAGAAAGTTACTAGGTCATCGTACGGATGTGATTATGTACATCGATGACATCTGCCTGTTCCATGAAACATGGGAACAACATATGTCGGGGTTGTCTTCCCTGTTGCTTTGTTTACGTAAGCATGATTTAACGGCACGTCCTAGTAAGATTTGTATCGGTTTCAGGGAGTTGAATTTTTGGGGGTTTATAGTAGGTAATAATCTATTAAAACCTGAGATTGGCATGGTTAAAAAAAATTTGGAACTACAAGCACCTAAAACTAAGAAGCAGGTCAGAAGCCTGATGGGACTTGTCAATTTTTATCGCAAATTCATCCCTCAATTTTCTACAATTTCTGATGCTTTAACCTCTCTTACTAGTAAAGGGATGCCTAACAGGGTTGTATGGTCGGCAGAATGCGAGAAAGCGTTATCAAAAATCAAGGAGTTTTTTCCAGACGACCAATCCTTAGTTTGCCTGATTTGAGCAAACCCTTTATACTGCGGGCCGACGCGTCATCTGTGGGCATTGGCGCATGTCTTATGCAAGACCACGAGGGTACACTACATCCTGTGATGTATGTTAGTCGGAAACTGTTACCGGCAGAGACCAGGTACTCAACAATCGAAAGAGAATGCCTGGCTATAGTATGGGCAGTGTCAAAACTGTCCCGATACTTGATAGGGTCCCAGTTTATACTTCAGACAGATCATCGGCCTCTACTGTTTTTGAAATCTTCGAAGTCGACAGGCTCACGATTGACTCATTGGGCCCTGTCGCTACAACAGTTCCAGTTCACAATTATCCCATTAGAGGGTAGACTTAATGTCGTGGCAGATGCTCTGTCTAGATTGTAATTTTTGGGACATGAGGTATATGTGTTCGTAGGCACGACGTCTACGTACACCAGTGAAAATTTTTTTTTTTTTTTTTTTGGTTGAACTTGTCTAATATTTTGTTGTATGCTGTGAAATCTACTGCTCTCAGGGAGAAGAAAACTCAGTTTTCTTTTCTGGGGAAGGGGGTAGATGTCACATAATATCTTTTGTTGCGCACATGGACTTTGGTGGAATAAACATATATTTTGGTGCGCACATCAGCTTTAAAAGAAAATGGTGCAAAGGGGTGCAATGGAATGGAGTGAACAGGAAGCCTGACAGAGAAAGATGTCAGTTGGCAGGCTTTAGAAGCCGCATTGCATATTAATCGTGCTCTCTTTATGGTTGCTGGCTTTTGTACAGCCTTGTTTTATATTCCAATGGTAGTAGGAATTGGTGATCCAGCCATAGGGTTATTGCTGACAATTTAGTGCTGTTGTTATTGCATTCGTACATGTAGCATTGTTATTATTAAAAAGGGAGATTGTCAGCACGCCTTCGTGTACGCTTTGTGAATGGCGTTTACAAGTATGTTGATTGTGTGACCTCTCGCAGTTTGATACGAGCTTAGAGGATAATGTCATGAAAGTGTAGTTATTAAACTGTAACACCTCTTATGTTGGCGTCTCGCAAAATGTCAGTCCACTTCTACCTTCACTTGGTTCCAGAGATAGTACTTTCTGCTGGTACCACCAATAACTGGTAATAGAAAAAAAACGCTCTTCTGAGTTTGACGTTTTCCCGACACAGTTATGTGCCCCCTTCTTCTATTCTACCATCCCATGTCATAATTTACCCTTGATGAGAATTAAATTTGATCCCTCGGGATAAAACTTCCTTTACATTTAAACCGAATAGCTTTAGCTTTACATTACATTTAAATGAAAAAGGTTAAAATTTACTGATTTAATATGTTTTACATTTACATCTCCACTGTTTGAAAAGTGTTCACAATATAAATTCATTTATGTTTTATTTATATTTACACTTATGGAAAAGTTTGAAACTTCTATTAATTAAAATGAATATTTTCTCATTGACATTTACACTGGTTTGAAGCTTGAAAACTTACATTAATTTTGAAGTGAATATTTTTATAGGGACATTTACACTGCTTTGAAAATGTAAGTATTATACTTAGAATGTAAATCATTTCTTTCACCTTTCCCTCCCTGCTCCATAGGGAACCTGGAACTACTTTATGCTTTTAGTCGTCATTATGAAACTATCTATAATGCAATCACCAGCCTGTGCAGTGGTGGTTCAAGAATCATTCTATATTCTGAGGTTGCCAGCCTAAAATGACTTTGACATCCATTAGAAGTTTTACACATTAAACTTCACATGGTAGTATATACATATATATGTTAGTTCACATGTTAGTAATAAAATATGAAATGTAAATCACAACTTACGCCAATCCTGGCTACAGACTTGTTTGCTCAGATAAAGAAAAAAAAATGAATTGTTCTCTAACACGCATCTGGGATGCTGTAATTCTACAATAGATTCCCTTTCTGACTCCATGTTTCTTCAGTTTCCTAGTCCCAGTGTTCCTTATTAAAATTTGAAAGAGATTTCCTGTGCTTTATAAGTCTTATCTGGTTCTCCAATAAAAGGTTCGGATAACAATTAGGAATTATGAATCTAGTTCTTAACTCTGGCGAAGGTCTGATCTTGTCTTGGCGAGCTTTAAATTCACAGAGAGATAAAAATGTGAAAATGGTCAGGCTATGTTCCCCTCAATGTTGTTATGAATCTAATCAGAAAGATCCAATCATTTCAAACAGGTCGGGTGTGGCACTTTTAAAATATTCCCACGTAAAATAAGGTGCGTGCCTGCAAAGGTCACGTTTTACCATATATGGACATCTGATGCCTTGCATACACTCTCACAAACACATTTGTAGACTCATATTGTCTAAAATGTAATAAATCTATGATTACTTATAACCAAGTGACCGGAAGCGATTATATCACTCTTTTCTGCCCACAGGTGTCACACAGACAGTAATATTGGTGTAGCAAGGATGACCTGGAAGCGCTTATGTCATAAGTTCCGCCTCGTGCACGGGTTATCATGTGTTTTGCCAGACAAACAAATCTGGTTCTATTCAACACTCCTTGTCGCTTGAAAAGATGGTCAGACCGATATTGTGATAAAATACTGTCAGTGACCATCTAATAACCTGGTGTAACTTAACACGTCTTCGTGAAGTGTGAATGCGACACAGTAAGATAAGAATCACTCCTGTAGCAAATACTGCCATATGGGAGTGGCGTTTTATAGACTTCACCATGCTATGTCCAGCGTAGAGCAAAATAGTGAAAATATAAATGAAAAGGCATGATTTATGCCAAATAAAAGCAGTGCGTTAACTGAAGAAAATGAAAGGATACTGCTGAAGGTGTGAGAGATCACACAAAAGAGCATGTTCAGATGTTTTGTCACAAGTTCACATGTTAGTAATAAAATATAGAATGTAAAATTACAACTTACGCCAATCCTGGCTCACAGACTTTTTGCTCAGATGAATAATAGAGACTTGAATCGGCCTCTACACACGTCAGGGTGTCGTTTCTTTAATAAGATAAATCCCTCTATGACTCCGTGTGTTTCAGTTTCCCATATGTAAGTCCTGATGAATATGCCAATAAAAGGTGTCCGGTCTGATAAATGGAGTGGCGAATTTGACCTAGATAGACTTCACCATGCTATGTCCACCGCTCTGGTGACCGGGTGAGATCAAACCCCGGCGATAGTCGAAATTTGGAATTAATCGAGACCTGGCCAGGACATTTGAAAAGGCATGATTTATGCCAAATAAAAGCAGTGCGTTCAATGTCAGTTGAATTAATAATAAAATGAATAACATGGATTCACCTGATGGCAGAACTAAGAACCAGATAGATCACTTCTGCATAAGCGCTAAATTTCGCTCATCAGTTCAAGACGTCAGAGCATACAGAGGTGCAGAGATCGGAAGCGATCATAACCTCTGCTGAAGGTGTGAGAGATCACACAAAAGAGCATGTTCAGATGTTTTGTCACAAGTTCACATGTTAGTAATAAAATATAGAATGTAAAATTACAACTTACGCCAATCCTGGCTCACAGACTTTTTGCTCAGATGAATAATAGAGACTTGAATCGGCCTCTACACACGTCAGGGTGTCGTTTCTTTAATAAGATAAATCCCTCTATGACTCCGTGTGTTTCAGTTTCCTCAGATATTCCCTTTTTCCTTTTTTAAAATGTTAGAGATTTACTGTGCTGAATTGTAAGTCCTGATGAATATGCCAATAAAAGATGTCCGGTCTGATAAATGGAAATTCTGACTTCTAACTACTCACAAGTCTGGTGTCTTTGGCAGCGTGAATCTCACAGTGACCTAGACTGACTGAAGCATCAGGTTATATTCACTGTCCTACCCCACTCTGTTTGTTATGGAATTCAAATGATTAGCAGTAGCCGCGCTAGCGTAGTGGTTACAACACCGCTCTGGTGACCGGGTGATCCAGGATCAAACCCCGGCGACGGCATTTGAGGATTTTTCATCGACCGGGATTTGGACTGGATTAACTCGAGACCTGGCCAGGACATTTGAAGGAGTGTCGTCGATCAGGGATTGGCGGCTCCTGATCCGACCCAGCTCTAATGGGTACCTCCGAAATCGGCGAGTATCTGCTTGAATGGCGATGGTCATATATCGGGGAATGCAAAACAACTGTCTCTGTCACTTGGGTTCCTGAGGGTAAGCGGAAAAAAAAAGGGATACTCAGAAGAACACGTAGGAAAATCAATGTCAGTTTAGACATTAATAATAACCTGAGATTTCGCCTCGAGTATTAGCGGGCGTACGAAAAAAAAAATGATTAGCCAATCTGATTTGAATATTTTTCATGACTCATCTAGTGCAAAATTTCAAACATAACATTCTGAAAATGTGCTGTAAACATCTGGCAGACGAACTCACAGACACATCTGTAAACTGTGTTTCAGATGTAACAAATTATTACTTTATTAGAAAGTAATCTCTTTTTAACAAGGTTTACCGGAAACGGTTATGTCATGCTTGACTGACCAAAATGTATCGCACAGACGACTAATCTCTTATCTGTCACGCATCCGGGCAAAGCTTTGTTGCACCCTGTAAAACGCGATGTATTATCACCAACATTCATAACCCTTCACTCCCAAAAGGAGCATAGGCCTTCAACAAACACATGCCAAATCCTCCTGTCACGTACCATCATCTCAAGTTCTTTCCACTTTCTCCTCATCATTCTCACCTCTGTTTCCAGCTCTCTTCTCCATGAGCTTCTTCGTCTACGTCTGCCTCTCCTAACCTGGGGGTTCCAGAAATGGGACTGCCTTGTAATGCTATCAACAGGTTTCCTCAGTGTGTGTCCTATCTATCACCATCGTCTTCTTCTCATATCTTGTTCCACTGGCACTTGTCTAGTTCTTGTCTTCAGTTCCACGTTGGTAACCTTGTCATACCATTTTAATCCCTCTATTCTACGCAAGCACCAATTTATGAAAGTCTGTAGCTTTTTGGTTGTTGTCTTTGTTGTTCTCCATGTCTCAGAGCCATACAATAGGACTGACTTCACATTTGAGTTGAAGATTTTTATTTTCGTGTTGGATCCGATTTCTCTTGATCTCCATATATTTCCCAATGCAATGAAAGCTCCTCTTTCTTTTTGTATTCTTAGTTTGATATCACTGTCTGTCCTTCCAACTTTGTCTATATTGCTGCCAAGATATGTGTACGATTCTACATCTTGTATTGGTGTTTCATCAAGTTAAACCCTGTTATCATTACCTGCATTTATTCTCATTATTTTTATCTTTTCCCTGTGTATTTTTAGACCCAATTGCTGTGACCTCTCATCTGAGTGTTTTCAATTTGTCCTGCATCTGATTACAGTTATGGGACAGAAGAGAACCAAGTCATCAGCAAAATCCAGATCATCCAACTGCTTAGTCAGTCCACTGGATTCCATTTCTGTTGTGTGTTGTCGATGATCTCATTACTCAGTCTATTGCTAGTAAGAAAAGAAATGGAGACAAGAGGCATCCCTGTCGCACTCTTGTTCTTATCCCAAATGGTTCTGTAAGCTGTCCTTCATGAAGAACTCTGATTGTCATGTCTTCATATGTTTTCTTTATTAAATTAATGATCTTCAGGGGAACTCCATAATGTCTCATCAATTTCCAAAGTGATTCTCTGTCTACACTGTCAAATGCCTTTTCGTAGTCCACAAATGCGATGTATAGTGGTGAATTCCATTCCAGACTTTGTTCAACTATTATTCTCAAAGTGGCTATCTGGTCTGTACATGATCTGTTTGGTTGAAAACCTGCTTCTTCATCTCAGTTTCTTGTCTATGGACTCTTTTAATCTCTCAAAGATAATCCTATTTAATACTTTTCCTGGCACTGATAGTAACATTATTCCTCTATAATTTGTGCACTCTTGTAAATTTCCCTTCTTAGGCAACTTAACCAGATACTCTTCCTTCCATTCTGCTGGTATCTCTTCCTTTTCCCAGACTTTACCAAGTAATTTATATAACATCTCTGTAGCAGTGTCGATATCTGCTTTGATGGCCACTGCTGGAATGCCATCAGGTCCAGACGCTGTTCTATCTCTTAGAAGCTTTATGGCTTTCTTTATTTCTTCCTTAGTTGGTCTTTCACTGTTAATTTGTAACTCTTCTTCTGCTGGCTGGATGTCCGGGGAGTTTTGTGGAGCTGGTCTATTGAGAAAGTCTTCAAAATATTCTGTCCACCTCTTCATTTGCTCTTGTATATTGCTGAGCAGTTTTCCATTCTTGTCTTTTATGAGGCAACTTGTTTGCTTGTATTTCCCTGTTAGCTTCTTTGTGCTGCTATACAGTTCTGTCATATTTCCTTTGGCTGCAGCATCTTCTGCCTCTCTTGCCAACTCCTCAATATACTTCCTCTTGTCTCTTTTGATACTTCTTTGTTTGCTTCTGTGTACACTTCTTGAGCCTTGGCTTTGGAACTTCTGGTTTTGCTTGTGTTTAAATCTGCTTTCTTGTTTTTTCTGTCTTTTATCTTATTGATGGTTTCTGTTGTTATCCATGCTTTTTGTTGTCGTTCCCTTTTCCCCAGTATTTCTTCACGTGTCTCATTCCATACAGTTTTGATTTGCTGCCAATAGTCTTCTGTATTCTCTACATCTTCCAGCTGTTGGAGCACTTGGAATTTGTTGGATATTGTGACCGCAAATTTGTCTCTTGTTTCTTTGATGTACTACATTAAATCATTGTCTATAGTTTTGCATTGTTGCATATCTCTTGAGTTTCATTTTTTACTTTGTCTATCAGAAGGTGGGGATCTGATGCCAATCTGCTCCTCTATATACCTTTACATCTTGCAATGATGATTTAAACTTCTTGTTTATGCATATATGATCAATCTGATTTTCTGTTCTATGGTCTGGTGATACCGTATCTATGTCGCCTTGTGTATTCTCTTATGTGGAAACATGCTTCCTCCTATAGCCAGTTGATTTAAAGCACAGAAGTTTGAGAATAGTTCCCCATTTTCATTCATTATTCCTAGCCCATGTTTTCCCATGACTTCTTCAAATCCGGTGTTGACTGTACCTATTTTTGCATTCATGTCACCCATCAAAATTGTGATGTCTCTTCATTTTTACTTTTTCCATAATTTCCTGTAGTCTAGTATAAAATGCTTCTTTCACAGACTCTTCTTTGTCATTAGTTGGTGCATAACATTGGTTGACATTTACATTTATTTTCTTTTTAGCTGGTTTAAAAAGTAGCTGTTATTCTGGGTCCAACAACTTCCCATTCAGTGAGTGCTTTCTGTGCTTCTTTAGATATCATAAGAGCTACCCCTTTATTGTGCAATGAGAGGCAGACACTTAACCACGTCCTCTCAGCTTGCAAGGTGTCATTACGGCAAGCGCGATACACTTGGCGCTACAACAAAGTGCTAAATGAGCTGGCTGCTACAATAGACCTGGCAAGGGTGAAGGCGAACAGCAAAGTCAGGCCAAGCACCGCAATTACATACTTTCTGAGATCAGGACATTCAGCACACCCCAAACCAAGTAAATCAGGTAGCAGTTTACTTTCTCTTCTTGACTGTTCAAATGACTAGGAGATGGCAGTAGACCTACCTGGGCCTGGGGCATATCCAGAGAGTATCAGAAAATCTCAAAGATGGCCAGATATAGTCCTGCATTCATCATCGCACCAGGTTATAATGATTGAGCTGACCATGCCATTTGAATCCAGATTGGACAAGCAACACATGTTCAAAGTGGCCAAGTATAATGATGGAGTAAGTCGACCCTGATGAATACCTCTTCTGCTTATGGGGTGTGTGGTATGGAATGGGTTACTGGGTGATAGGATATGGTTTGGTATGGTAACCTGGTTTGTACCCTGGATCTGTAACCTGGGTTAGTACTTTGTAACTGTAACCTGGGTTGTACCTTGTAACTGTAACCTGGGTTAGTACCTTGTAAACGTAACCTGGGGTGTACCTTGTAACTGTAACCTGGGTGGACTGGAAACAATTGAAGTCCCATTAGTGATTTCAAGAGCAATCATCTCCTAAGTCTGATGGCCGGTAAGCATCCATTAGAAATTAAATTAACACAACGCTAATTACCATTCAGTAACAGTGTGTGATCTATTATCTATGAAATACTCCCTCTTAACTGACATTACAGTGTATCAAGTTCTCAACCTCTATCTGGCTGTCTGCTTATTTACGGCAGGGGTTTTCCCCATGTGGGCAATGAATTTCACACACTGTGAGGTTTGGGGCTGGGGTCATCAAATGGTTGAGAACCACTGGTTCACCTAGTGACCATAGAGCAGTCTTTTAAGTTTGGGGTCACTATCAACAATAGTTTGAGAACCACCTGGTAATAGTTTCCTATGCTGTTTCAACATGTTGGGGTGTCACTACTGCCAAGAGTTTGAGAACCACCGACTTACATTTATTCAGTTGTCACAGATTTGACTAATAATTTTATTTTACCAACACGTCCCATTTTTCTTATCTTTTAATGTTCTGGTTTCCTCGAATTTTTTGCACTTTCAGTTTTCTTTTGTTCCAGATTTTACCTACGCAACCCATTATTCCCCTCTCAGACCCCATCCCACGGTTTTATTTCGTTCTGGCCTTCATTATAAATTCCCCACTTGGTCAGTCGCGGTCAGCTTATGATAATATTACCTAAGCTGCACCTGGTGTTGTCTGACTGGGGAACGTTTCTTGCTGGTAACAGTGTTTGATCACGAGCGAGAAATAGTTCTTTGAAGCGAACCGCTAGCCTACAGTCGGTAGCGGAAGCAAAGGGGAGACAAAACTCACGTTCGTTCTGAGAGATTTTGTTGTGGCCCCTGATCGCTCACAGAATAATATTATTGTTGAGTGTCTTTTTGTTGTACGCCATAATTGTTGAAGGCGATGAAGACATAGTATGGTATCTGTGGTCTGGTTTGTGTAGGATGCAGATGTGTATTCAAACAGTGAGCATTACAAGCAAGGCAACCCACACAAGGACGTCACGTTAACTCACGATGAGAAAAGTCAATGATGCTTGCAACAGCTAGTGACGGTTTTTGTATAATTTATTATAGACGCCACAATGACGAAGTGTGTAGACATAAACAAGCCGGTACATCATAGGTACGATCAAACAGTCATTATTACATATGTAGTCAATTCAACAGGCACAGCAGACAGCATCAAAATAATGTATATCATATGCCTTTTAGGATATCGGAAACAGCTGTACATGTAGTCAGGTAGTAAACTTCCCCTTTCCATAAGAGCTAGTAGATATCAACTAGGAGATTAAATCTAGTCTCCTATTTTTGACCTCAACAAGACAGGCATGTCTTTTGAGCGTCACATTATCGTCCTCTATGTTCCTTATACAGCAAAGGTATCAAACCTAGATCCATCAATAAAGGTCAGGAAGCAGATAGTCCGTAGGACAGGCATCAATCGATGCGTGACAATATAAGTGGATCGTGAGCTGAGCAAACTTGTCATATCACAGACTTTATAATAAGGCAGGCTAAGCAAAAGTCAACATCACAAGATGGCGATAAAGTTACTCAGTAAGAAAGATTTAGTTACCTGTTCATCAGGAATTAAATCACATAAATCACGTATGCCTCCAGGCATTTGGAATAGTATAGAGATATATCATCTCACAAAAGGAACAACAATGATGAGGACTCCTTCCTGAATAAACTAAGCGAAGACTAGCACATCGCTATGTCTCGCCTTACCAGCATCTCTGCTCAGACTGACCTGGGCGGAAATCATTTTAAACAATGCCACAAACAGAGACATGCGCAGAAAACGCGAATCGAATACAACTCAGCTTAACTTACGAAACGAAGAATGTTCTACGATGTTCGACTGAAGACTCAAACCTTAAAAGGAAATGAATCTTGAAACATTGCGATTGCCAACTGTTTTCAAAGAACTGGCGATCTGAGCGCTCCATATATGGACATGACTCAAAATCGTTCACACAACTATCAACAACTATACTATCAAGATAAGACAACTTCTTGACGACAGCTATCAAGATTAGACGACTGTAGAAATAGAAGTGACTACAATTCCATGAGTTACTTCCCATGCATTAAAAAATTAACTATAGTCAAAATGCATGGTCAGAATAAGTTGCGACAAGTTTAGCGCAACATTACCGCCACCTCCCGATAAAAAAAAAATGTGCAACATTTTTTTTTTTAAATATCCAAGAGTAAAACCAAAAGCGGTTTAACAACGCACGAATTATGCGGGGATAACTAATTGCACTGCCTAATATGAGGCTACATTGACACATAAAGTGTCTGGTGAGAATATTTCTCAACAGATAAAAAATCTTATTCAAAAAATATATATATCGGGGAGGTGCCATCAACACACATTACACTTGCATGAAAATACAATATAAATGCAAGTTCATATCATTATAATCAAATAGCAGTGTCATACTCTAATACCGCTTAGAATGGATGTACACATCTGATATAAAATGTTAAATAGTACATTATCTAAATGTTTAATTAATACCATTACATAATGAAATTAAACATAAATGACGATCCAGGACACATCTCCTGTCGTTCCAAGGAAAGTGTATAATGTGGAACTCTCCATGTTTGACAACAGAAAGGTAGCTTCTCTGATCAACAATAACATGCTGAGAAAAAACAACCAATATAATTCTATTTAATAGCCATTATGTTTCATACTATACAATACATTATTATTAACAGTTGTGACCGAGTGAACTTTCGGCCCTTATATTAACTACTCAGTCTTCTTATTTAAAGATGGGAACAGAAGAAGATGATAACAAAGCACAATAGTATGTGTTCACCTAAAGTGAGGACAGATGTGCTAATGTATTGTAGTAATATAGGTGTGTTATGGCTCTGTCGTATATCTAGAAATAGAACAGAAGTATTAGTTGGAATCATGTGGGCATCTAGACAGAATGTCAGCCATCACATTATCCGACCCACGGATAGCTCGTACCGTGAAGTGAAAAGGTTGAAGAGCAATAGCATATCGAGTGGATCTCGAACTCTTCAAGTTCTTAGTCTGAATAGCTGTAAGAGCTTTCTGATCAGTTTCTAAAATGAAATGTGCGCCCAGGAGGAATCTTTGTAGTTTGAGAATAGACCAAACCATAGCCAACAATTCACGGTCTAAAACCGAGTAGTTCCTCTCTGCCGCATTTAGTTTTCTAGAAATGTACATGACAGGATGCAGAGTTTCAGCATATTCCTGCATAAGTGCTGCTCCGATCCCAGTGGATGAAGCATCACTTCGAAGAACAAAAGTTCTATCAAGAGTAGATAATCTTAGGATGAGAGGAGAAGAAAATATACTTTTAATCTGGTCTAAGGAAGATTGACATTCCTGAGACCAACGAATCAGATTAGGCGAACCTTTTTTCAACAACGTTGACAGAGGTGCCATTATCGAAGATAGATTCGGAATAAATCTCCAATAGAATTGAAATAACCCCAAGAGACTCCGGACTTGTTTCTTCGTCTTAGGTACAGAGATGTTCAATATTTTTGAAGTATTGTGGTCTTCTGTCTTCAAGAGACCATGACCAACACGATGACCCAAGAAAGAAATTTCACCAAAACCAATATAAGCTTTAGAAGGTTTTGCTGTCAGATTATACTCACGTAGAGTAGACAGTAGGTCATATAAACCCAGATAGTGATCTTCCCAAGAATCACTGAAGAGACAGATATCATCTAAGTATGCGATGACATCTGATCGATGAGAAAGAATTCGACGCATCATGCGAACGAAAGTAGCAGGGGCGTTCATAAGACCGAAGGGCATTACATTCCATTGAAATAAACCCCTAGGTGTAGAGAAAGCAGTCAGAGGTTTGGCATGATCTGCTAAAGGCACTTGCCAATAACCTTTTGACAAGTCAAGTTTAGTGAAGAATCTAGAATTAGAAAGTCTAATAAGTAGATCTTCTAGTAAAGGCATAGGTTCAGCATCGAACTTTGTGACTTGATTTAATTTGCGATAATCAACGCAAATTCGTATGTTCTGATCTTTCTTCCGAACAATAACCATGGAAGAAGAATATGGAGAAGTCGATGGTTCAATTATGTTTAATTGGATCATTTCATCCAATTCCTTTTCCACTTGTGACTGAAAGTGTATAGGGATAGGATACGGCCTAACCCTAATAGGATTATTGTCGGTAAGAATTATGTCATGTTCTATGACCTGCGTGTGACCAGGGATGTCGGTTAGAACATCCTTAAATGTCTGTAACATCGACGAGACTTGACGATGTTCATCAACAGAAAGATTAGGAGAAATGGAGACATCTTTCCAAGATTCCATAGAATGTAGTGGAACCACTGGAAGAGGAAGATCGACATCAGAAAAAACAGATTCCTCATCCTGTATGACAGACAGGGATGAGTAATGACCATGAGGTACAGAAGATTCGTCCGTTGCCTGAAAAATAGGCAGCAAATAGTCTGGACGCTCATGAAATTCCGTCAGCATGTTGATATGGAAAGTCTTATGCTTTCCATCTATATCGACCACATAGTCAACATCGGAAATACGTGAGACTATTGCATATGGACCTTTCCATGCAATCAGAAGTCTATTTTCCCTACTGGGGAGTAGGACGAATGCTTTGTCACCTGGACAAAGTTGTCGTAGACATCTGTTCTTGTTAGCAAACTGCCTTGCTTTTTCTTTAGCAATTTCTGACGAAGCAGTCGCTAGTTTGCATGCCTCAATGATCTTTTGCCTAAGAGCAATGACATACTCATATGAAGATTGAGTGTCATCACTAATATCATCGGCAGTGATGAGATCGTGTAATAAAGACATAGGGCCGCGCGGACGCGCGCCGAAGACAAGTTCAAAGGGAGAAAATCCTGTGTGCTCATTTGGGACCTCTCTATAGGCAAAGAGAGCCGCGGGTAAAACCCTGTCCCAATCTTGAGGATGATCTTCAGTTATCTTACCAAGTAAAGTCTTGAGCGTTCTATTCAGACGCTCAACTAACCCATTAGACATAGGATGATAGATGCTACTGAGAGATCTTTTAATGTGTAAGGTAGACATTACTTGAGACATAGTATCAGATATGAGTTGAGTGCCATGGTCTGACAGTACTTCTCTGGGGAACCCCAAGCGACAAAATATCAACCAAAGAGCATCTGCGATATCTGTAGTAGATATGCTCTTTAGATGGATAGCCTCTGGCCAACGTGTGCACATATCGACACATGTAAGGATAAACTGATGTCCTCTGGCCGACTTTATCTTAAAAGGGCCAATAATATCTATGGCCATTTTCTGGAATGGCCGAATAGGGATGTCAGCAGCCTGGATAGGCGCAGCATGTCGTGGTCCTCTATATTTGACCTCCTGGCATACCTGACATGATCGGCAGTATATACGAATGTCCTTGTTAACAAAGGGCCAAAAGAACGCCGCAAGGACTCTCGACTTTGTACGGGAAAATCCCATGTGTCCAGCACATTGCGAGTCATGAGCATGTTGCAATATTTGCACTCTCATACTCTTGGGAACAAGAATTTGCGAATGTGCTGACGTAGCCGAGTCTTGTACCATACGTACAAGTACGCCGTTTTTCATTTCTATCCAAGATTTTCTTTGTGTATCCTTATTTGGATCACCTTTCTTCGCAAGAATGAAGAATTTTTTTAGCGTAGGATCTTCTTCTTGTAATTTTATGAACGAGTCACGAGAAATAACCAAGGTACTATCTTGGCTATGAACTTCATTATCATTATTCAACGAAGTTTGTGGTGTTTGTAGAGCTTGTGCTCTTGTAACCACTGCATTGGTAGCTTGCATATTATCATCTTCCCAAGCAGCAATCTGCTGTGGGGTACATTCCCTAACTCCGTGTATACGACCAATAATAAGGTCCGCAATAGGATTAGGTAATAGACAGGCATGCACATCTCCCGTAAAGAAAGGAGTGGCAATGTGAATTACAGCAGTAGGATATTTCTCTAGAGTGCCGCCAAATGTGACACATTTGATAACCCTTCCTGTCGCACAGGATGGATCTACAAGCGATTGTCTAACACCGATAGTGGTGCATCCGGAATCGAAAAGTAGTGAGACCGGAGTATTATTAACAAGACCCTTATGTAGGATTAGAGAACCTCTCCCGTCATGTGCAACCGAAGCAGGAAGAGCGGGGAGAGGGTGACCACAACTCAAAGTCGATATTGTAGTTGGTTCGAACAAAGTACTGCATTGGGGGCACTTGTTTGCTCTCCCAAAGTCAAAAGAAGAACAAGTGACAGCGTCAGAGTTTTTATTATCAGAAACCTGATTACAGGCTCCCTGAGATTCTTGTTGAACCGAGTTAGCCTGCTAATATCTCTTTTTTTGTAGTGAGATCTACCGTGACTCCCATTACCTCTGAAGTTATCACTGTTGTTATTATCTCTGTAGTTATTATTGTCTCTGTTATAACTGTTATCCTGTTTCGAATTACAGTTTCCATGATTATTATCATGTCCACATTGATGTGAACATCTATTTGTTTGGTTTTGGGATCTACGCGAGGAAAAGCCTCTGTTACCATATCCTCTTCTGAAATGCTTAAAATTATTAGGTTGGAAGTAACGAGGACTGTCAGCTCGTCTCCAATTCTTCGAAGAAGAATCACCCTGAAATTGATTTCCATAATTTTGACCGTAACTACGGTTACTTTTCCTATCAACATTTTGTTGGAATCTATGACTAGAGTTTTGACCATAAGGTGTTGCCGAAGCAACTGGCAGACCTTCTTTTACTTTAGAGTTACCAATGGTTACGTGAGGATGCGCATTTATATACTGGCTACAGAAATCTTCCATTTCTTTTATTGTTTTAGGTTTACGTTCATGAAGGAAAGCAAGGAAAGACTCATTGACAGAAGACATGACTTTGTCTCTAAATATTAAGTCCATAAGTCCTTCATAAGTTTTTTCTGTCTTAGACAGCTCCACCCAACGTAAAAAAGTAAGACGTGTCTTTGAAATGAATTCAGAGAATTGCACACCAGTTTCTGGCAACATATTTTTAAATTGAAGACGATAGCCGTCTTCGTCAAGTTGGTATTTTTTTAACAATATAGCCCTGACAACCTCATAGTTGTTCTTGTCAGGCTCATCTACCATGCTTAACATACTCAAAGCATCACCTCTAAGTATTTTGGACAAATGATAAACCTGCAGTGATTTATCTATGTTATGTACTTTACATGAAGTTTCAAATCTGTCCAAATAGAATGTTATATCGTCGATGGAAGCATTGAATGGTGGTAGATTAAGCTTGAAAGTGCTTGCATTAGTCTTATCTGAGACCTTATTTGCATCATTAGCATTACCCATGTTCATCACCCTTAATTTCTCAACTTCCAAAGCTAAGAGTTTTTCTTCATGCTCCATTTTGCTTTTCACTCTTCAGACTCTCTTTCTAACTTCCTTTCTTCAGCTTCCGCTTGTTTTTCTAATCTTTTATTTTCAGCCTCTATTTCAAGTCTTTTATTTTCAGCCTCTTTTTCAAGTCTTTTATTTTCAGCCTCTATTTCAAGTCTTTTATTTTCAGCCTCTTTTTCAAGTCTTTTATTTTCAGACTCAATCTGTAGTCTCTTCTCTTCAGCTTTTGCTTTTGCTTCTCTTTTTTGTTTTTCCATTTCCATTTGGAATCTTTTTTCATCCACCTGCATCTGCAGTTTCTTTTGTTCAGCTTCCATTGCTTTATCATATTGAGCAGTTGCAAATTCTTCTAACTTATCACCAGTCTTCCCAAGCAATTTACCCTGCTCAATAAAGTGCTCAAATGTAGCCATGATGAGTAATAATATGAGTCCACAACCTGAAATAATTAATTATCTTATTTCAAATTTAATTATAACAAGTCTTAAATGAAGCACTTGTTTACTCACAACACTATATTATCATCCCAATCTCTGTGGGAAACAAGTCTTATATCCAAGAACTTGTGTATAGACCTTTTTGAAATATCATCAATCAACTCTTGATCATAGGTGCACTTCCCATTCAATAGTGCACAATACTATTCATCATTTATTAATCATCAGTGTAGTAGTAATGCATAAGCATAACCCACTATTAAATGTGAATTAACTACTATAAGTGTAATCAATGACTATGTAAACACTATCACAATGTAAACAATAACAATGTAAACATTACACTGTAAACAATACAATGTAAACAATACAATGTAAACAATAACAAAGATTTAGCAACAATACGAAAACATTCGTAGAAATCAACAAAAAATAAAGCGAAAATTAAAGAAATATCACAAAAAATGTGATGATATCTACGAGAAGATAATACAAATACAAGACACCACAGTGTATAAACAAAAATGGTATATGAAACTAAACTATAGAAAAGAGTAGACTAGCAAATACAAACAAATCAAAACAGAACTAAAGAATGCAGAAAAATAACGAAAACAATACTAACACATGTCATCACATCTAACAAAAAATAGCAACAGAAGTCGCTTTGCAAATTCCAGTATCGGAAATTGCACACCCTACAGAAAACGCTCACAATAGACGACCTCTATGACGTGGTATGATCTAAGGGAGACACCGCCCAACCGAAAACCCGCAGAAACATAAACATATAAATATAAATATACAAATAACATATAAACATATAACATGTAAACAAAAGAATGAGATGAAACACAGAAGACTCAGTAGAAGTATAAGGGCACAGTTCACAAACAAACAGGCCACTTAACTTATGGGTATCCAAACGTCAGCCACAGCAGAAAAAAACAGATGACAATCAGCGTCCTAAGGGATGAAGATCCAACGATGATGGTACATCTGGACTGCTCCAACTGCCATGACGATGGTACTTGAGCTTCTAAACTGATAAGTAAATAACGGCACTTGACCTTCTTATTCAACCGTAAATTGCTTAAAATCGGTACTTGGCCTTCTTGAGAAAACAACTTGTATCAACCTGCACTTGACCTTCACAAACGACAGCAACTTGATGCAAGGAGGACAGCAACACGTTTCAACTGGCAATGTATGACTCAACGCCGGGTACTGTCATTTAGGCTCCCAAAAATTGCAACGAAAATTTTTAAGTCCAGAAGGTACCGGACAACGCCGAGTAGTTTCATAATTTTGTATGTAGATGTAGAATGCTGAAAAATCGCTGTATGTTGATTTCTTGAACGATGCAGTTTGTTGAATTCTTGTTGAATGAAGTGGGTAAGGGACCCCGTGTATGCTGGTACCAGACCAAACCAGCTTATGGCCACCATATGTTGAGTGTCTCTTTGTTGTATGCCATAATTGTTGAAGGCGATGAAGACATAGTATGGTATCTGTGGTCTGGTTTGTGTAGGATGCAGATGTGTATTCAAACAGTGAGCATTACAAGCAAGGCAATCCACACAAGGACGTCACGTTAACTCACGATGAGAAAAGTCAATGATGCTTGCAACAGCTAGTGACGGTTTTTGTATAATTTATTATAGACGCCACAATGACGAAGTGTGTAGACATAAACAAGCCGGTACATCATAGGTACGATCAAACAGTCATTATTACATATGTAGTCAATTCAACAGACACAGCAGACAGCATCAAAATAATGTATATCATATGCCTTTTAGGATATTGGAAACAGCTGTACATGTAGTCAGGTAGTAAACTTCCCCTTTCCATAAGAGCTAGTAGATATCAACTAGGAGATTAAATCTAGTCTCCTATTTTTGACCTCAACAAGACAGGCATGTCTTTTGAGCGTCACATTATCGTCCTCTATGTTCCTTATACAGCAAAGGTATCAAACCTAGATCCATCAATAAAGGTCAGGAAGCAGATAGTCCGTAGGACAGGCATCGATCGATGCGTGACAATATAAGTGGATCGTGAGCTGAGCAAACTTGTCATATCACAGACTTTATAATAAGGCAGGCTAAGCAAAAGTCAACATCACAAGATGGCGATAAAGTTACTCAGTAAGAAAGATTTAGTTACCTGTTCATCAGGAATTAAATCACATAAATCACGTATGCCTCCAGGCATTTGGAATAGTATAGAGATATATCATCTCACAAAAGGAACAACAATGATGAGGACTCCTTCCTGAATAAACTAAGCGAAGACTAGCACATCGCTATGTCTCGCCTTACCAGCATCTCTGCTCAGAGTGACCTGGGCGGAAATCATTTTAAACAATGCCACAAACAGAGACATGCGCAGAAAACGCGAATCGAATACAACTCAGCTAAACTTACGAAACGAAGAATGTTCTACGATGTTCGACTGAAGACTCAAACCTTAAAAGGAAATGAATCTTGAAACATTGCGATTGCCAACTGTTTTCAAAGAACTGGCGATCTGAGCGCTCCATATATGGACATGACTCAAAATCGTTCACACAACTATCAACAACTATACTATCAAGATAAGACAACTTCTTGACGACAGCTATCAAGATTAGATGACTGTAGAAATAGAAGTGACTACAATTCCATGAGTTACTTCCCATGCATTAAAAAATTAACTATAGTCAAAATGCATGGTCAGAATAAGTTGCGACAAGTTTAGCGCAACAATTATGTATTGTTTATGAAACTTTCTCGTGGCTGTTGTCTTCTGATGTAGACTCTAGAATAATATTTGGCTTTCCCATGATTGTGTTATACGCAGTTCATCTGTGGGAACACGCAATGGGGTTTGGCGTCTCTGGTAGACTATAAAATTAGATAGGTTTACTCAGTCAAGGACACTCGTAAATTTTCCTGCCCGTAGATGACCAAATGAGACTAAGGCAGATGTTAGCACAGCAGAACTAGATTTTGTTGCATATTTCTCGTCATCTCGGGGTAAGTAGATATCTTTTATATATATATATATATATATATATATATATATATATATATATATATATATATATATATATATATATATATATATATATATATCTATATATATATAAATATATATATATATATATACGAGGGGCGTTCAGAAAGTAATGCACCACATCGTTTTTCTCAGGAGCTGTTTATCCAAAAAGCATGAAATTTATAAACAATATACATGGATATGTCATGTAAACATCGGTATTATTCAACATAATCCCCATCAACTTGTACGGCTTTATGCCAGCGCGAAACAAGTGCATGTATTCCTAGCCCATACCAGATTTTGTCTTGATCATGTAGCCATTTCTTTGCTGCATGAATCACTTCTTCATCATCTTCAAACCTTGTCCCACGGAGTGCATCTTTAAGTGGACCAAATAGATGAAAATCAGAGGGTGCCAAATCGGGACTATAGGGTGGATGGGGTAGTACAGTCCAACCCAATTTGGTGATTGCTTCCTGTGTTGCCAGACTTGTGTGAGGTCGCGCATTGTCGTGAAGGAGAAGCAGGTCTGCTGGATTCTTGTGCTGCCGAACTCTGCGAAAACGTTGATTGAGTTTTTTCAATGTCTTAATGTAAGCTTGCGAATTGATTGTCTCTCCTCTTGGCATAACGTCCACAAGAATCACACCTTCAATGTCCCAAAAAGACAGTGATCATGACCTTTCCAGCTGAAGGAAGTGTCTTGAATTTCTTTCTTCGTGGTGATTGCGGAAGATGCCACTCCATTGACTGTCTTTTTGTCTCAGGTTCAAAATGATGTGCCCAGGTTTCGTCACCTGTAACGATCTTAGCCAAAAAGTTCTCTCCATCAGCATTGAAACGCTCCAACAATTCAGAAGAAATTGCTTTCCTTTGCAATCGGTGGTCATTTGTGAGACTTCGAGGAACCCATCTTGCGCAAACCTTAGAAAATCCGAGAGTTTTTATAACTGCATTTGCACTACCAATGCTGACTGACAGCTGTAAGGCCAATTGTTGAGTAGTGATTCACCTATCAGTAAGAATAATGCCCTCAGCGCATTTCAACATTTCTGCGTTGGTGGTTGTGGCAGGACGTCCACAGCGCGACCGATCAAGCAGCTCTGTATCTCTACTTCCTGATTCTTTGAACCCAGCGACTGACTGTACTCCTGTCGACTGCAAAACGTCCATACACATCACATAGACGCTTGTGAATGTTCACAACAGTTTCCTTCTCTGCAACGAGAAATTCTATCACAATTCGCTGCTTATAACGCAAGTTGCTAACAAGCTCCATTTCAACGGTTTAGGGCAGCCGTATTATTTGGCCGGTTGCAGTGCAATTTAGTGCACACAATTGGCACATGCCATATTTGAAGTGTGCAAAATTTCATGCTTCTATCTTCATTATTAGCTGAGAAAATGATGCGGTGCATTACTTTCTGAACGCCCCTCGTATATTCATGTTAGCTTTTATATATACCTGATAGGAGTGTGACTTGAATTAATTTAGGTGATTTATCCCGATAATTAATTCAGTGATAACGTAGCGCCGTCTACCGCCTTAGTTAACGGGTGATTAAGCAGTCAGGTGTCAGGGTTATTGTTTACAATGGGTTAATGGTAAACTTACGATAAAATATGCTTAAAGTTAGTTGCTTATCCTTTACAGGACGTGGCAATCAACCCCAGCTTTTATTGGCTGTTTGTGATTTTCTAGGCTATTTTTTTCATTCAATAGTTTGCCATTGCTTTCTGAACGGTACGGCGCTTATACCATTGTTAAAAATCCACACAAAGCGATCTGCTACCAAACCGCCTGCAGCAGGTTTTGAACCTGGTATATCTGGATTATGAAACTGCGTTCATATCCATTAGGCCACAGACGCCGACAAAAGATGCTTACTAGGTGGAAAACCTCATAGTCCGTTCAGTGCTTACCATTGGGTTAAGAGTAGGCTAAAATGACTGTCATGACTGTAAGGAAATATCAGCGGTGTAAGTTATTCACTTAAAAACTGAATAGTGATATGCAGGCACTGAAACACTGAATTATAGGAGATAGTCACTTATTACTTTCTGATAGAAACGTCTAGTGGTTGTGTGGAATTTTATTTGCCTACTTGTGTAGTTAGACTCCAGTTTATAACTTTCACGGCAGTCCAGAAAGCAGCCTTAGGTTTCAGTCACAACTGTATCATATAGCAATAACATTGCATTTTCCATGTATTCAATTTTGGGAGGTTATTACTTTTCCCTTTTTTTGTGTATCGACCCCACGGGGCGCATACCATTTATTATGTAATGTCAAATGCTGTATTTTATGTAAATTCACTTAATGTTGTAAGATGAATCACAAAATCTACTCAGCTGGAACTACAGGGTTAAATATCCCTTATGTTGAGTTGGAAGAGGACGGAGTAGATTTTGCTGTCAGAACATTTACTGACAGGTACAGGTGTGTACAAAATATATTAGCCTATGCAGGCGCACGCTGATAATTGAGTGGAAGTAACAGGTAAGCGACTCACATGGATAAAGACAGCCGAGACTATCATAACAATGACAACCATAATTATAGATACGTTATTGTAATTTTATTGTTTGCTTGATGTAAAAGTCGTTTCTTTTGGATCTCAGTTTCAGGGCACCTCACTGCTAGCGCAGGATTCCAGTCAGGCGAAGAACGTCCCATTCTCTTCGATCTCGCGGTTTCTGAAAGCAACTGGCACCACGAGTTGTCATTGTCACGAGAGGGTTGATGTTATTAAAATTATAAGATATCCTGGACAAGTGTATCAGATGATACCAGGATAGTGCCAGATAAGAGACTGGGCTTATGAGAAATACCCCCTTTTCTGAAAAGAATAAAGGTGTATCGACATCAAAGGCAGGATCAAGCTGTATACGTTTCCAGGTATGATGATAATATATGTTCCTGAATTCCTATGGGCTCCCTCTCAAGATCGTCCTATGAGTTTATTATTATTGTTGTTGACTCTGCTAGTTGTATTAACAATTATTTACCAACAAGAACTTGAACTCAACTGAAATGGTTAAGTAAGTCTGCTGGTAAATTCATCATAACCCTCCACTCCCAAAGGAGCATAGGCTTTCAACAAACACATGCCAAGTCCTCCTGTCACATGCCATCATCTCAAGTTCCTTCCACGTTCTCCTTATCATTTTCATCTCTGTTTCCAGCTCTCTTCTCCATGAGCTACTTGGTCTACCTCTGCCTCTCTTGCCCTGGGGGTTCCAGAACAAGGACTGTCTTGTAATGCTATCAACATGTTTCCTCAGTGTGGGTCCTATCCATCGCCTTCTTATCATCTCTTGTTTCACTGGCACTTGTCTAGTTCTTGTCATCAGTTCCACGTTGGTAACCTTGTCATACCATTTTAATCCCTTTATTCTACGCAAGCACCCATTTATGAAAGTCTGAAGCTTCCTCAGTTAGTCTTCCCTTGAACTGAGAGCCATTATCAGTCAAAATTTGGTGGGGGAAACCTGACCTAGTGAATATTGTAAGTAACGACTCTGCCACATGTTTTGAATCTATTGATAACATGGCTACTGCTTCTCCACACATAGAGCAAGTGTCCACCAGAGTAAGAATATAGCTGTTTCTCCTCTTGGTTCGTGTGAGAGGTCCAACAATATCCACCGCAACTCTTTCAAATGGAGTTCCCATGATTGGCATTTCTCAAAGAGTTGCAGGTGCAGTCCAGTGCTTTGGAACTACCCTTTGACATTCTGGGCAGGATTTTACATATCTTTTTATATCCTCTGTAATCCCTGGCCAGAAGTAGTGACATGCTATTCGTTGTCCCGTGGCGCTAATTCCCATATGTCCACTAAAGGGTATAGCATGTCCTAACTCCATAACCCTTTCCCTATATGAAGAGGGCAGTACCAACTGTCCATGGTCATTGGATATTGTTCCAGCTTTTCTATAAAGCAATCCATTCTTCATATAAAATTCTCCTGTATTTGGAGGGTTATGGCTTTTTGGTAGTTTTCAAAAACAAGGCTTTAATGAGCTATCTTCAGCTTGTGCCTTTCTCATCTCCTCTGGATGAGTGTTTATAGGGCTGTCTTCCTCCTTCCTTCTGTACTGCTGCCATGATCACAGGTCGTTTGGGGTTTCCCAAAAACACATATCTACACCCCAATATCAGAGGGTAGATGGGTTCCTTTATCACTGCTGCTCTAATCACTCCTTCCACATAGCGAGTCCTGATATTGATCCTAGCTATGGGAACAATTGGGTATAAAATGGACAAATGGAAAATTCCTGGGGGACCTGGATTTCGCAGATGATGTAGCATTCTTAAGTTCAACACCAAGACAATCCCAAGAAGCAATAAATAATTTGTGTCATCTCTCGGTTAAAATTGGTCTCCAAATAAATGCCTCTAAAACTAAAGCTATGAACTTTTCTAACGAGACCTTTGATATCATCTTGAACGGGAAAAAACTACAGAAAGTTGAAAGTTTCAATTATTTAGGCAGTAAAATGACTCAGGATGGTGACACAACAAGAGAAATCCATACTAGAATTGCTTTGGCAGCTAGCGCCTTCAATAGATTATCTAACATTTGGAAATTACGATCATTGAATATACATACCAAGCTTCGTCTGTTTAATTCAAATGTTATCTCAGTGTTAACATACGGCTGTGAGAGTTGGAAAATAACAAAATCATTGGAGAACAAGCTGAATACTTTCGAGAACAAATGTCTTAGAAAACTCATGAACATCAGTTGGAAAGAATTCAAGACTAATCGACAAATAAGAGAAGACTCTAGGCAGAAATATGTCTCCGACTATATAAGGAAAAGACGATGGTCATATATCGGTTATGTCCTACGAATGCAAAACAACAGAATACCACTACAGGCGCTCACTTGGGTTCCTGAGGGTAAGCGGAAAAAAGGAAGACCAAAAGAAACACTCAGAAGAACAATAATAAGAGAAGGAAGAACGTTGGGCCTAAATAATGTGCAAGAGCTAAGAGGAGTGGCGTCACAACGAACAACCTGGAGAGCACTGGTTTCTGCCTTATGCGCCGTGTTTGGCGCTTAAAGAATTTATTATTATTATTATTATGGGAAGTGTCATGGTTGCTATATCATTGGTTGCTCCTTGTATCTCCACAGTTTCTGTGGTATATTGGTCATATTGCACCAGGGTAGAACTCACAACATAGTCAAAATCCAATCCTGTATCATAAAGGCACATGATTGTAGTACCGTTACGTTACTTCTTCACACACAGGAGGATGATGAAGGTTATTTTGACTTGCGGACAGTTCCTTCTTTCCTTTGTTCCCTGTTGCGAGACATGCAGCGAGATATCGAGGGTTTTTCTTCCTACAGTCCCTAGTATGATGGTTGTTCATTTTGCAAATTTTACACCACTTATCTCCCTGTTTATAAGGTTTCTTATCTTGTACCTGAGGGTTCCTGTCTCTCTGGTCAAATTTAGGTTTGTCATAACCTTGTTTGTATCTGTGTAGTTGGTCCCTATTGTCAATTTTATTCTGGTTTTGTGGTGGCCTACTACTTTCTCCTTGCTTCCTCTTAACTCCAGCTATTTCTGACTGAGCCGCTTGGTATCTCTCAGCCACTGTCAAGATCTCCCCCAATCTCTCTGCACCTTGTTCCATAAGAAATTTTCTCATGTCCGGAGGCATAGACTCTCTCACTTGTTCCATCATGACCATTTCTTTTAGGTCTTGACATTTTACACTTCTCCATATAGGTTTCTAATCTGGCAGAGATTGGTGGTAAGAAATAGAAAGTAACTTGGCAGTTCTGAATTTCTTCCTATAAAATTCTGAGTTCTTTTCATATCGAACCAGCAAGGCTTGCTTCAAGGTTTCATAATCTTCCTGGTCTTCTTTTTCCGAGTTTTGCAAAAACTTCATAAGAAACGCCTCTCAGCCCCTGTGATAACTTAAGGCTCCATTTCTCTTTCTCTAGACCATAGTTAGTTGCCAACCTCTCATATCTACTTAGATATGCCTCAATTTCATCCTTTCTCCACAAATGGGTCCAAGTGAAAGTTCATGGCTCCATTTGAGGCACATTGACTTGCACTAATGTCAGAGGTAGTTGGGCTACTTCCATTTCCTGTAACATGTCCTTGAAGTTCAAGCTCTTTCAATCTCAATTCATGTTCCCTTTGCAACCTCTTTTCCTCAGCCTCCCTTTCAGCAACCTGTCTTCTTTCCTCAGCTTCTATTTGCAATTTCTTTTCCTCGGCCTCTATTTTCTTAGTCACCCTATCAGATTCTATTTGTACGGTAATCTCCTTTCTGTTTCCAACTTCTTATCTTCTCTTTCTATAAACTTGTCACACTCAGTAGCAACATATTAAATAAGGGCCTCCCCACTTAACCCAAACTCCTTTGCCGACTGCACTGTAGCAGATCTAAACTTTGTCAAGTCTGCCATAATTATATAATAATAACTTGCAGATACTTTAACACTCTTATTACAAGTCTAACACTAAATACAAATCTAATGAATTAAAAGACTACTGTCAGTGTATCCAGTCACCACAATGTTATTTTGTACTCAATGGTACTTCAAAGTGCTTTATTTAGTTTTAGTATTTACTAAAATTTATTTTTATTTTATATTTACTTTTACTCCTACTGCTAACACAGAGGATGTAAGTAATACTATAAAGCTAATTGTCTCAAAGAAAAGACCCCAGGGTAGTACATGAAATCCCAGACTGAGACAACAGTGTCACGAGAGGTTTGATGTTATTAAAATTATAAGATATCCTGGACAAAAAGTGTATCTGATGATACCAGGATAGTGCCAGATAAGAGACTGGGCTTATGAGAAATACCCCATTTTCTGAAAAGAATAAGGGTGTATCGAAATCAAAGGTGGGATCAAGCTGTATAACTTTCTATTCATAACCCTCCACTCCCAAAGGAGCATACGCCTTCAACAAACACATGCCAAGTCCTCCTGTCACATGCCGTAATCTCAAGTTCTTTCCACGTTCTCCTCATCATTTTCACCTCTGTTTCCAGCTCTCTTCTCCATGTGCTTCTTGGTCTACCTCTGCCTCTCTTGCCCTGCGGGTTCCAGAACAAGGACTGTCTTGTAATGCTATCAACAGGTCTCCTCAGTGTGTGTCCAATCCATCGCCATTGTCTTCTTCTCATCTCTTGTTCCACTCTCACTTGTCTAGTTCTTGTCATCACTTCCACGTTGGTAACATTGTCATAACATTTTAATCCCTCTATTCTACGCAAGCACCCATTTATGAAAGTCTGTAGCTTTTTGGTTGTTGTCTTTGTTGTTCTCCATGTTTCAGAGCCATACAATAGGACTGACTTCAAATTTAAGTTGAAGATTCTTATTTTCATGTTGGATTTGATTTCTCTTGATCTCCATATATTTCTCAATGCAATGAAAGCTCTTCTTGCCTTTTGTATTCTTATTTTGATATCACTGTCTGTCCCTCCAATTTTTTTCTATATTACTGCCAAGATATGTGTACGATTCTACATCTTGTATTGGCGTTTCATCAAGTTAAATCCTGTTATCATTACCTGCATTTATTCTCATTATTTTTATCTTTTCCCTGTGTATTTTCAGACCCAATTGCTGTGACCTCTCATCGAGTGTTTTCAATTTGTCCTGCATCTGATTACAGTTATGGGACAGAAGAGCCAAATCATCAGCAAAATCCAGATCATCCAACTGCTTAGTCAGAGTCCACTGGATTCCATTTCTGTTGTGTGTTGTCGATGATCTCATAACCCAGTCTATTGCTAGTAAGAAAAGAAATGGAGACAAGAGGCATCCCTGTCGCACTCCTGTTCTTATCCCAAATGTTCTGTAAGCTGTCCTTCATGAAGAACTCTGATTGTCATGTCTTCATATGTTTTCTTTATTAAATTAATGATCTTCAGGGGAACTCCATAATGCCTCATCAATTTCCAAAGTGATTCTCTGTCTACACTGTCAAATGCCTTTTCGTAGTCCACAAATGCGATGTATAGTGGTGAATTCCATTCCAGACTTTGTTCAACTATTATTCTCAAAGTGGCTATCTGGTCTGTACATGATCTGTTTTGCCGAAAACCTGCTTGTTCATCTCTCAGTTTCTTGTCTATGGACTCTTTTAATCTCTCAAGGATAATCCGGTTTAATACTTTTCCTGGCACTGATAGTAACATTATTCCTCTATAATTTGTGCACTCTTGTAAATTTCCCTTCTTAGTCAACTTAATCAGATATCCTTCCTTCCATTCTGCTGGTATCTCTTCCATTTCCCAGACTTTACGAAGCAATTTATATAACATCTCTGTAGCAGTGTCGATATCTGCTTTGATGGCCTCTGCTGGAATGCCATCAGGTCCAGACGCTTTTCCATCTCTTAGAAGCTTTATGGCTTTCTTTATTTCTTCCTTCGTTGGTCTTTCACCGTTAATTTGTAACTCTTCTTCTGCTGGCTGGATGTCCGGGGGGTTTTGTGGAGCTGGTCTATTGAGAAGGTCCTCAAAATATTCTGTCCACCTCTTCATTTGCTCTTGTATATTGCTGAGCAGTTTTCCATTCTTGTCTTTTATGAGGCAACTTGTTTGCTTGTATTTCCGTTAGCTTCTTTGTGCTGTTATACAGTTCTCTCATATTTTCTTTGGCTGCAGCATCTTCTGCCTCTCTTGCCAACTCTTCAATATACTTTTTCTTGTCTCTTTTGATACTTCTTTGTTTGCTTCTGTGTACACTTCTTGAGCCTTGGATTTGGAACTTCTGGTTTTGCTTGTGTTTAAATCTGCTTTCTTGTTTTTTCTGTCTTTTATCTTATTGATGGTTTCTGTTGTTATTGTCGTAATTTTTATCTGAGAGGGTGCTGATGAATATTGGTCCCTTTAGAGTGTAAAGTGATATTGAAGGCTCTGTGAGAATAAGGATTTAGGTGAATGAGGTAGTAGATTCACAAGCGCTGGGAAGGAGCAAGGACAGTCTCTTATTACGACAATATCTGTTTTCTCACAGACTACTCCTATCTCTTTTCTGCACAAACAATTGTGTCAGTTCCAGTCGCTCAGGCGCGCTCACCGATTTGGTGATTCTGTCGCTCAACGTACATGAATACAAACTCCACAGATGGAAATGTTTGGAGTTTTAGGCCAACCGACAACCAACACAAATAAATATTCATACCTTTATTATCATAAAGGACTCACACAAAATTGTACATTTACAGTCAAAAATCAAAAAGTTACAGAATATAAATATATCTAGGGAAGAGGGGCTTTTGAGGAGAAATATCCCATCCACCGTTTCCCGTTTATATCTACTAACAGACAAAACCCGGTCCCAAAAGCCAAGAAAAGGGGGGGGGGGGGGGGGATCAGAGATAGGCAATTTAACCCACTGGTAAATATATTACTCTGAGGCAATGGGTTACAGAAAAGGGGGGGGGGGGGTAGAGGAAAGCTAGGGTTCTCAATTGTCTCCCTTTAAATCAACAAATTTTACGGGAGGGGGGAATGAACACAGTTACCCAATCCCACTAGGAGAGATCCCGTACAAGGAATATAATGCACCTTAGTATAAGGTCGAACTAATTAAAAGGGTAAAGAAAAGATAAATCTCCTTTCATTCAAAAAAACACACTAGGGCTGGCCATCCCAACAAACACACACGCAGACTTACCGAAAGGTGAATTCTGGCACTTCATAGGAAATACATAAAAAAACAGCACTAAGCCTTGACTTAGGTAAAAGTAATTTCTTCCGTGTACAGCCCCAGATTTGGGGTTTGTTGAAGTTAACAAAGTGTCCCGAAATCGCTGGACGTTGAAGTTTAACGGTACTGTTTATTTATTAGATAAAGTTCCTAAAGAAAGGCACAGGCACTTGGCTAAGCGTGAGGTATGGTGTGGTTCCTAAAATTGGCACAGCTGGCGGAGATAACTTCCTTTTTCCGTAATGTCACAAGTTAAGAAAACACTGAGGTAAGTTCTTGGGGGTTGGGGGGGGGGGGGGGGGGGGGGGGGGGGGGGGGGGGTTAAAATCCACTGAATATGCGTGACAGACAGTGTTCAGGTATCGATGCTTTTTCTTCACAAATAGGGGCAGTGAATAAAATATGTTCTGCTTCCAGTTTCCTTTAAGGACTCTATATGAACTAGTATTTTTAAAGTGTTTCTTGAATGGCTTTTTTCTCAGTTACGTTCAGAGGAGCGGGGCCCATTACAGGTCGCCACAAGTTTAGCTTTAAAAAAGTTCATATGTTACTGGAGTTATCAAATTGAGTTTGGCAGAACTCTGTATATAGTTAATAATTGCTGGGATGCAGGTTGAATGATCGTTCTGAATGAAAGATAATCAAAACAAGAAATGCATTACAAATCATATTATAATCTGACGCGATAAATTACAGTTAGCCTATTTACTTATTAGCGTCGTCAATTAACAAATCAGGAAAACTTCCCGTGAGTTAAAAATAATTAAAAGCACATCTATCTGTACAGAACTAAACTGTATTAAAGTTATAATTCTCTTTAACGTCTGCAAAATAAATTTACGCGTCAATTGTATTAGGAAATACTTTTAGCTGTAACATTAGTTTGCACTAGAACTTTGAAAATGGGTTTATTTAATAAGGTTAAATTTACACCACAATCCATTGAAATCAATAGAAATAACTCGACCAATGATCACTCGAAGCTAATGTATAAATTACCGTCTGCACAGAAAGAATACACTCCAATAGTCACGAAGGTAGGAGAAATCCAGCAGGGATCCGACTATGCTAGTGCAACTAGGATTCTGTCAGAGCGAACGATAAAATGCAGTTTATCGGAGTTCTCTATTTATACTTCTCGAATGTAACTTGAATGGGGCGTGTTAAATTTTCGCACCTTTCTTGATCTTGAGCAAAATTCGGGGTACCTCGCCGATGTGTTAAACGTTGCGATTCCTACGTTTTCCCCGGTCTACCGATTTTCTTCCGTCTCAGGCTGCTCGCATAAGAGTGCGAAAATTTCCCGAGAAGCTAACTCTGTGAGCTGCAAGTCCCTGATTCTTTAGATCGCGGTCGCTCCACGTTGAATTCTGAAGATCAGCCTGTTCTTTGATGGTACCGCTGCATGCCGGTAAAAGTTACAACAGATGATCAGGGGTTCTAAAGTTATGAGAGGCCAATATTCTGTTATCATCCATCGAGTCAGGGAAATTCATTTGTCATACTTAGACGTACGTCACAGTTATCTATGCTTTTTGTTGTCGTTCCCTTTTCCCCAGTATTTCTTCACATGTCTCATTCCATACAGTTTTGATTTGCTGCCAATAGTCTTCAGTATTCTCTACATCTTCCAGCTGTTGGAGCACTTGGAATTTGTTGGATATTGTGACCGCTATATTGTCTCTTAGATGTACTGCATTAAATCGTTGTCTATAATTTTGGCTATCAGAAGGTGGTGATCTGATGCCACATCTGCTCTTCTATATACCTTTACATCCTGCAATGATGATTTAAACTTCTTGTTTATGCATATATGATCAATCTGATTTTCTGTTCTATGGTCTGGTGATATCTATGTCGCCTTGTGTATTCTCTTATGTGGAAACATGCTTCCTCCTATAGCCAGTTGATTTGAAGCACAGAAGTTTGAGAATAGTTCCCCATTTTCATTCATTATTCCTAGCCCGTGTTTTCCCATGACTTCTTCAAATACGGTGTTGACTGTACCTATCTTTGCATTCATGTCACCCATCAAAATTGTGATGTCTCTTCTTTTTACTTTATCCATAATTTCTTGTAGTCTAGTATAAAATGCTTCTTTCACAGACTTTTCTTTGTCATTAGTTGGTGCATAACATTGGATGACATTTACATTTATTTTCTTTTTAGCTGTTTTAAAAGTACTGTAGCTGTTATTATTCTGGGTCCAACAGCTTCCCATTCAATGAGTGCTTTCTGTGCTTCTTTAGATAACATAAGAGCTACCCCTTTACTGTGGTGTGAACTTTCGTCTTCATGTCCTGAGAACAACACCAATTCACCTGTGATGAGTTTCTTCCTGTCCACCCCCTTCCACTTTGTTTCACACATTCCCAGAACCTCAATTTTATATTCCCTCATTTCTGCTGCTACTTGCGCCACTTTCCCTTGTTCGTTTAATGTCCGAACATTCCAGGTGCCAAATCTGGAAGTTCTCCTAGAAGAAAGAAGGTTAGTCAGCAACACAGATTCCTTTCGGCTTTCTCTGTGTTGCATCATACGCCTCCCTGCGAGAGGACCTTCCCCTGTCTTGGATGGCTGAGTTTTATTTTCCTTAATTGACTTGTCCATATTTGTTGAAGTTTTTTGTGGTTTAAATTCTTTACAGGAAGGGGTAACCAGCCCCATGCCCAACCCTCCTTAGTCGCTTTCTACGACATGCATGGCAGGGAACAGTGTTACTATTCTTTGCTCCTTTTTCGGGCCCCGGCAACACACGGGTGGTATAAGTTTCCAGGTATGATGATATTATATGTTCCTGAATTCCTATGGGCTCCCTCTCAAGATCCTCCTATGAGTTTATTATTATTGTTGTTGACTCTGCTAGGGGTATTAACTAAATTATTTACCAACAAGAACTTGAACTCAACTTAAATGATTAAGTAAGTCTGCTGGTAAATATTTACAATTTATTTATACAGTTTCTCTTTTCTATTTGAAAAGCTTGAAATGAAATCAAATTCAATTACAACATTAAATCAACAAAACATTGGAAAATAATCAAAATAGTCCCAAAAGACATTAAACTTGTTAAAGGTTATCACTTTGGTTAATTATCTCCGCTAGAAGAACATTTATATAATACTACCAAGTTCATGTCACTATAGTATTACTTGAATGTGGAGCTATTACTGGATATATCTATGTCCCCACTTTTCATCTTAAACTGTGTCTTTATTAGAATGTTGATTTTACTATTGTTGTGTCTTTAGGATACTCTGATCAGTAGCCTTGTTTGGCCACTTATCTCTTGTATTGAGGTCTGTCACACTCCTGCCATGGACGGACAAGTCATATAAAGTTCCTCCAGGCAGTGGATGCTGGGTATCTGGCCCTGTAAACAACAAGGGCTCTCGCAGCACAGGGTCACTTTCCCATTATTACAAACAGGGGGGGAATGATAGACAGTTTCAGACAGTGTGCTAGCAGATGCACAGGACAATTTATACCAGCAATATTCACTTCCAGTTCAACGTGACTACACTTTCCCTCTAAAACCTTAGTTAAAGCCATTTGTCCATGATCCGCCTCCATACAATGATTTGGTCTAGTATAAAATACTAAGTAATAACTTAAACAATCCAGTACAACAATTGCTTCCTTCCTTACGTTCCTGGTGAGTGTGTCATTTCACCAAGAAATAATTCTTTAAATGCTTTTCTAAACCTACAGACACACTTTTGCCATCATTCTCAATTATTTTGAATATTTCACAAGGCTGGATTTTGCCTCCAGAATTATACACAGGCTTGGAAGTCCGCCAGCAACACACCGTAGTTGTCTAACACATTCTACACACTTCCTAACGCACAAATGAATTAATCACTAAAATTTTATATATATATATATATATATATATATATATATATATATATATATATATATATATATATATATATATATATATATATATATATATATATATATATATATATATATATTCTTTCTTATCCTCAGGTACATACAGTCGAGCTGTTAATGGTTACACTGGTCTGCTCTCAGATACAGAAGGCAAGGTACTGTTCACAAACAATTTTGTGCTCGCTGTATTTTCAAAATATATTTGGCCTGATTTCGTTGTTGTTGTTTTCGTCTACTATGTTGCTGTAATACCCTGTTCAACCTGAAAGTTGGTTATAATTGGGGTATATTGTGTGTTTACTTTCTTCGGTGCTAGCCTGTTGTTAGTCCTGAAAAGGACTGGTCCTAAAAAGGACCACTAGCTGCCTGTCAGGATACCTCTTTGCTCTTGTCCATTCGGGGTGTCGTGGCGTGTTCATGGTGTACATTTGCTGTTTTCCTATCTGGCTTGTTAGGATTTGTGAGTTTTTGCCCTCCTCGTTTCTGCTTCTTGTGTCTTCCTTTCCTCCTGTATCAGGGAAAGCGCTTTTTCTATGATTGTTGGGAGTAGCTCTTCTAGCGTTTCCTCGATGACTTCTTCGTTTGATTGGACGTTCGTTTTAGTGTCTTTTGTGTTTGATGTCACCCGTGTGTTACCGGGGCCCGAAAGGGGAGCAAAGAATAGTAACACTGCACCCTACCACGCATGTCGTAAAAAGCGACTAAGGAGGGTATGGGCATGGGGCTGTTTACCCCATCCCGTAAAAACTTCGCACAGTGGGCTGATCACCTGCTTGCCAACCAATCTGATTACGGAAACAATGATAGATTGTTTGGTCTGTTTTTGTTCCACAAAGACGCCACTAGGCGTGGTGGAAACAGCGACAGATTGATCAATTTGTTGTTGCCCTAAGACGCCACTAGGCGTACTGGCCACATACTGCTTTGCCGGTTGATGGCTAAGGATGGAAGAAGAAGAAGTGTTTGATGTAATTTCGTCAATGGTCATTCTTTCTGCCTCTATTCTTTTCGCTGTCATTTCCTCGATGGCTCTTCGCTCTGCTTCAATTTTCTTGAGAATTTTTGAGTTTTCTTCCGTCAGTTCTGTCAGCCTCTTTACATCTGCTTCTATCTGCTGCTGAAGGCTTTGCGTGTCTTTCATCATCTCTCTGACGTTCTGTAGTTCTATTACATCATCACCGCTGTCTTTGTCGTCTTCGGGAGCCTGCTTGTTTCTGTTTACGGCCTGTAGTTTCATTTTCATATCTTTGACTTCAGCGGTTAGTTTGTGTAGCTGTCTTCTGTCGATCGTGCTTTGTTTTTCTGCAACATCCGCAGCCACTCTGTTTTTTGCCTCTTTGAAAGGTATGTTTTTGGACACGGCCTCCTTCAAGATGCTCTTTGTTTCCTGGAACATCGGGCAGCCTCGGTACCTAGCCCCGTGGTTTCCGAGGCAGTTTGCACAGGTTCGGTTTGGATTTATGGCCTTGTAATTGTTATCCTCCTTCGCTTTGGTACAGTCGCGATATGGGTGGCTACCCGCACAATACCGGCAAACTGCATCTCTCCTGCACGTTTTCTTGGTGTGTGAATATTTCTGGCAGTTGGAGCACTGCATCACCGGAGGGATATATGCCTCTGTCTTTTTTGTAGTTGTATGGAGCATCAGTCTCTCGGGTCTTGTCGATCCTTCTACCGTAACTATCATCAGGTTGGTATCTTTCTTGGCCCAGGTTTTTAGCCTTTCGACCTGCGTGATTTTAAGATTTGCGTTTTCAGCTTGAAGGCGTCTGTGGACCTCGCCTTCGGAACATCTGGTATCCACCCCTCTGATGACCAACTTCTTTGTTGTCTTGTACTTTTCCAACACCCCTTTAATTTGGTGGGGCAACTGGATTTCCTTTGGACCGGATTCCAGTTCGATCATCAGCGAGGTTGTTTTGTCTGTGTTGTTGAGAGAAAGCACTACTCCCTTTTCGTGCCTCCCTACTTTGGCGATACCTCTCCGTCCAGTTATCACCTCGAGGATGTTGATCACTTTGTTGTCGGGTAGGGCCCTGAGTGAGGCCTCACTTCCTGACGTCTGGGTAATCTTTACGATCCTCTCCTGTATCGTTTCTGTGTTGTTTGTCTTTTTAGTGTTTGGTCTTTGTTTCCTTCTACAGGCTTGGTTCGAATCTTGTTCCTGTTCTTTGTTATACGGTGTCATATCTTGCGTCTGAGCCCTTGAGTTGTCAGCTGTTGTTTCCTCAGGATCAGGAATGGTATCTTGCTTCTCAGTGGTTTCGATGTCCAGCACGCCTTGGAAGAAATACCAGACACGACTTCTCTGCTTGACGGACAGCGTAAAAAGGGTAATGTAACCAAGTCACCAAGCGTGACCTTCCCAACGCGAATACGTCATAATCTTAGCATATATTTCGCGTTCAGTATACCGTAAAATATCGACATATTCTATTAATGTTATTGACCCCTAAACGTTGCGCACTGCTAAACCCCAGCAGACGCCGTCATTTAAAATAACACCGTAACAGGGGGAGGTACTAAATTTGAGTACTGGAGGTCTGAATTTATGTTCATAAATTAGTACACCATATGTCATAATTATAACCCATCAAGGGTTGAACGGGATACTTTTATATTTAAAAAAAAAAAAGAGTAAATTGTGGACTAGCTTTTCCCTTCCGGCACTTAAAAGTGCCATGCCACATGTTTGATGGTACTTTAACAACACGTACAGTGAAAATCAACAATCTACTATCTAGCTTACTAACGTCATTCACTTTATTCATGAATTGGATAAGATAGGAAACGATTTTTGTTTGTTTGGGGTGACATTTAGATTTGGTAAAATATCTTACTTACTTACTTACTTAGTCGTTCCCCTTCTACCATGAGGTGTAGAGGTTTGGAAGAGAGAGCGCCAGACCATTCTATCAGCTGTCTTCTTCCTGGCCTGGTTCCATTCTAGTCCTCGGTCCTTCAAAGATTGTCTAATGTTGTCCTCCCAGCGGACTCTGGGTCGTCCTGGAGGTCTGGATCCCTGGCTCTTTGTTTCCCATGCTTGTCGTGGTAGCCGATCTTCTCCCATTCTGCAGACATGGCCAAACCATCTTAGTTGGGATTGTTCTATTTGGGTCTGCAGCGGATGGGATTTTAGGCCTTGACGGATCGTCTGGTTGCGGACCATGTCTCTTCTTGTTACTTCAACCACTTTCCTCAGATACCTCATTTCTGAGGTTTGGATCTGGCTTTTGTGGGTTGTAGTCATTGCCCACGACTCGCATCCATATGTCAAGACTGGGACATAGGTGGAGCGGTATACAGCCATCTTCGTTTTCTCCTGATAATAAAATATCAATTACTTTTAATTTTCCACCTCTCTATCCATGGAATTGCATGAAACCGATCGTCAGGCAAAGATATAAGTTACAATAAGACGGCACTTAGTCCAATTCTCTGAAACTTAAAAACAGACATGATTTTATTAAGGTGGAACGTTAGAGAGCTAGTGGTCACCACACCTCCTGGGTTGCCTTCCATGGATATAAATAAATCATCTTTACTGGGTATAAATTAAACTTCCGTGTACGAGAACTCTTCAGCTACGCTATCCTATTGATTCCTACTCACAGCAGCTGCTGGCAGATAAGTTGGAATCTGAAAGGACAAGGTCAAAATGCATTGCTCTTTCACACCACATTTGAGATAAGCTTTATAGTTACTAATTAAATAAAGTCAAACCTAATATTACTCACTAGAAGGCTGACAGCACCGATTACAAGCATGCCCCACGGTGCTCGACATTGTATAGGCCTACTCAGCTTAGCTCGCGTGTTCACGCGGGGGACTGTTTCTACTAACAGGAGACCACCGAGGGCGAGTTTCTGGTGCCTTATAACCAGACTGCTGTGGGTAGATCAGATTTATTGGTCTTGGGTGGCAACTCATCTTGGGAGAAGGTTGCCTGATTTCAAATATTCGGCCTGTATATGTCAAGCTATGTATGGCTAAAGACTAATAGATTAAAGCAGACATATATGAGAAACCAGCGGTCAGGTTTTATATTTTCCTTAGGCCGTAATGACATTTATCTTTTTGGCTTCTTATGGAGCCATTACTACAACTAGTCCACTTGCTTGCAGACGGCACCAATCATTTACTTGCTTGCAGACGGCACCAATCATTCACTTGCTCGTGCAGCTGCCATTTATGTAGCTATCTGTTTTATATCATAAGATTGTGAGCCTCACATTAGTCACCCAGTATGACATGTCTATACACAGAAAACATTTTCTAACAGATACAGGAAATGCCAGGACTGAACATCAGTGGAAGGTCAATAAACAACCTTAGATATGCAGATGATACCGTGTTGTTAGCTGAAAGTGAACAGGAGTTACAAGAACTAGTGAAGCAAGTAAACAGCATAGTCATGAATATGGATTGGACATTAACACCAAGAAAACAAAAACTATGATAATTAGCACAACAGACGACAAGCCCACATTAAAGATAAGCGTCAAATGGGAAAATCCTGGAGCTACGTATATCTTGGGCAGATGTGAAATAGAAATCAAGAAGATAATAGGAACTGCTAAAGCTACATTCAACAACATGAAACATATACTGACATATTAAACCGTTAACTCACAAATTAAAACTGAGAATCATAAAGTGTTATATATTCTTCATTACTGTATGGTGTAGAAACATGGACAATGAATAAGCAAGTGGAAGAAAGAATTGAGGCCCTTGAGATGTGGATGTATAGAAGAATAAAGCGCATATTATAGAAAGAGAAGAAAACAAATAAGGAGGTCTGTTGCTGTCATTTTCGACGGAGTCATCTGTCAAGTTATTTGCTTATGTTTGTATCATAAGTATAATTGTGTCTTTACCTGCGATGTCAGGTTGATTAGGGGTTGTCTTCCCTTGTTTATTCATTCATTGTGTTTGACCTTTAGGGTCAGAGGTTGTCAGTTCGGGCGTAGGCCTATGGGAAGGTTTTTTTAAGCGGGAGTGAGATATACTTCCGGGAAGCCGGGAGGTCCTGTTTTTCTGAAGGGACCAAGAGTCCATTGTTTTTCGGGGAGAATCTTCGAAGTAACTGCTATGGCAGTTTTCCCCAGTGAATCTCTGTGCGTCGGGATGACGACAGAATTCCTTGTGTAGTTCTGAGGATTCATTTACCAGGTAATACCGACCTTTATGCATTATTACGCTTTTCGGTGGCAGAACATGTAAAGGATTACCTAGGGTGAACAGCAGTTCACGGATCCGCCATTTCAGAACTTATATATTTGTGCTCGAGGTAGCCATCCAAGACTGTTAGTCTTATATTGTCCAGAAATCCAGTGACGAAGATATATTGTGGGAGCCGCAGATTGGCGGAACTTCTATCTACAATAAGTATTACTGCAGGGTTGATGATAACCTATTTAACAGAAGTACACGGCCGACGTCAGAACGAGGCCTGTGCTTCCGGCTATTATACTACAGCCTGATATGTGCAATTGGCAGGGAGTGCCAAGTTGCACCTGTGTGTCAAGGTAACTAAGGCATCTGACGCGTTTAGTCAGAGACGCCAAGGGCGACGCTACGAACTGTCATTATTGAAGAACTTTGCTATTGACCATGCACGTCTATTCTGATGTTTACCTTTTTGAATGCTAAATGTATACCTATCGATGTCAGGTCAGCATGACCTTGTTACACTGACTGTTCCTGTTGATACTATGTGTGTTCCCGTCAATAAATGTCTTGAAACATGCCTGCAGTGTCAAAGCATCCTTGATTACTGCATGTGAGAGTATGGGTTGCAGGATCTACATCTATACGAGCCTAAACACATTCGCGTCTTCATTCGCACCCACACTCAATTCATCATACGCTCGCACTACACATCTAACAACATGTATACTGTCTTGGGCCAGTGATCACCTCAACAAGAAAAGAAGACAGTTACATTTCTGGTGGACCAGTTACGTGGGCTCTTATGATACATTTCTTGTCGCCAATGTGGCCTAGAAACTTACATTTCGGATGGACCAGATCTGTGGGTTTAAAAAGAACAGAGCGAGCATTTGACATTATTGTTGACATTTATGGATCCAGAAATTTACATTCCTGGTTGGCTGTTACATGTATGATGTCTCCAGTTTTGTCGAGAAAGTTACAAGAAGGACAAGTACACATTACACTTCTGATCTGTGGGTCTAAGCTACACACGGGACAGCCGTAACACACAACGCTAATTCTACACTTGCAAGTTTTGGCTACAACAGGACAGATATAGGTCATCAACGGTTGACACAAATAAACAGTACGAGCATTTATATTATAATGCTACATAAAGCATAACAAGACAAGTACTGAAGTGAACTACTAGGCATTTGCTACGTGGACCATAACTGCATAGAAGGCGGGTTCCTATTGTAAACAGTACTGCGGGTTGTGACACGTTTCATTCAACAACAGACTTTTCTAGGTCAGAGCATTCAAGCTACATTGTTGGAGGTCAAGTGTCTGTAAACAGTACGTGAAATTGTAAACATTCAATGTGCAAGCCCTAATTTGAGAAGGTCATAGTAACTTTGGTTCGTGAATACTTTATGTTACAGTGGATTTGACGTTCAGTGCGCGTTTGACATTTCGTTTCTGTGTTCGCAAGGAGCAAGAAATTTATTTTAGTTTCAGCTGTGACTGAACTTGTTCTGCAACACATTGAAATTGATTGCTATATGTTTATGTCACTTCTACTGTTTTTGGTGTATTTTTCTGCGGGTTTTTCGGTTGGTGGGTCTTACGGTAAATATGCCACTTGATCGAGGCTTACTGTAAGCGGTCTGTAGGTGCAAATTTTCTTAATTTGGAAATTTGCTAGTGACAATTGGTCGCTATTGATGTTAGCTGTGATGTAATTGTACTTAACGTTGTTTTTGTAATATTTTGTCTGTTTTTCAGTTTTGATTGTCGATTTGTTTTGTTTGTATTCTGTAGGTCTCTCCTTTCTTGTGTATTTCTCTACACATTTTTGGTTAAAACAGTGTTGCCATTTGTATTGTTTTTGTATTTTTGTCTTTGTATTTTTTTTTGGTTGTACTACATTACTGTCATGCACAGTCTACATACACATACTTGGTCATGTTTTGATATTATTGATAAGGTAGACTCTTCATATAGAGTTTGTTAAATAATATTATATAAGATATTTATACAAGTTCTTTGATAAAAGACTTGTTATCTACAAAGATTGAGACAAGGTAAATACATATTCAAGTTCTTTATAAAAAAAGACTTGTGCCCATAGTGAGTGGGATATAAGGGATTTTTTTTTTTTCCCACAGGTACTCAAGTGATTTTTTGGGTACATTATAAACAAGAGGAACATACAAAGTCTTTGTCTAAGACTAAGACAGTAAAATAGAGTGAAGTGAGTATACAAGTCTAGCATTTCAGACTTGTCTCCCATTGAAGTGGGATAAGGTAATTTATTTAATTTTTTTCAGGTTTCTGATCTCATTAGACAGAATGTCTACATTGGATTTCTTCATCCAGCAAGGGTTGACCCTTGGTAAGTCTGGTAAAGAATTGGAAGAATATTCATCTGCTCAATTCGCCATTGCATTAAAGTCAGAAGAAAAGAAACAAAAAGAGGAAATTAAATTGAAAGCAGAAGCTGAACTAAAGAAGCTAGAAGCTGAGAATAGAAGATTAGAACTTGAAGAAAGAAGGTATCAAAGAGAGGCTGAGGAGAGAAAAGCTCAAGCTGATGAAAGAAAATTCCAGATGGAAATGGAAGACAAAAAAATTCAAGCTCAAGCTGCTGCAGAGGAAAAAAAACTTCAAGCTGCTGCTGAGGCTGAAATTAGAAAAATGGAACATGAGGAAAGAAAACAGAAGATGGAACTTGATGAAAAACTCGCAATTTTGGAGTTAGAGAAATTGAAATTGGCGAGTACGGGTGCTCAGCAAACAACTTCGAGTACGACAAAGGAGTTTGTTAGTAGGATTAAATTGCCTCATTTCAATCCTTTAAAGGATGACGTAGCAGATTATCTAGATAGATTCCAATTTTTGTGCGATACGCATAACATAAAAAAGGAAAAATATGTTGAACAACTGATGCCATTTTTTACAGGTGACACAGTGACTACTCTTATGACAATAGACGAACATGAGAGGACTAATTATGATGTTGTCAGGGCAGCATTACTAAAGAAATACCAATTAAAACAAGAAGACTATCGTCTTCGTTTTAGGACAATGTTGCCAGAAAATGGAGTAGATTTCTCTGATTTTGTTACAAAGATACGTCGTACATTTACACGATGGGTTGAGTTGTCTCAGATTGAGAAAACATATGAAGGTCTAATGGACTTATTATTGCGAGATAAGGTTTTGTCATCTGTTAATGATTCTTTTCTTGCATTCCTTCATGAGCGTAAGCCTAAAAACTTAAAAGAAATGGAGGAATACTGTTGTCAGTATGCCACAGCACATCCCCATGCTACAGTTAGCAATTCTAAAGTGAAAGAAGGGTTGCCAGCTGCTTCGGCAACACCATATGGCCCTAATTTCAGAAAAAAATTTCAGGGTGCTCAACAAAATTGGAATAGGGGAAGTAATCAAAATTACACTCAGAAGCGGAGTAATCCAACACATGATGGTTCTTCGTCTATGCAGTGGAGACAAGATGGTAGTTCTCGTAATTTTAGTGGTAATAATTTGAGACACTTTCGTAAAGGCTATCCAAATAATAACTATTCAAATTTTCGAGGTAATCATTCTCGACGTCAAGATTATGACGATGGTGAATTTAGAAACCGGGATTCAAACCGGAATGATGATTACAATAGGCAATATGATAACAATTACAGGGGAAATGATAGTCGAAATAATTACAGGGGAAATGATAATCGAGGTAGACCTAGGTTTAACAAAAAAAGACCTTACCAACAGGCAAACTCTGCGCAACAAGAGTTTGATGGAGCCTGTAATACAGTAAATGATAGTGGTAACTCTAGGGCTATCACTGGTTGTGCTTTCGATTTTGGGAGAGCAACTGAATGCCCCCAATGCTTAACATTGTTTGACTCATCAACTGTATCTACGCTAAGTTGTGGTCACCCTCTTCCTGCTCTACCTGCTACAGTTGCGCATGATGGGAGAGGATCTCTCATCTTACATAAAGGTCTAATAAATGATAGGCTAGTCTCAGTACTTTTCGATTCGGGATGTACTACCGTCGGGGTTAAGGAGTCTCTGATAGATCCTTGCTGTGCCACGGGAAAAACAATCAAATGTGTTACATTTGGTGGTACTATGGAAAGCTATCCTACTGCTATTATTAGGATTGACACTCCTTTCTTCACAGGAGATGTCCATGCATGTCTTCTTCCTAATCCTATTGCGGATCTTATAATCGGTCGTATTCATGGGGTTAAGGAATGCACCCCGCAACAAATTTCTAGTTGGGAAGAAAAAAACATTCAAACGGTCAATGCAGTGGTGACAAGAGCTCAAGCTCTTAATCCCCCAACTTCATCTGATAATAGTAATGAAGTTGATAGCCAAGACGAGCACTTGGTGATTTCCCATGACTCGTTTGTTAAACGTCAAGAAGAGGATCCTTCTTTGAAGAAATACTTCCTTCTTGCAAAGAAAGGGGATCCCAATCAAAATACGAATCACAAATCGTATATCACTATGAAGAATGGTATATTGGTACGAATGGTACAACACTCGGACAAGTCTATGCACTCGCAAATTCTTGTGCCTAAGTGTATGAGAGCCTTAATTCTTCGGCATGCACACGATTCTCAGTGTGCGGGACACATGGGTTTTTCCAGAACTAAAACTAGAGTCCTTGCGTCATTCTTTTGGCCATTCGTGAATAAAGACATCCGAATTTATTGCCGATCTTGCAAAATTTGTCAAGAGGTCAAGTCTAGGGGTCCGAGACATGCTGCTCCTATTCAGGCTGCAGATATTCCGATTCGGCCGTTTCAGAAAATGGCTATAGACATCATTGGTCCGTTCAAAATTAAGTCAGCCAGAGGACACCAATTTATCCTCACTTGCGTGGACATGTGCACGCGTTGGCCAGAGGCTATTCCTCTGAAGAGCATATCAACTGTCGATATCGCTGATGCTCTTTGGCTCGTATTTTCTCGTCTGGGATTCCCGGAGAAATACTGTCGGATCACGGCACTCAGTTAATTTCGGACGTTATGTCTCAGGTAATGGCTACGCTAGACATTAAAAGGTCTCTCAGTAGTATTTATCATCCAATGTCCAATGGATTGGTAGAACGTCTTAACAGGACACTAAAGAACTTACTTGGCAAGATAACGGAGGATCATCCTGAAGATTGGGACAGGGTTTTACCTGCAGTCCTCTTTGCCTATAGAGAGGTTCCCAACGAGCATACAGGGTTTTCTCCTTTCGAACTTGTCTTTGGCGCGCAACCGCGCGGGCCAATGTCCTTGTTACACGATTTGATAACTTCCGATAATATCGACGATGATACACAATCGTCATATGAATATGTTATAGCTCTTAGGGAAAAGATTATCGAATCGTGCAGGTTAGCAACTTCATCTTCCGAATTTGCGAAAGAAAAAGCTAGGCGATTTGCTAATAAGAAAAGACGCCTACGTCAACTTTGTCCTGGAGACAAAGCATATGTCTTACTGCCCTCAAGAGAGAATAGACTTCTCATTTCTTGGAAGGGTCCATACACTATAGTCTCGAAAATTTCTGATGTCGACTATATTGTCGATGTGGATGGAAGGCATAAAACCTTCCATATAAATATGTTAACAGAGTTTATTGAACGTCCAGACTATTTACAGCCTATTTTCCAGGCGACGGACGACTCTCCAGTTCAACATGGTCACATCTCATCCCTGTCCGTTATACAGGATGAGGAAACTATTTTTTCTGACGTGAACTTACCTCTTCCTGCGATTCCACTTACTTCAACGGAATCGTGGAGAGACGTTACAGTCTCTTCCAACTTGTCTTTTGAGAAACAGCGTCAAGTATCCTCTACGTTACAATCATATCAGGATGTCCTTACCGACATTCCTGGACACACAGATGTCATAGAACATGACATCATACTTACTGATCGTAATCCGATCAGAGTAAGACCATACCCAATACCTATTCATTTTCAAGCACAAGTCGAGAAAGAATTGGATGAAATGATTCAACTACAAATAATTGAACCATCCACTTCAGCTTATTCTTCGTCGATAGTTATTGTTCGAAAGAAAGACAATAACATACGTCTTTGCGTTGATTATCGCAAATTAAATCAAGTTACGAAGTTCGATGCTGAACCTATGCCGTTATTAGATGATCTACTTATTAGACTTTCTAAAGCTAAATTCTTTACTAAACTAGACTTGTCGAAAGGTTATTGGCAAGTCCCACTGCGGAACACGCCAAACCTCTCACTGCTTTTTCGACACCTAGGGGTCTGTTTCAATGGAATTTTATGCCTTTCGGGCTTATGAACGCCCCAGCGACTTTCATGCGCATGATGCGACGAATTCTATCAGATCGTGCAGATGTCATTGCATATTTAGACGACATCGGTCTTTTCAGCGATACTTGGGAAGAACACTATGTGGGTCTGAAGGAATTGCTATCTACTCTACGTGAGCATAGTTTGACTGCTAAACCCTCTAAAGCTTTTGTTGGGTTTAGTGAAATTTCCTTCCTAGGTCATCGAGTTGGTCATGGTCTGTTGAAGACAGAGGACCAAAACATTTCAAAGATATTAAATATCTCGGTTCCGAAGACAAAAAAGCAAATGCGTAGTCTCTTGGGATTGATACAATTCTATGGAAGATTCATTGAGAATCTGTCCTCCATTATGGCACCACTTTCAACGTTATTGAAAAAAGGTTCTCCTAATATGGTGCGTTGGTCCCAAGAATGCCAATCTTCATTGGATCAGGTTAAGAATTTGTTCTCATCTCATCCTATCTTAAGACTACCGACGATTGATAAGACTTTTGTCCTTCGTAGTGATGCCTCTTCCACTGGCATTGGAGCGGCACTAATGCAGGAATATTCAGGAACTCTGCATCCTGTAATGTATATTTCTAGGAAGCTGAATGCGGCAGAAAGGAATTACTCGGTTTTGGACCGTGAATTGTTGGCTATGGTTTGGTCCATTCTTAAGCTACAAAGGTTCCTTCTGGGCGCGCATTTCTTTATGGAAACCGACCAAAAAGCTCTTACGGCTATGCAAAGTAAGGATTTGAAGAGCTCGAGATCTACTCGTTATGCTATTGCTCTTCAGCCTTTCCATTTCACGGTGCGAGCTATCCGTGGTTCGGATAATGTGATGGCGGACATATTGTCTAGATGCCCACATGATTCCAGTTAAATCTTGTGTCCTAGTTTTTCCTGATATATTTTCAGACTTAGGTCTGTCCTTAATATCATAATATGTTGTAATACAAATGTATTTGGATGATGTTTAGATAATTTAACAAATTTCATTTTGTCCATCCATCAGTGATATGTTGCTAAAATAGCATTGACATTTGTATATTGCTATGATTATATTATTTAGTAATGTTTGATATATGATTGGTACTGCCAGCAACTTAGGTTTCTTGAATGGTATCCCTTAGTTTGTTTGGTTTAAAGGAAATATTTTCTCTTATGTTGGGAGATGATTTGTACCCTCTTCTATTGTACCTGATATTAGGTTCATTGTTTGCATGAGCACAGAAGTGATACTGGTGCTATCTTGCTCATGAACATATTAAAAAAAAAAAATTGCATTTTTTTTTTTTACAGGGGGGTGGTAGTAATGTTGCTGTCATTTTCGACGGAGTCATCTGTCAAGTTATTTGCTTATGTTTGTATCATAAGTATAATTGTGTCTTTACCTGCGATGTCAGGTTGATTAGGGGTTGTCTTCCCTTGTTTATTCATTCATTGTGTTTGACCTTTAGGGTCAGAGGTTGTCAGTTCGGGCGTAGGCCTATGGGAAGGTTTTTTAAGCGGGAGTGAGATATACTTCCGGGAAGCCGGGAGGTCCTGTTTTTCTGAAGGGACCAAGAGTCCATTGTTTTTCGGGGAGAATCTTCGAAGTAACTGCTATGGCAGTTTTCCCCAGTGAATCTCTGTGCGTCGGGATGACGACAGAATTCCTTGTGTAGTTCTGAGGATTCATTTACCAGGTAATACCGACCTTTATGCATTATTACGCTTTTCGGTGGCAGAACATGTAAAGGATTACCTAGGGTGAACAGCAGTTCACGGATCCGCCATTTCAGAACTTATATATTTGTGCTCGAGGTAGCCATCCAAGACTGTTAGTCTTATATTGTCCAGAAATCCAGTGACGAAGATATATTGTGGGAGCCGCAGATTGGCGGAACTTCTATCTACAATAAGTATTACTGCAGGGTTGATGATAACCTATTTAACAGAAGTACACGGCCGACGTCAGAACGAGGCCTGTGCTTCCGGCTATTATACTACAGCCTGATATGTGCAATTGGCAGGGAGTGCCAAGTTGCACCTGTGTGTCAAGGTAACTAAGGCATCTGACGCGTTTAGTCAGAGACGCCAAGGGCGACGCTACGAACTGTCATTATTGAAGAACTTTGCTATTGACCATGCACGTCTATTCTGATGTTTACCTTTTTGAATGCCAAATGTATACCTATCGATGTCAGGTCAGCATGACCTTGTTACACTGACTGTTCCTGTTGATACTATGTGTGTTCCCGTCAATAAATGTCTTGAAACATGCCTGCAGTGTCAAAGCATCCTTGATTACTGCATGTGAGAGTATGGGTTGCAGGATCTACATCTATACGAGCCTAAACACATTCGCGTCTTCATTCGCACCCACACTCAATTCATCATACGCTCGCACTACACATCTAACAACATGTATACTGTCTTGGGCCAGTGATCACCTCAACAAGAAAAGAAGACAGTTACAAGGTCCTAGAAAACCTAGGCATGAAAAGAGAACTAATGAAGGAGATTAACATTAGGCAGCTAAAATATTTTAGCCCCATAAAAGGATATAACATCTTGCTGAAGACCATAACAGAAGGGAGAGTTGAAGGCAAACGTGCAAGGGGAAGACAGGGCTATAAGTGGGAAGATAACATCAAGAGATGGACAGGAAAGAGTTTATCAGAGTGCACCACCAAGGCAAGAGACAGGAAAGAGTCTATCAGAGTGCACCACCAAGACAAGAGACAGGAAAGAGTCTATCAGAGTGCACCACCAAGACAAGAGACAGGAAAGAGTCTATCAGAGTGCACCACCAAGACAAGAGACAGGAAAGAGTCTATCAGAGTGCACCACCAAGACAAAAAAAAAAAAGACGTTAGAAATTCATTACAGCCAACCTTTGTCGTGAAGATGGCAGCTGATGATGATCAAATGTTGATAAGTGTTTTTTTTTTTAAATTTGAATTGCTGAAAGAAAAACAAAACAGATAGTCTCTTAAAAGCATGGAGAATCTTCAATTTAGAATAAATTCAAATAAATTAGAATAAACTGCAGGCGAGAATAATGTCAGGCAAAAATGTATTTCAATTGTTTACTTACCACCTAGGTAACACAGAATTCCAGAAATGGGGTGAGCAAACAAAAACTATATGAATAAACTACCAACTACTGCCAAATGTCATTGAAATCTCAAAGATTTCTGTGCAGCTTACAAATTCTACCGAAGACAAAAATCAGGAGATTTTCAGAATGGTGCCCAAAATCCTGACTTAAATAATTTTAGAAAATTCCTTCCAGGTGGTCCATGATTGGTGAAAATGATAGAGATGTCCAGGTAAGCAGCCTTAGACCTGCACCATTTATGATACATGTTATGCCTCTAAATGTGCTGGTGAGGTATAAATAGGGCTATCTTGTGATTCTTTCTAGTGGGTATCTTTCAAGAACACTTTGTCTAATGTAATCTAAATGTGTCAGCCATACCAGACTGTTGCTGATTCTATTTCTGAATCTGATCTGGGGTACCATTCCTCACGCTAGGCACAATCCTAATCATCAGGTCTACTATTGGTGAATCTACCTCAAACGCCTGCACTTGTTATGCCAAGGAAGGCACATCTATGGCCCTGACAGACATAGGATACTTTTACACATTACCTCTGAAGTAACATAAGAAGTGGTCTTACCATTCAACTTGGAGGCATTTATCAAAGACTTAAAGAAATGAATGAATGCAGGCCCATCAAACATTCTGCCCTTCCTCTCTCTCTCTCTCTCTCTTCTTCCATACTGGATCCTTTCATCCCCACATATACTTTAAGCATTAATTTTAAAGGCATGCAAAATTATAAAGGTAATGTAACAGCATACATTTCTAGTTATGACACAGACTCATGTGGTCAAACCATCAACTGATCTGCATTTTTATTTGTATCATCAATATGAAAAATATATAAACATATTCTCACTCATATCCGTACATTATGGGGGAAAAAAAAAAATACTTTTTTTTACACACTTCAGTAGCGGAAAAAAAGGGGCAAAATCTTCAAGCAGTTTAAGAAAAAAAAAGGTATAGTTGCTAATTCTCATATACCTCTTCATATTTTAAACAAATGAAAACTTTACCTATTTCAATACTACAGTGGTTTACAGCTAGATTCTCATATACATAACATCCTGTAATAATACTACACAGCATTAATATAAAAAAAAGTATTCACATAGTAAAATAATTAACCAAGTGGGAGAGGAAAAGAAAGGTTGACATATGGATGAGATGTGGACAGGTAAAGGCTGCTTCTATGGGGGTAGATAATCAGTGATGAAGTGTTTCAAAAGTGCTGTGTTGAATGAATATTGTGTAGGTAGGCTTTTTAGGTGGTGTGGAAGGCTGTTCCATAAGTAGGCTCCAGAGTAGGCTAGACTCTTTGTGAAGAGGTCGATCCTAGGTTTGGGCAGACATAACTGTAGTCCCATTCTTCTACTAGTTTGACACAATGATCATAGGTGAGGTTTTGTTTGATAGAATAGCATAAGTCAGCCTGACTTTGTTGGAGAGGTCCATTTTTTAGGGACAATATTTACAATAGATACCAATGGTTATGCAACCATTTTACCTATATACCAACACTAACATATTATGAATTAAGTGCCTCTACAGGTGTACTATTCCTATGTCATAATGAGTTGTTATCACTAGGTAATGTACTAGCCTCCAGCTTTGAAAATGACAGGCTCTCACCATTTGAAATGAATAGCAAATTACACAAATTAAAGACCAAAAAAGCTCCAGGACCAGACAAGATTACTAATGAAATGATACTGAACCTAGACCCTGTTGCAAAGTCAGTACTTTTAAACTTCAATAACAGAACATGGAAAGAAATAACACTTGCTAAAACATGGCTGACTGCAAATATCAAACCAGTTCTAAAGAAAAACAAGCCAGCTAAAGAACCTGGGAGCTACAGACCAGTCTCATTGAATTCCATAACTAGAAAACTCTCTGACAAAATGGTCAACCACAGGCTCAACTAGTGACTGAAAAGCAACACACACACACACACACACACACACACACACACACACACACAAAATCATCAATGGTAGTCAAAAATAGGAATGAGGACGGTCAAAAAGTAATGCCTCGTAATTTTTAATTTCATTCAATAGGCAAGACAACAGATAAAATTCACATTGAAATGTAGCCCCAAGTCTGAACTTCAAAAATTTATTTCTCAATGTAGTCTCCGTTATTTTTTACAGTTTTTGTCCATCTTCTCACAAGGGCATGTATCTCCGCACGGTAAAAATGTGTGTCCTTTTTCCTAAACCACTGACGTACGGCGCGTTTAAGGGTCTCGGTGTCCTCAAAGTGATGTCCGCGAAGATCTTTCAGTGGTCCAAACAGATGGAAGTCAGAAGGTGCAAGATCAGGACTGTAAGGGGGATGTGGTAATAATGTCCATCCAAATTCTGCAATCGCATCAATGGTGCGTTTAGTGGTGTCTGGCGTGGCATTATTGTGCTACAGTAGTGCAGTTCTCTGATCTTTTAATGGGTAAAGTCGCTGAAGACAACCTCTAAGCTTCTTCAAAGTTTCAATGTAACGGTCTGCATTCACCGTGTTTTCCTGTTCCAAGAAGTCGAGAAGAATCACACCCTTCTCATCTCAAAACACTGAGGCCATAACTTTCCCTACAGATGGTGAACTTTTTGAACTTCTTTCTTGTCGGCGATGTTGTGTGATGCCATTCCATTGACTGCCTCTTGGATTCTGGTTAAAAAAAATGAACCCAAGTCTCATCACCTGTCACAATATTCGATAAAAACTCTTCTCCTTCAGTTTCGTAACGGTGCAGGAGGTTGATGGCTATGGTCTCGCCTTCAGCATTGAGGAATTCTATGACATAATGTTGTTTTAACCGAACGTCTTTGGCAGCCATTTTAAAACTGTTACAGTGGTGCCACCTGTTAGTAGTGTTACTGAAACAGGTTGGTAATGCTATACAGTGCAGAATATGTGTTTGAGGAATCCTGCTAAATTTACAAATTGCACACCGATGCAGTATTTACATACATAAAAAATAGGAGGCATTACTTTTTGACTTCCCCTGGTACAAGGAAAAATGTACCTCTGGATAAACGCTTTGCTAAGCAAACAAACAATAAAAACAGTAAACGGTACTAAATCACACCCACACACACACAAATCCACTAGAGCAGGGATTACCTCCAGGGTCAGTATTAAATTGTACCCTCTTCATTATCTTTATACATGACGTCCCCTCCATTCATGAAGGTATCAAAAACTAGGTATGGAGATGACCTGCTCGTCTGGACAGCAGCAATTTTTTTTTTTTTGGAACTGGCACAAGCTATAAACTAAATAGAGCACTAGCCAAAATAGCTATCTGCTGCAGACTCTGGACACTAAAAATAGACATGCAAAAAAACAGTATACACAGTTTTCTGTAGGGGCATCATGGGAAGCAAGAAGGTGTACCAACTAAAACTCAACAGACAACTTTTATCCAGAGATGAAAATCCAGCAATGAGGAGTGAAGCTTAACAGATAGCTACTCCTCAAAGATTCATGCACATAATGACAGACAAGAACAGTAGATTCCTGACGTCTTGCAAGCACAGCCGTGGAGCGGGAAAATGAACATCTGAGACAGCTATACTTGGGATGTTTCTGATAAGTCATGGATAATAATTTAACACTACAGTCAGCGATGAGTGAAATTATCCATGCAGAATTGGACAAGTCCAAAACCAAGGTATAAGATTCACATGTGGAGACATGAAAAATAAAAAAAAACAGCTGCCTGTGAAATTTATGCACAGATAAAATCTATGGACCTATGACATAAATGTGCTGTTCTGGAAGCAACAGATTGCTAAAAAAAATGAGAAAAGAATGCCCAAACAGACAACTGGTTGAAGAAAGCCCATTAGCAGATTAAAACAACTATCTCAATGACACGTCACCCATTGTTACTGGAGCCTGAAAGGGGAGCAAAGAATAGTAACACTGTTCCCTACCAAGCATGTCATAGAAAGCGACTAAGGATGGTTGGGCATGGGGCGGGATACCCTATCCTGTAAAAAATGTTAAACCTCAAAAACTTCAACACACATGGACAAGTCAATTAAGGAAAATAAAACTCAGCCATCCAAGAATGTGGAAGGTTCTCTCGCAGGGAGGCGTATGATGCAACACAGAGAAAGCCAAAAGGAGTCTGTGTTATTGACTAACCAGAAAATGGGATATTCAATTTCTTCTAGTGGGGGGAGAACCTCAGCACAGAATTGCTGTTCTCAGGACATGAAGACTGGAAGGGGTAGCTCTTATGTTTTTTAAAGAAGCACAGGACATTGAATGGGAAGCCATGGGGAAAATAAATGTAAAATCCAAAGGATAAATTCTCGCAACATCGTTTTATTTCAATATCTGTTTTATAACGCAAGGGCAACAACTGCTTGAAATCTATAGTCACTTTTCTCGGTAAGCATTTGTCTTCTCGCGTTGGTATCGAATGCAGTTAACTTTTGAGCTGTGGTCATTTTTGCGCATCGGTTTTTCCGCCCACCAAATGGCGATATAAGATCGTTGAATGATCTCCGCCTGTCAGGGATGTGTAGTCCTCTTATGGATATTTCGTTTATTCGGGATAATACCTCTAGTGTATTTGCACATGCCGGGAGGCGTGATATTTCTGTATTTCTTGAAAGCAAGGTAAATTAACATTTTCATTAACTCTATCGATTTTGGGTCGTGAGCGATTTCGATTCATAGCCTGTCTGCGAAAGTCGTCGTCACGAGATGTTTTTTCCCAGCTCACATGTCGCTGCATTGTACTGCATCGGTTGATGGGGTAGGACCATTACAGGAATGACGAGGTTTAGAAAACCTTTATTATCTAGAGGATATTTTTGAGGACATTATTTATACTTCGGCAGACGTGTCTGTCTTGCTGAAGTCAAACTAAGGAGAGTGAACTGATCTCATACATCTGGTTATCTCCTGGCTGTTATAGAAAAAAGTTTTTCATCACACCATTTACAGTGAAATATAAATGGGCTGTTCTACCTTATTATGTATTGAATGTTGCTAAATGAAGTTTGATGTGCCTACACAGTAAAGTCCACTCATGAATGGGTTTCAAGCCATGACTTTATACGTCGTGAGTTTACTGACGTCCTATGTGGATTGCCCTGTTATTGTTGCATGAACATTGTTTTGACTGAACACATCTACACACTACATAAAACCAGACATGCGGATGCCATCCATCATCATATGGCATCACGCATCAGTTATGCACCAACTAATGACACAGAAGAGTCTGTGAAAGAAGCATTTTATACTAGACTGCAAGATATTATAGATAAAATAAAAAGAAGAGACACCACAATTTTGATGAGTGACATGAATGCAAAGATAGGTACAGTCAACATCGGCTTTGAAGAAATCATGGGAAAACATGGGCTAGGAATAATGAATGAAAATGGGGAACTATTCTCAAACTTCTGTGCTTCAAATCAACTGGCTATAGAAAGAAGCATGTTTCCACATAAGAGAATACACAAGGCAACATGGATATCACCAGACCACAAAACAGAAAATCAGATTGATCATATATGCATAAACAAGAAGTTTAGATCATCATTGCAGGATGTAAAGGTATATAGAGGAGCAGATGTGGCATCAGATCACCACCTTCTGATAGCCAAAGTAAAAATGAAACTCAAGAGATATGTAACAATGCAAAATTATAGACAACAATTTAATGTAGGACATCTAAGAAATTAAGAAACAAGAGACAAACTTATAGTCACAATATCCAACAAATACCAAGTGCTCCAACTGGAAGATTAGTGAATACAGAAGATCACTCTCAGCAAATTAAAACTATATAGAATGAGACATGTGAAGAAATACTGGGGAAAAGGGAACAACAACAAACAGCATGGGTAACAACAGAAACCATCAATAAGATAAAAGACAGAAAAAAAAACAAGAAAGCAGATTTAAACAGAAGCAAACTCAGAAGTTACAAAGCCAAGGCTCAAGAAGTGTACACAGAAGCAAACAAAGAAGTATGAAGAAGCATCAAAAGAAGAGTTGGCAAGACAGGCAGAGGATGCTGCAGCCACAGGAAATATCAGAGAACTGTATAACAGCACACAGAACAAAGAAGCTAACAGGGAAATACGAGTAAGCAAGTTGCCTCATAAAAGACAAGAATGGAAAACTACTTAGCAATATACAAGAGCAAATAAAGAGGTGGATGGAATATTTTGAGGACCTTCTCAATAGACCAGCTCCACAAAAACCCCCGAGACATCCAGCCAGCAGAGGAAGAGCTAAAAACTAACTGTGAATGACCAGGGAAAGAAGAAATAAAGAAAGCCATAAAACAGAGGTGAAAATGATGAGGAGAACGTGGAAAGAACTTGAGATGATGGCACGTGACAGGAGGACTTGGCATGTGTTTGTTGAAGGCCTATGCTCCTTTGGGAGTGGAGGGTTATGAATGAATGAATAAAGCTTCTAACAGATGGAAAAGCGGCTGGACCAGATGGCATTCCTGCAGAGGCCATCAAAGCAGATATTGACATGGCTACACAGATGTTATATAAACTACTTGGTAAAGTCTGGGAAAGGGAAGAGGTACCAGCAGAATGGAAGGAAAGATATTTGTTGAAGCTGCATAAGAAGGGAAACTTACAAGAGTTCACAAATTATAGAGGAATAATGTTACTATCAGTGCCAGGAAAAGTATTAAAGAGGATCATCCTTGAAAGTTAAAAAGTCCATAGACCAGAAACTGATAAATGAAAAAGCAGGGTTTTGATAACACAGATCCTGTACAGACCAGATAGCCACTTTGAGAATAATAGCTGAACAAAGTCTGAAATGGAATTCACCACTATACACTGGATTTCTGAACTACAAAAAGGCATTTGACAGTATAGACAGAGAATCACTATGGATATTGATGAGGCATTATAGAGTTCCCCTGACAAGAACCAGACAAATGCCAGTGGAACAAGAGATGAGAAGAAGATGATGGTGATGGATGTGACACACACTGAGGAAACCTGTTGATAGCATCACAAGGCAGTCCTTGTTCTGGAACCCCCAGGGCAAGAGAGGCAGAGGTAGATCAAGAAGCACATGGAGAAGAGAGCTGGAAACAGAGGTGAAAATGATAAGGAGAACGTGAAAAGAACTTGAGATGATGACACGTGACAAGAGGACTTGGCATATGTTTGTTGAAAGCCTATGCTCCTTTGGGAGTGGAGGTTTATGAATGACAGGTAGCAACAACTATAGCAGAATATCATTACCTCCCACAGATGTGAAGAAAAATGCCTGATCCTTTATCCTAGGAATGAGTTCAAACTACCTGTAATAAAAATCATAATCACAGACAGCATACCATCAAGAGATACCAACCAAATAGTTCTTATTATCACAGCTACTCTAGAGATCACAGGCACCTATCTTAACACTGTAACACATACATAAAGAAATGACTATCCCTTCAAGGCCACCATAGATGTTCAGCTTTCAAACAAAAAATATACAAACCCTCAGATATCATAATCTTCACAGATTCAAAATAAACAAAACTTCAGGGTTTGGAACAATAACTCCAAAATGAAAATTTAAAAAAATAATACAGTTGGCTGAAACGATTGACAGCTTGCTAACAACATGCAGCAACAGTCACCAGGACACACACACGTTCCATGCAATAAAAGAACAGACTAGCAAAACTAGCAGCAAGCATGGTCCAGCCAACACTCCTCTTCTTATTTCAACTATTAACTCCAGAGTTATACAACTTGTATCACAATGTTTATATTTCATCACTGGGAATGGATTTTAATCTATTTAGATCACTGTACCACACATAACACATATTAAGTTTTCTCTGTCAGACATAATGTGGAGTGTCTGTGTTTTGCTAGCATTAAAAAAAAAAAAAGACCCACCACTAACATCATACTTACAAAACTTTCTTTCCTGCATGTTCTCTTCCTTCAGAGTGTTTTTAGGTGACTACACTGAACAATTTCTAACCCATCAGTTTCAGATTTGTAAGGCTACTCTCAACTTTTCCAGCATGCAGTTCATTTTTTTTAGAAATATATTTTATTGTGTCTTTTCATAGAATTATCATGTGCAAAAGATGCTTTATAAACATCACAATTACAACTCTACACTTCAGAACTCTTTGCTTTCAGACTGCTGATAACTACAATTAATGCCAGCAAACATTAAATTTCTAAGGCTTCTTTATTGCAATTATTTATTTTTGTTTCTATTTAAATCAACAAACTGGCAAAGACCTACCCCACAAACATTACAACTAAATTACATCTCTCCAGTATGTTGTGTGTTTGTTCCTATTAGACTGAAGCATGTGACTTCAGTATGCCACAAACATCACATTGTAAGGTTTCAATTTCAGTTATTCAAACCCATAACCATAATAATCACACTTGTATGCCTCCTCTCCTGAATGAATTAATTCTATGTATTTTTAGATTACCAAATTGAGTAAATCCTACACAACAGACATCAGGCTTGTAATGTGTCTCTCCAGTATGTGTGTTTAACTTAGACTGCAGTTGTGTGCAAAGAATGCATCATAAACATAACATTTGTCAGGCCTCTCTCAATTATGTATCAGTTTGTGTCTTTTTAAATGACTGGACCTGGTAAACCCAACACCACAAACATCACATGTGTACAGCCCCTCTCCGGTATGTACTCTTTTGTGGCTGTTTAAATTAGAGTATTGAGCAACCCCAACACCACAAACATCACATTTGTATGGCCTCTCTCCAGTATGTACCAGTTTGTGTCTTTTTAAATGACTGGATTTGGTAAACCCAACACCACAAACATCACATGTGTATGGTCTCTCTCCAGTATGTATCCTTTTGTGTACTTTTAATTGACAGGATACCTTAAACCCAACTCCACAAACATAACATGTGTACGGCCTCTCTCCAGTATGTACCCTTTTGTGGCTGTTTAAATTAGAGTATTGAGCAAACCCAACACCACAAACATCACATTTGTATGGCCTCTCTCCAGTATGTATTCTTTTGTGGCTTATTAAACTACTGGATTGGGAGAACCCAACACCACAAACATCACATTTGTATGGTCTCTCTCCAGTATGTATCCTTTTATGGCTTATTAAATTACTGGAATTGGAGAACCCAAAACCACACACATCACATGTGTATGCTCTATGTCCAGTATGTATCACTTTGTGGTATTTTAAAGAACCAGCTTTAGCAAACCCAACACCACAAACATCACATTTGTATGGTTTCTCTCCATTGTGTTTCCTTTTGTGACTTTTTAAATGACTTGACTCAATAAACCCAACACCACAAACATCACACTGGTATGGCTGCTCTCCAGTATGTCTCATTTTGTGGCTTTTTAAATGACTTGATTCAACAAACCCAGCACTACAAACATCACATTTGTATGATGTCTCTCCAGTATGTATCCATATGTGGCATTTTAAATGACTGAATTCAGCAAACCCAATACCACAATCATCACATTTGTATGGTCTCTCTCCTGTGTGTATATTTTTGTGGTTTTTTAAATTACCAGATTTAGAAAACCCAACACCACAAACATCACATGTGTAAGGCTTATCTCCTGTAGGTATCCTTTTGTGTCTTTTTAAATAACTGCATCTAGTAAATCCGACACCAGAGAAATCACACTTGTATGGCTTTCCTACAGTATGTATACTATTGTGTATTGTTAGGTTACTCTGCTGAGTAAATCCTACAGCACAAATGACACATTTGTGAAGCTTCCCAACTGTGTCCATCTCCTTGTGTTTTAATGAGATGTCACCATTATTTAACAATCCACAACTTTGGTCAGTCTCACAGAGTTGAATATTTACCTCTGACTTGAACATTTTACTTGACTCTTTGCTACAGTTTTCTCTTTGCAATGTCACCAGAAAATCATTCCGAGTCTTACAAACATCTGCTGTCCTGTCTTGATGGTCAGTGGAGTTTACACATGTTTTATCTTCAGTTATTCTTGACTCTGTATTATTGCCTCTTGTCATTTCTGTAACATTGGTACCACCTTCCATGTTTACCATTTTATTTTCTCTGTTACTCTCATCTTCAAGTAACAGATCTGAAAGGTCATCATGTTTCCCAAGTTCCAATTGTTTGTTACCACACACCATCTTTTCCTGCATTTGAAAATTTTCAAGTCTGAAGAGGGGAAGATAACTCTGGGAACAAGGGTGTACTTCTGAAATATAAAAACAGTGAGTGAATGAAAATAGGTATAAGAAAGAAAAGGTCTAAAAAGGAATTAAAAAATAAAGTAAAAGATACAAATAACAAACAATGCTATGTTCTAGTTTTAAGTATTTAATTAAAATCCACCTACATTTATAACACTCCACCAACATGTGATAAAATCAGTAAATCATTGTCAGTGTGAGATATTCAGATACTATCATCAATGTATAATCTGTTTGACACTATGGTTTGTAATTAATTCTCTACTCAGAGAGGCATGAAAACCCACAGAACAAAAAAGGGGTGTAGGAGCTCATCAGTGGTAGATCAATAACACTCTGTTATGACGGGTAAGACGTTAGAAGACCTCAGCCAGGAGTCAATCCACAGCGCGGAGAATATTCAAGTTTATCTGCCAGATGATGATCTCACACACTTCTTGGATGGGAAAAGAGATGCAAACAAGTTTCCACCTGCCAGTGCAAAAGGGCTTTGGGAACAGCTGGACGAAGCCTTGTCAAAAGAGTTGGATAACAACCTGAAGCAGATAATCTTGGAGATAAAGCTGGAAATCTTTGGTGACATAATATATCTTCACTGTCGCAAAGTGTTTGGAGTCAGGGAGGCAATGGCAAGTAACCCACCACAGAAAAGTAGAAGACAAATCAGAATAGAATCAAGAAGCATGCCCAAAAACAGTTCAAGAATGCAGTGGACATAGAGAAGGAAAGATTACGACAGGTTTGGGAGCACCTGAAAGGACAATATAATACTCTTTGTAGAGCAGAAAGCTTGTGCAGGAAAAGAAGGAAAACATGGAGGGATAGGGAGAGATTCTTCAGGGAGCCCTTCAAGTTTGCCAAAGAACTGTTTAAATAGCCACATCTGGGAACACTAAACATCGGGAAAGAAGATCTGGAAAAACACCTTAGAATGATCTATTCAGATGATCACAAAGGTGAGCCGCTCAGCAGCATAGAAGGCCTTATATGGCCTAGTAAGCCAGGAGCTGAATTCAACACCAAGGCCCCCCCCCAATCAATGCAAGAAATAGAAAGCATTGTCCAGAAAGCATGTGCAAGTCAGCTACAGGTCCTAATGGTGTCCCATATGTTGTGTTTAAGAGATGTCCTGAAGTTCTGAAATGGCTGCTCTGTTTGCTGAAAAATGCTTGAAAAAACCAGCTTATAAGCAAAGAATTGAGAAAGACGAATGCAGTCTACATCCTGAAGGAATAAAATTCCACAGACATCAGTCAGTTCAGGCCAATTTATCTACTTAATGTGGAAGGGAAGATATTCTTCTCAGTGATGGCTAAAAGGCTCAAATTATACCTTCTGGAGAATGGGTACATTGACACTACCATCCAGAAAGGAGGTATCCCAGGTACACCAGGGTGTCTAGAGCATGCCACAATGATCTGGGAAGCAATTAAAAAGGCAAAGTCTGACAGACCAAACCTCCATGAAATATGGTTGGATCTAGCAAATGTGTATGGATCAGTTCCACACCAGATTTTGTGGCAGGCCCTGAAAATGTACCACTGTTATGATTAAAATTCATAATGATTGTGCCTATTATGTGGTTAGCTCAACTGGGCTCTTTGTTTATTTTATATGGGTCACTGATAAAGACGGGTGAGTGACATTAAGCCGATATGCTTGGCTGGCTCACGTGATACTACAGGAGCAGAAGTGTGGGGCCTTATAGGATTGTGTGTCATGGCGAGTGGAACATAATAACTTCATACTTGTTCCTTTGCAAGGACGTGAATGTTTTCTTTCCACTAATAATGTACAGGAGGTCTTGTTTCCCAGTGGTACTTATGATGAGGCTAATAATGTTATACATTTTAAAGGTCATTGTTTTGTAGAATGCAATCATCTTGAAATTATACTTTGACTATTTTAATGCTATTTTCTATGCTGATCCTCTGACTTTGTTAGATTCTCTACTGGATAGACTATCTAAAGCTACTTTTTTCAGTAAATCTGATTTGTCTAAGGGTTATTGGCAAGTCCCCTTGTCGAACAGAGCAAAATCTTATACTGCTTTCGCTACACCTTTTGGAATGTTCTAATTTAATTTTATGTCTTTTGGTCTTGGTAATGCTCCTGCAACTTTTGTGCGCATGATGAGACCAATTTTCTCAAATCTTGATGACATAATTACCTATATTGGTGATATTTGTCTTTTTCATCAATCTTGGGATGAACATATTCTTGAAATTCAATCTTTGTTGAATACTCTTCGTCTCCATCACCTTACTGCTAGACCTTCGAAGACTAAAATAGGATTCACTGAAATTTCTTTTCTTGGACCTAAAATAGGAGGCGGTTTTCAGGAGGCCTGAAGATTTCACTATCTCTATGATCTTGAATCTAGAAATTCCTAAGACAAAAAAAACAGGTTCATAGTCTTTTGGGTCTTGTTGAATTCTATAGGAAATTTTTGCCTAATGTTTCAGAAATTACTTCAGTTCTGTCTTCGTTATTAAGAAAGAACTCTCAAAATAAAATTGTTTGGTCACATTCGTGTGATGTTTCTTTAACACATTAACTACCAAATTGAAAAACACACTCTGGCCGAATTAAATTTTTTTCCCATTTTCATCCTGTAGGTGTTTGCACAAAGTAAGCTGTAGTTTTCGTAATTGTTTACAGATTTTTATGAATTACACATCATTTTAAAGATAAATGAATGTACTATTACAATAAACACCGGTTGTAACTCTAACAGTGGTTGTTGCTATTTAACGGCCCTCTGATGGCCGAGGACTTGCAATATTTTCACAATTATAACTGCTTGCGCCCCATCTCTATCAAAATCACAATTTCAATCAATGTGCACACCGTTTTCACTCTTGTCCTCGTCACTAGATCTATCAGTCAATTGTTGAAACACGTTTCTATCCTATTCAGCCGTTAGATGAGATGTACACGCATTTTTTGTAGTCCTATCACTAGTTGCCATGGTAAACAGTTTTACACGATTTGGTAACTAACCCAAAACGCTGAAAAATATGAACATAATATCAATTTTCCAGTGTTCTACAACAACCATGCTTTGGGAATTTGTTTTCCGGTGGCAACTTAAAATCTCGAACCAGATCAGAGAGTGTTTCAGTACATTTTTCATTCGTTTTATTACTAAAATTAGATTGGCGCTCTGAGCGGCTTGTGGTAGTTAATGTGTTAAATATACTTAAGTGTTATTTTTCAAAATCACCAATTTTAAGATTGCCTGATGCTCGATTTCCTTTTATCCTTAGAGTCGACACCTCTGGGTCAGGAATCGGTGGTACACTTATGCAGGAATTTGATGATTGTCTACATCCAATTCTGTATGTCAATCGAAAATTGACACCCACCAAACAAAAATATCCTATTGTGGAGCGTGAACTGCTTGCTGTTATATATTGTTTTTATTACGCTGATGCTGACAGAAATTTCCAGTTTTATCATTGCTGTGCAAGGAATGAATGTACAAACGCTCTGTGATGAATGCCAAGGCTGAGAAAAATAATAACTTTTGCATCAGAAATTGAAGGAAATCGCTCAAGGACTCTTGTGACAGTACTTACAGATATTCATCACTTCACTCGACACCTGATGATGATGAATGCTGATATTGCCAATGTTGAGTTCTACCTCCTTTTACTCAGCTCATTACAGGGATGTCTTGGACCTTCTGAACAGTTGTCATACTTAATTTATGTGTATAAACACACACACATTTATTGATAATTTCAGAATAAGGTGACATTTGGGTATTTTGAATGCAAAATCTATTTTTATATGCTATTATTGAAACTGTGTCTCAAGATGAAGGGACGTAAATCAAGAATGCTTCGCATGATCAAAGGGACGCAACTACTATAATCATATCGTGCTTTCTTGTGAACACTGTATGTTCGTGCTTAAAGTTACATTATAATGCGACTTATACGAGAATATAGCAGAGGATCATGGACTTGAACTTTGTGTGTCATGGCGAGTGGACATATGTGTTTGAGCTCCTTATTGTTGAAAAGTTTATAATGGAGTTATATTATCACTAATACATCAAGATCTTTGGTGAAATGTATCTAGTTATCTGTATTGACCAGAAGTATAATTGCTTAGTGTCGAGTGTTCATAGAAATATATCATATTGAGAACTAAAGGACAGTGTTCCTGACATAAACTGACTGCCTACGGTATATTGTTTACTGCATATTATCTGCCATTCTATGTTGGCTTGAAAAATTTATTTGTGGAGTTGCGTGCTGTCCTAAATAAATTATACATCGTCCATTGTGACTCAAAATCATTCTGAGTGGTGTGGGCTGGTTGCGGTGTCTGAGAGTTTACTACCCTAGACGTCATCTTGGCCACAGGAACCATCCTGTTACTACAAAATTAACATTAACAATAGGCTTATATAAAAGACACGTAACAACCATGTTCCACAAGAAATAGCAGCAATGCTGAAGCTATATTTCTCAGGGTTCTCTGCCAGATTTTCAACCAGAGAGTACACAACGAAGTGGATTGTCTTACAAGTTGGAATTGCGATGGGATGTACCATCTCTTCAATACTATTCATGTTGGCTATGCAGATTATCCTCAAAGTGGCTGAAGGATTTGCAACAGGTTCGAAGCTCAATGGAAGGTTTCACGTGCCACCACTTAAAGCATTCATGGATGACACAACAATTCTGACATCAGATGAACACCAGGCCTGGAGAATATTAGCATGCCTGGATGACCTTATCAGCTGGTGCAAAATGAGCTTCAAACCTAAGAAGTCTAAAAGTCTAATTCAGACCCTGACCATAAGACCCGTAGGAATTTTGCTGTGGACAAGTTTTCTCTTCAGATCCTGTTAGGGCATGCCTCAAGGAAGGGTAAAATCTTGGGTATACATCTGGCTACTGCATAAGTTTTACAGGACGCCATTTTGTTTTGGCATATACATGCAGTGGCTAGTATTGAATTTTTTAATTTTCTGTTCTTGTCAGTAAACCTTTACCAAATCTGACATGTTATTTGGATTCCTCATAAAATTTCATATGATAAAGACTTTTTTTTACTCCTCTGGGACCTTTGTGAATATTCAAGGACTGAACACCAAAAAAATGCATAAAAGATGGCAATAGATGACAATGTATTGGAGTATGAAGATTAAATTCCGATACATTAACAAAAAGAAAATCACAAACTATACACAGTGTTAAATGGTCATTTTCAGTACTTTATACATGTTCCTGAATGTCACAAGACATTTTGCATTTGCAAAAGGACGTACAAGAAACTATGTTTTTACGGCACCAGCATTGTTCTGTATGACAACTCTTGCAAGTACAGGTAAGAATCACATTTTCAGGTAGCTCACTAATGCAAGGGTCTGGCATGAGTGATGAGTCATCAGCACTGATTGTCCATACAAAATTCGTTGGGGTTAATGGTTCGTCCACGATCAACACTGTAGAGCATGAGTATACCATGTAAAATGATCTTTCAGGTGACCTCACAATGAAGAGCTTGTGCAAGGTAGGCCTTGTAAGTCTGGAAGACTAGCTTGGGTCATCATTTCAAATCAAAGTGCGTAAAATGTCTTGCACATGTCTTGCTCAGAGCCTGGTTTTTAGAACTTTCACCAAGTATTCCTCGGCAAGCTTAAAGGATTGAGTACTTAGAGGAAGACGCCTACCAAAGTTGTGCAGATACTTTTCTGGCTCTGCCTTGAGCGATGACACTTTGGTGCCTATCTTACTGGTCACATCAGATCCTGTAAGAAAATGTGTAGCAGGAAGGACATCTGTGGTAGCACCTATCTTGTCTACAAGAGTATGGATTGGTATGATATCCAACTCTGACTTTCTCATCCATAGTTCAAAGAGTCCATTTTCATTAAGAAACTTGTAGAAATGAATGAGTATCACAAAAACATTGGTGTCATTTGAAAACACAATGGCACACTGCAACCCTTGTTTAACAGCATGGAAAACGTGAGGAATAATATGTATGTCAGCCTCCTCAACAGTTACTTGAAGAGTATCCTTGATTTTTGTGAAGCTTCCATCTTTTATTGCTAACGCCAGAGTAAGTCCTTTTTCAAGCAACATGTCGCTAAGGATAGTTTCCCATTGTCGATTAGTTGATACCATCTTCAGAAACTCGCTCAGGGCATCTTGAATCAAACTTTTGTTGTCAACTGCGCCCAAATCTTGCCATCTGCACAGGAAGCTTTGTAGTGGTAGCAATGGAAGTCAACGGTAGTGGTTGCACAGAAGACCTTCTTTCCCTCTCGGCATTTCTGATTGATGATTGAAGGTAGCTGTCAAAAACATAGTCAACACGGCTGAATTTGCAGACATTATTTAAATTACTGTCAAGGATTGTAAACAGGTCTTCAAATGAGTCTCCTTAAATGTTTTCTTTAACTGGCAATCTTCTCAACTGATTCATGGCATCAACCATAACACTGGTTTTCAGGATATGCTCTTTTTGGAAATTTCTGTCTGTGGTATCTAATTTTTTTTGGTCAACTCAGACATGAGTTGAGACTTCATGGGTTTGGTAGTAGCACCATTCTCATCTAATAAAGATGAAGGTGAAAAATCGTAGGTAAGAATTTATGCCATTGATATTCCTCTCTCCTTGGCAATATGAACTTTTCTCAGAACCTGCAAATGATATTTAATGGCATTTTTCACAGTTTGCTTTTTTGTCTGCATGTCTGGTTGTGCTACACTTAAAAAAGTGGGAAGTTTTGCTGGTGAATAGGTGCCGATAGTGGTTTTGTGCGGGTTTTAAACCTTTCCTCTTGAAACATGATGAAAAATTCTTTTGCTGTCGTCAAAAATGTGAGCATATTCTTGGCATTCAATGCTGGAACAAATGCATTGGTTAGAATGTTGTGAAGCCTAACTTCAACTTTTCCAATGTATGGGTTTTCTCTGCTTTCAACATACTGGAGCATCTGTTGGATGTTGGCTTACATTCTATTTCTGAGGCTTCCTGTTAACCCATGATGCATTATCAGCTTCTTGTAATCTTGTAATAATCTTTTTCAGGCCATAAATTGAGGATTCCTCAGCAAGAGAGAGGTTGGTAAGAAATGAAGATGGCTGTATACTGCTCCACCTATGTCCCAGTCTTGACATATGGATACGAGTCATGGGCATTGACTATAACCCACAAAAGCCAGATCCAAACCTCAGAAATGAGGTATCTGAAGAAGGTGGTTGAAGTAACAAGAAGAGACATGGTCCGCAACCAGACGATACGTCAAGGCCTAAAATGCCACCCCCTGCAGACCCAAGTAGAACAGTCCCAACTAAGATGGTTTGGCCATGTCTGCAGAATGGGAGAAGATCGGCTACCGTGACAAGCATGGGGAACAAAGAGCCAGGGATCCAGACATCCAGGACAACCCAGAGTCCACTGGGAGGACAACATTAGACAATCTTTGAAGGGCTGAGGACTAGAATGGAACCAGGCCAGGGGGAAGACAGCCAATAGGATAGTCTGGCGCTCTCTCTTCCAAACCTCTATACCTCATGGTAGAAGGGAAACGACTAAGTAAGTAAGCATTATCAGCTCATAATCAACTGGTGTAATGTTCAGCAGCCCTTGAAATGTTTTTCTTATGAGGAGGACTTCATGGTAAGCAAGCTTCCATTCAGCAATATATTCCTTCCTTTTTGTTTCGCCAATGATCCCTCCGGCTGACTTCTGAAAGTGGTTGATTGTTTGTTCAAGAGCCATGTTAACACCCATGCCATTAAACTTTCCATTTGTTCTTCAAGCAACAAAATGACCTTTTTTGAACCGGTCATATACTTCAGGATGATAAGTCTCAAGATCAAGCATTTGCTCGAAGAACAGTGAACCCCATCTCAAATAACTGACTCTATCAAACATGTAGAAAATTGGAAGGACATCCTTTACTGTTTGCAGGTAGAGGTTCCAGTTCTCCTCCCTATCCACTCTTATGAGGTTATTTAAAAGACATCAGATGCAAGAATTTCTCCAGATATTTGCACTGGTCAGAATTCTTAACTTGTGCCTGTGTGAAAACATCCAACAATTTCAATGTTTCTTCTGATGTTGTGATCAGCTCTTGGAACTTGAGTTGTGCATCTTCTGTTGTTGAGTGTTGCATAGCATTGAGCACATCACCAACTTGTGTAGCTAATCCAGCATCATTCTCAATGGTACTCAAAAATACTTTCCGTTTAAGCCTCTCTACCACTTCTGCTAGCATAAACATTCCTTTCACTGACCTTACGTAATTGCTACCTTTAAGGACACTCTCTGCTACTTTTGGACAAAACACATGGTTTTCAATGAGGATGTTTTCTAACCCGCTGCCGTTTATGTATTTTCCAATACATGCAATTTAATGTTCATACTCCAATACATTGTCATCTATTCCCATCATTTATGCATTTTTTCCCCCTTGAATATTCAGTCAATGAGTAAAAATAGTCTTATCTTATAAGAAATTTTATAAGGAATTCAAAAAAAAAATGTCAGATTTGGTATAGGTATACTGACAAGAACAGAAAATAATGAAATTCAATACTAGCCACTGCATGCATATGCCAAAATTTAAATGGCGTCCTATAAAACTTATGCCTGGGTTGCCAGATGTCTACCTAAGATTTTACACTTCCTTTAGGCATGCCCTAATAGGATCTGAAGAGAAAACTCGTCCATCTCTAAATTCCTATGGGTCTTATGGCCAGGGACTAGACTAATCAGTCAGGAAAGGGAAGATATCTGAGGTCACATTCCTGGTTTCGAACCAAAGAATCCCTACTATCAATCCACTCAAGCAATAGACTTTCCATTTTATCCAATACTGGATGCCGACTAAAAGAGACCACTTTGCTACTAGCAGAACCAATAGTAACTTCGGCAGCTTTCAAGATTCTTTCTCTCTGTGTGTAAATAGTATGAATGGTAGACTGAGGCAAGTTCAACACACGCACATTGTCTTTATTTCATTCACCACGATCAAAACGCTTAATTAAGTTCAGTTTTACGCTAAGCGTAACACCTTTACTAGCTCTCTTAGGCTTTTCTGATACCTTAGGACACATCTTGCTAACAGATGCACAAAATAAATCGAGATAAAGCACAGATACTCAAAGACATAGTTCAAAGCTATGGCGGCTTGATGCAAAACAAACGCTGAACGCTTATTCTGCTTTTATCGTAAAAGCGAAAATCCTCTTAGGATTTCTTTCAGTTAGCGAAAACAGGTACTAATGTAGGTCTTTCGTAAAAATGAAGAGACGTAAAGCGAATTTTCAAAAAGCGGGGGATACCTGTATATGGAAAACTATAATTAGAAAGATGAAGAGAACTATTGAAAAACACACTTGGCTTCCGTTTTCTGAAGCGGACAGACGTGTTTTTGTGACTCAAAATACACAAAGCTGATACTTCCTTTTTAGGACGAGACACTGTGGAGAAAGTCATCCAAAAACTCAAGTTTTCAGATAAGTTGAAATAATTTTTTTTCGTTAGTATTAGCTTATTGTAGTTAGTTTTAGGTGACTTAGGTATTTATTAGCTTGAAGTATTATTATAACTTAGTAATTCTATTAAATATGCCCCGTGCCACTCACTTTTGGGAAATACAGCAGACAGCTTGATAGGTTTTCTAGTTTGATTAAAGTATTAGCATATTACAGTTAATATAAAGTAATTGGTGACTAGTTAATTATCGCTTGGAATATCAGTAAAACTCAGAAATTAAAAAAATATATATATATATATAATAGAAATTAAATAGATCCAAGTGCCACGTGGCATTTGCTTGTGTGAGATATGGCAGCCATCTTGCTAGGCATAATAAAGATAAGTGGTGATTTCCCTTTTAATGTGATTTAAGTACTAGATTATTGCAGTTAATATTAAATATTAGGGGAATAGTTAACTATTGCTTCAAATATTGGTATAATTTAGGAATTTTAGTGAGGGAACAAAAAAAACAATAAAAATAAATAAACCAAAAACCACAGATTACTAGTAATAATAAACAACCATCAAACTATAATTTAAGTAAAACAAATATATTAAAGTTACCTGGCAACATTCGAACTAGATTTAACTTTTCAACAAGGTCTGCTAGACAGGTTTAAAGGTGTTTCTTAAATAATATTATAAAATAAAAAAGAAAGGAGAAAGCAAGGATATATATAACTTAAGATTAAAGGAGGGGAGCCGCGCTGGTGTAATGGTTACAAAGTTGTACTGGCGACCAGGTTTTCAAGGTTCAAGCCCGGGCGTCGGCGCTTGAAGGAGTGTCAACGACCGGGATTTTGACTGAATAATCTGAACGGCTCCTGAGATAAACCCTCTGTGGATGGGAAGGAGCAAAGCTCCTGACCGGGTTGGAAGGAAAGTCCCCAGGTTCCCCAGCCTTGCAATGACATGTCATTGGGCCGAAGGGCTGAAAGCCCAAGTGCCTCTGGTTAAGGAAAATAAAAAAAAAGATTAAAGCAGCGAGACTAAGGATAAACATTAAAGTTCATAAAAAACAAAGCACATAATAAAAAGAGTAGTAGCAAATTAAAGACAGGGACAATGCCAGCAATGATCAGGGCACAGCCCGGGGAAGGCAAAGAGTGAGTCAAGACAACAGAAAAGAACACAATACCAAACCTGTTGGAAAAGAACAGGACAAGGAACCATAAAGTCAGAGACACCGAAATAAAGGACAGAATAGAGACAATAAGGGAAAAACTGGAAGGAGGCTCAGAAGTAAAAACAACAGTAAGCATAAACGACAAGGGCGGAAACTCAGGAACCGGGACAGCTAAAAAAGGACATGACTCACGGAAGATAAACATCAGGACAACCAGAAAAACACAACGAAAAGAAATCAGGAAACCAGGAGGAGAAAACAAAGAAGACAAAAATAAAAATTCAGGACCGAAAGCGCACAAAAATACCCAACCAAGTCCAAGAAAACAAGACCACAAGGAGACCAGAGCCCGGATAAAGATCACTCAAGTTGCTGGCGAAGTAGCAAAACTTAAGGCATTAGATTGATTCTCATAACCTTCACCCCCAAAGGAGCATAAGCCTTCAACAAACACATGCCAAGTCTTCCTTTCACATGCCATCATCTCAAGTTCTTTCCAGGTTCTCATCATTTTTACCTCTGTTTCCAGCTCTCTTCTCCGTGTGCTTCTTGGTCTACCTCTGCCTCTCTTGCCCTGGGGGTTCCAGAACAAGGACTGCCTTGTAATGCTATCAACAGGTTTCCTCAGTGTGTGTCCTATCCATCGCCATCATCTTCTTCTCATCTCTTATTCCACAGGCACTTGTCTGGTTCTTGTCCTCAGTTCCACGTTGGTAACCTTGTCATACCATTTTAATCCCTCTATTCTACGCAAGCCCCCATTTATGAAAGTCTATAGCTTTTTGGTTGTTGTCTTTGTTTTCTCCATGTCTCAGAGCCATACAATAGGACTGACTTCACATTTGAGTTGAAGATTCTTATTTTCGCGTTGGATCAGATTTCTATTGATCTCCATATATTTCCCAATGCAATGAAAGCTCCTCTTGCTTTTTGTATTCTTATTTTCATATCACTGTCTGTCCCTCCAACTTTGTCTATATTGCTGCCAAGATATGTGTATGATTCTACATCTTGTATTGGTTTTTCTTCAAGTTCAACGCTGTTATCATTACCTGATTATGGTTATGGGACAGAAGAGCCAAGTCATCAGCAAAATCCAGATCATCTAACTGCTTAGTCAGAGTCCACTGGATTCCATTTCTGTTGTGTGTTGTTGATGTTCTCATAACCCAGTCTATTGCTAGTAAGAAATGAAATGGAGACAAGAGGCATCCCTGTTGCACTACTGTTCTTATCCCAAACGGTTCTGTAAGCTGTCCTTCATGAAGAACTCTGCATGTCATGTCTTCATATGTTTTCTTTAATAAATTAATGATCTTCAGGGGAACTCCATAATGCCTCATCAATTTCCAAAGTGATTCTCTATCTAACACTGTCAAATGCCTTTTCGTAGTCCATAAATCCGATGTTTAGTGGTGAATTCCATTCCAAACTTTGCTCAACTATTATTCTCAAAGTGGCTATCTGGTCTGTACATGATCTGTTTTGTCGAAAACCTGCTTGTTCATCTCTCAGTTTCTTGTCTATGGACTATTAAATCTCTCAAGGATAATCCTGTTTAATACTTTTCCTGGCAGTGCACTGATAGTAACATTATTCCTCTATAATTTGTGCACTCTTGAAAATTTCCATTCTTAGGCAACATAACCAGATATCCTTCCTTCCATTCTGCTGGTATCTCTTCCTTTTCCCAGACTTTACCAAGTAATTTATATAACATCTCTGTAGCCAGATGCTTTTCCATCTCTTAGGAGCTTTATGGCTTTCGTTATTTCTTCCTTCGTTGGTCTTTCATCATTAATTTGTAGTACTTCTTCTGCTGGCTGGATGTCCGGGGGGGTTTTGTGGAGCTGGTCTATTGAGAAGGTCCTCAAAATATTCTGTCCATCTCTTCATTTGCTCTTGTCTATTGCTGAGCAGTTTCCCATTCTCGTCTTTTATGAGGCAACTTGTTTGCTTGTATTTCCCTGTTAGCTTCTTTGTGCTGTTATACAGTTCTCTCATATTTCCTTTGGCTGCAGCGTCTTCTGCCTCTCTTGCCAACTCCTCAATATACTTCCTCTTGTCTCTTGTGATACTTCTTTTTACTTCTTTGTTTGCTTCTGTGTACACTTCTTGAGCCTTGGCTTTGGAACTTCTGGGTTTACTTGTGTTTAAATCTGCTTTTTTGTTTTTTCTGTCCACATAGAGAATACACAAGGCAAAATGGATATCACCAGACCACAGAACAGAAAATCAGATTGATCATACATGCATAAACAAGAAGTTTAGATCATCATTACAGGATGTAAATGTATAGAGGAGTAGATGTGGCATCAGATCACCACCTTCTGATAGCCAAAGTAAAAATGAAACTCAAGAGATATGCAACAATGCAAAATTATAGACAACAATTTAATGTAGGACATCTAAGAAATCAAGAAGCAAGAGACAAACTTGCGGTCACAATATCCAACAAGTTTCAAGTGCTCCAACAGCTGGAAGATGTAGAGAATACAGAACCATATCAAAACTGTATGGAATGAGACGTGGAGAAATACTGGGGAAAAGGGAACGACAACAAAAAGCATGGATAACAACAGAAACCATCAATAAGATAAAAGACAGAAGGCATTAGATGAAGACAAGATATTAACCATTCTTGGACCAGTGTTAGGCAAAAAGGCAATAGCCAAGATATACAAAAACCCATTTTGGCATAATTATTATCCCAAACGAAAGTGACAAAACAAAAGAGATGTTAGTAAGACCTGAAACTGCAAGCTAAAACAGTGACTCTTGCTCACCACATCCAAATAAAGCTAGAGCTAACCAAAGAAATAAACAAATGTGTTATAAAGGGGATAAGCACCAAACTGTCAGGCGAGGAAGTTCTAAAGAACCTGGCCAAGCAGAACCCATGCATAAAGATGGTGCATGTCGAAAGGGTAAAAGTCAAAGGGAATGTAGATACACGTGTGGTTGTCTTAACAATGGAAGATAGAGAATACCCCAAGACATTACTGTTTGAGAAAAAAACAGAAAAACACAGAAGCCTACATTCCCCCAGTGTTGCAGTGCTCAAACTGCATGAAATTTGGCCATGGCCGAAACAGCTGCAAAGGCAAGACAATATGCAGTTACTGTTCCAGTATGCACCCTGCTGCACCGTGTGAAAAGGCAAAGGCTGATGCCGATTGCAAAAAGGCGAATTTAAACAGAAAGTGTAGCAACTGCAAGGGAAACCACAGTGCCAGGTTTCAGGGCTGTCCGGTATACCAGCAAACCAAAAAAGCACTAAAAGAATCGATCATAACACGGACACCATTCAAAATGGTGATCCAAGATATGAAAGAAAAAGCCACAAACACAGACACTAAAGTTGCAGCATAAATAAAATCTGTAAAAGAAGAGATTAGGATAATTAAAACTCAACTGTCAAAAGGAAAAGAGCAGGAAGTTATTAACAAAACAAAGAACCAGTCAGACAGTTCGGCTACACCATTGGAAAATGCAAGTGCGCTGAAAAGTACAGAGAAAGTGCTCAAAGTGACGAAGAAATAAAAGCCATACAGCACCAAATTGCCCAAGATGTAGCTAAACTGACTGTACTGAAAGAAGAAAATTAAATAATGCTAGTTAAATTGTCTGAACTAAATGAGGAAAATCAAATAATACTAAAAATAATAGAAAGTGAAAGGCAAAAGCTAAACATAGACAGAGAAGGAACAATCATAACAGCTGAAAATAGGAAAGTGAACCAGAAGAGCATTATACAACAGGAAAACAAAAACAACCTAGAAGAATCTATCAAAGAACATGTCGAGGTACTTTTACCATACTTAGTGGAAAAAGTTAGGGAAAAAATGACAAGCCTGAATGAGGAATTTCTTGAGAACATGGTAGATAATGGGCCCATGAGTATAGGAAATACAGAGTAAGAGCAAATTAAATAGTTTAAAACAAAATAAAAAGGATACTAGATAACATTAAAATACGATAAGACAGGAAATAGAATTATACAGTGGAATTGTAGGGGTATCAAAAAGAATTTTGCACCCCTACTAGCAGAGACAGGAAAAACAAATACTATATATGCTCTTCAAGAGACACCTTTGAACCCAAATAGCAGATATAGTTGTAAAGGCTTTAAGATACTTAGGAACAATAGGAAAAAAGGTAGAGGAGGGGGTGTCGCAGTCTTAGTTAATGAAACTTTTAAAATTATAGACTGGGAAGTATTTGTTACAACCAACATGGAAGGTATCCAGGTCACTATATTCTGCTGAACCAAACAATCTAACAATCTTATATGTATTTGCTAAAAATGGTACAATAAAAGATGAAGAAATATTTGCCATAAGCACCAGACTAGGCCCCAAAACAGTCATAGTAGGCGATTTTAATTCCCATCATTATGCTTGGGGTGGACAACATGCAGACAATGCAGGAAAGTGCCTACTTGACTTTATAGAATTTTTAAAGTTGATGGGTGGAGGGAAGGATAGTAACACCTGACCATTATTGCCTCTGCTCGTCCACCATCTTGGTCTACCCTGTTGAACCTAATAGTCGGTTATAATTAGGGTATATAAAGTCATTTTACTTTCAGTTTTGTGTTATATTCAGATAATTATTGTCTTTTGCAATTGATGGTTTCAATTTATATCAGAATGTGTTCTTTTTAAGTCGTGTTTCTGTTACTTCATTGTTTTTCCTTATATTTTTAGTATTCAGTATTTTTTTGTTTCAGTGTGTGATTCCTTATTTTAAATGTTTTGTTAGTTTTTGTTTATTAATTATTATTGGTTTGAACTGTTTTGTACCTCTACACCTCATGGTAGAAGGGGAATGACTAAGTAAGTAAGTTGAATTGTTTTCCTGAAGTAGTATTATTATTGTTATTATTATTACTAATATTGTCACTGTTATTAAACTGATATATCTTATATCTTTTCCTTTGTTTTATGTATTTACAGAGAACACATTTAATGTAAGTTTTTATTCAGAACCAGTGGGCCCTCATAATGTCATACTTCCCGCCTGATCTCATGGGTAGTGAGAACGGATGCCTAGTCTTCTCAGATACAAGTGAAAATAATAGGAGGTCCCTTGTGCAAGTTGAAAATCCCTCGGCAGTTGGAAATCATAAACAGTAGGCCATACGGCCACTACCCTGGAAAATTTACAAAATTAGGATAACCTAACCAGAACAAAAATATTTATTGAATGTGTGAGCTGTATACACACACTGGGATTCTCGCAGGTGCCATGAAGTTCATGCACTGTATTGAGATCCTCCTTGTGTGATCTAAGGGAGGAGATCGGAGCACTCATAGTTATCAGTGTACAATGAACATGGTCGCTAAAATAAAACAGTCATTCCCACTGTCTAAATTGTTAGTCTAATTTTATAGTGTCCCACAGATGTACAAAAAATCATTATCTGGCATACTGGAGGCAAATATATTATACACAATGTGTACAGCCCACCTCAGACAACATGCAACATACCAGAACTAAACAAGACACAGTATCACAAAACCCTTCGTGTCTGTGACATGGTCCGCAACCAGACGATATGTAATGGCCTAAATACCCAACCCCTGCAGACCCAAGTAGAACAGTTCCAACTAAGATGGTTTGGCCATGTCTGCAGAATGGGAGAAGATGGGATACCGCAACAAGTATAGGAAACAAAGAGCCAGGGATCCAGACCTCCTGGACCATACCATTGGTGTTGAAATGTTAAGTGAAGAATTTACAAAAGCAATCTTAAATGCAGCGTTTCGGTGCATCTTAAGGAGTGGCTGGAAGCTATTTAAACCATTCTGGAACAAAGAAATACAAATTGCTGTATCTGAAAGAAACAAAGCAAAAACAACACTTGGGACTATACCTTCACAAGAAGTAAAGATACAGTACAATGAAGCGTGTGCTTTAAGTAAAACTTAAAGATAAGAAGGCCAAAAGAGAATCATGGAAAGAAACATGCTTCAATTTAGATCTCAGACAGAATGGCAATAAAGCATGGGCATTACTAAATAATCTTTATGGAGAAAGTAGAAGGATGAATGAAAAGCCAGTGACAAATGGAAGAAGAACAATCACTGAAGACCAAAAGAAAACAGAACACTTCAACCGTTACTTTGCCTCTGTGAACTGAGCAGGAAAACTCGGAGCTAAACAAGAAATATCTAAGCCAGTTAAAGAATCACGAGAAACCCTCAATGGTCAATGCCTCCCTATTCAAAGTATTTAGCATGCAAGAGTAAGAGCAAGCCTTGAAAAAATTGAAACTTAGAAAGTCACCAGGGCCTGACAAGATCCATAATGAAATGCTAACCCACCTGGGCCCATCTGGGAGAGCAGTCCTCAAGCTAATTATTAAGATGTAGAGATCAGGCAAATTCCCAAAAGCCTGAAGGAATGCACATATTGTCCCCATATTAAAAACCAACAAATCCCCATATGAACCCAAAAGCTATCGTCAGAAATCTCCAACGTCATGGCTGGGCAAAATAGCTGAATGATACATATGCACCTGTGTGTTACCGGGGCCCGAAAGGGGAGCAAAGAATAGTAACACTGTGACCTACCATGCATGTCGTAAAAAGTGACTAAGGAGGGTTGGGCATGGGGCTGGTCACCCCATCCAGTAAAAAAAACCTTTTGCCAAAAAACTTCAACAAACATGGACAAGTCAAATACAGAATATAAATCAACTCAGCCGCCCAAGACACAAGAAAGTCCCCTGGAAAGGAGGCATATGAAGCAACCCAGAGAAAACCGAAAGGAGTCTGGGTTGCGACTATTCTTTTTTTTTTGTCCAGGAAAATCTCCAGGATTGGCTCCTGGAATGTTCGCACTCCATGTGAAAAATGGAAAACTGCACAGGTAGCAGCGGAAATGACAAATTACAGTATTGATATCCTGGGTCTCTGCGAGACATGGTGGAAGGGCATAGAGAGGAGGAGATTGATCACAGGAGAAATGGTGTTGTCCTCAGGACATGAGGAGGAAAGAGCTCATCACAATGAAGGGGTGACTGTACAGCTGTCTAGAGAGGCACAGAAGGCACTTATAGAATGGGAAGCAATGGGACCCCGAATTATAAAAGCAAGGTTTAAATCAGCCAAAAAGAAAGTAAATATAAACATCATCCAGTGTCATGCACCAACAAATGATAAAGAAGAATCTGAGAAAGAAGAATTTTACACCAGACTACATTATGTCTTGGACAAAAAGAAAAGAAAGGACATCATAATTTTGATGGGAGACCTAAATGTAAAAATAGGAACAGACAACAACGGCTTTGAAGAAATTGTGGATTAGGTATGATGAACGAGAATGGGGAACTATTAGCTAACTCTGTGCTTCAGATCAACAAGCTATAGGAGGAAGCATATTTCCACATACAAGAATACATAAAGCAGCATGGATATCACCAGACCACAGAACTGAGAATTAGATTGATCACATATGCATAAGTAAGAAGTTTAGGTCATCATTGCATGATGTAAAAGTATGTAGAGGAGCAGATGTGGCATCAGACCACCATCTTCTGTTGGCTAAAACAAAATTAAAACTCAAGAAATTTACAACAGCATATAGCTATTGACAACAGAATAGTGTGGGATATCTAAGAAATCATAAAATAAGAGAAACATTTTTAATCACAGTATCCATCAAATACCAAGTACTCCAACAGCTGGAAGATGCAGATACGGAAGACCATTATCAACAAGTAAAAAGTATATGGAACGAGACATGTGAAGAAAAACTGAGAAAGAGAGAACATCAGCACAAAGCATGGATAACAACAGAAACCATTACCAAGATAGAAGACAGGAAAAACAAGAAAGCAGATTTAAACAAAAGCAAAACCAGAAGCTCCAAAGCCTTGGCTCATGAAGTAGACATAGAAGAAAACAAAGAAGTAAGAAGAAACATCAAAAGAGACGAGATGAAGTATATTCAAGGGAAGCAGAAGAAGCTGCAGCCAAAGGAAATATGAGGGACCTGTACAACAACACAAAGATGCTGACAGGGAAATGTAAGCAAGCAAATGGCCTCATAAAAGATAAGATTGGAAACTTGCTTAGTAATATACAAGAACAAATGAAGAGATGGGCAGAACATTTTGAGGAACTTCTCAATAGACCAGCTCCAACTAATCCCCCAGACATCCAGCCAGCAGAAGAGGAGCTACTAATCAGCTGTGAACAACCAAGAAGAGAAGTAATAAAGAAAGCCATAAAGCATTTGAAAGATGGAAAAGCAGCTGGTCCAGATAGAATTATAGCAGAGGCCATCAAAACAGATATTGATTCCTCTACAGAGATATTATACAAACTACTTGGCAAAGTCTGGGAGAGAGAGGAAATACCAGCAGAATAGAAGGAAGGTTATCTGGTCAAGTTGCCTATGAAGAAAAATTTACAAGAGTGCACAAATTATAGAGGAATAATGTTACTATCAGTGCCAGGAAAAGTATTAAACAGAATCATCCTTGAGAGATTAAGAGTCCATACACAAGCAGCTGAGAGATGAACAAGCAGGTTTTCGAGTTGAACAAAGTCTGGAATGGAATTCATCGCTATACATCGGATTCGTGGACTATAAAAAGGCATTTGACAGTGTAGACAGAGAATCACTTTGGAAATTGATGAGTTTCCATAAAGATCATTAACTTAATTAGGAAGACCTATGAAGACATGACATGCAGAGTTCTTCATGAAGGACAACTTACAGAACCATTCAGGATTAGAACGGGAGTGAGACAGGGATGCCTCTTGTCTCCATTTCTTTTCTTACTAGCAATAGATTGGGTTATGAAAACATCAACATCACACAACAGAAATGGAATCCAGTGGAATCTAACTAAACAGCTTGATGATCTGGATTTTGCAGACTTGGTTCTTCTGTCCCATAACCATAATCAGATGCAGGAGGCTACAAGAGAAAATGCAGTCAGCGACCCATAGCTTGACTGCTTGCGTCAGGGTCAGCGAACCAGAGCTGACCAAGACCCTACTCCACCTCCACGTGTGGTCCTAGAAACAGGCTGCATCACTGCAGTCTGGCTGAGAGAGTAGGGATCAAAGAGGGAAGGCAAACCCAGTCCCAAAAAATGCCGTGCTGAAGTCGGATGTGCCGGCTGAAAGGCACAGATATCGCAGCTCCGCTGTAAACAGACACAACGCAACCAACGTCATTTTCAGGACGAACGAGGAAGAAGAAGATGCAGGAGAAAATGAAAATTATCTATGAGAGGTCACAACAAGTGGGCCTGAAAATACACAGGGAAAAGACAAAGATTATGAGAATAAATGCAAGAAATGATAACAAGCTTGAAGAAAACGTTGACTGTGGCTAGGACACACATTGATGATACCTGTTGATAGCATTACAAGGCAGTCCTTGTTCTGGAATCCACAGGGAAAGAGAGGCAGAGGTAGACCAAAAAACACATGGAGAAGAGAACTGGAAACAGAGGTGAAAATGAATAGGAAAACATGGAAAGAACTTGAGCGGATGGCACAGGACAGGAAGACTTGGCATGTGTTTGTTGAAGGCCTATGCTCTTCTGGGAGCTAAAGGGTATTGAATGATAAATATGTATCTCAATTGGTTCCTTGAGAGTTTCAGTATTCTGAGTCATGAACAGGCAGGCTTCAGAACCAGCAGCTGCAAAGAAGACCAGCTTTCTAGGCTGATGCAAAGAATATAGGATGGCTTATGTTAAGAAACATACTGTGAAAATCTTCTTTGGCCTCCAGCAGACTTAACATCGGGTATGGAGATGATTGGCATAGGAATATATGGCAAGTTATAAAACTGGATAAAGTATTTTTTTAATGTTTGAACAATTCAGTCAAAGATAAACTATACAATCTCATCTAAAAAAGTCTTACAGGAAAGTTTATCACAAGGCTCATCCCAGAGTTTGCTCGGAGGACAATATTATACAATCTCTGAAGGACTGAGGACTAGATTGGAATCAGACCAGGAAGAAGTCAACCAATAGGATATGGTGTTCTCTCTTGTGACCGGGCTGGTTACAACATCAATAAAAGAATGTGTGTGTGTCCGTCAGTTGATCGGGTCAGTTCAATTAATGGTTGAGCGCAGATAAATATTTTGAAGTGCGCTAACTCTTGTACGTTTCTTGGTTCAAGTCGTTACAGGCCTGTCCGCCTGAGATGGAAATTCTTGACCTTATTTTATTCTTCCTTCCCAGAGTTCGTTCGTACCCTTTTTATGTTTAGTGAAAAGCAATCTCTTATTAACGTGATTGGAACAGCAATGTTATTGGCATAATGGTGAAGTACTTATTTCTTTCTTACACAAAGTAGTGAGTATCCAAAAAAAAAAATGAAAATGTAAATCCACAGGAATAATATATCCAATAGAGTAAAATACAAACTTGTCTACTTAAAAATACTTGCCTAACCTGAACAAAACTTGTCAATTTAAAAACAACTTGTCTTGATAATCTCAAAGACGAAGTTCTGTAAAAATCCTCTCGCCTAACGAATCCTAAAATCTGTACAAGCCCTGTCAATCGCCCACGTCTCTTCTTTATATACAGCCCACTCTTTTTTCCCGCCAATTTACACACGATGCTTTATTTTTCACACGATACCAAACATCTACATTTGCACATGCTTTCCTCAGCTTTTCTACTTTTTTCATACGACTCTCACTCTAGCAACGGAAAAAACCCAGATTAGCAACTTCTCCCAAAACTTTCCATTCAATAAACATGCATTTACTATTTTGTTGTTCTGGGACAGCTTTTCTCGAAGCCGTGAACTTTTCATGATACTGTATTTTGTGCATAAATGTTTTAACTGCTTTTAACATTGTTATTTCTCATTTTATGTGGTTTTTTAACACTTATTAATTGTAGTGAATGCCAAGCGGTCACACTCTCACAAACGTCTACGCCCCAGGGTAGAAGAGGAATCACTAAGTAAATAAGTAAGACATCTTTCCATTGATAAATGGACGGTTCGAAAGAAAGATATCAGCATAGTGAATGAACTCTGTACCACCATCGAGGACCCCAATGAGTGTATACATGAATCATACGTTCTATAAAAATGTGACGTGTAGGTTTCCTTATTTTTAAATTTTGCCAGGGCAGCAACTGTATGGTCTACTCTTTATGATTCCCAACCACCGTGAGATTTTTAATGTGTGCAACTTGCACACTATTTTTTTGCCCTTATCCGAGAAGGCTAGGCATCTGACGATTGCACTGCCAATGAGATCGGGGAGGGGGGGGGGGGAGGGGGGGGCGGGGGGGGGGGGGGGGGGGGGGGGGGGGGGGCGGCCACTGGTTCTGAAAAACAAATGTTCCATCAATTATAAGTGTACAACTAGTGTACACTCTTTGTTACTTTCACAATTGCCTCCACGGCTGGCGGAGTTGTGGAATTTAAAGTTGCTACCATAAGTGAAATGGGTTCATTTTTGATGCAAGACAACAGGAAGCTGAGACGCTTGGGAGTCATGACCCAAGTGGGCCCGCCCCCCCTTAGAGTGTAAAGGAGTATATAGGGCCGAAACACTTGTCGGACGGGGGGACTTCTTCTGATGATCAGATTGCTTCCTGTTGTATCGCTCTGTAAAGAGTTTCCTATCATCAGCTGTTAGAAGATCTTTTATGGAAAGGTGTTTGCACATGTGGAACCTTTAGCCTATACAAAATAGAAAAGGTTTGTCAAAGTCTTTAAAGAAAATAAAATCATGTGAAAAAATCAGCTTGCTGTGACATGCGTTGAGACAGAGAGTGGGAGATTTTTAAAATGCAGTAGAGGAATAATAAAACAGTTTCTCTAACATCTAATTTTATGACAGCTAATGGCAAAGACAGCTGTACATTAATTTCGTTGATTTTGAAAAGGCGTTTGACAGGATACATAGGGGCAGCCTGTGGAAAATACTGAGGGCTTATGGAATTCCAAGCTGCATAGTGTCAATCATAAAAAGCCTCCATCCCAACTTTACGTGTAGCGTAGGGCAGAGCAGCCTAACCTTTGAGGTAAAGACAGGATTACGACAGGGATGCCCCTTATCAACCTTATTTTTTAACAGTCATGTGACAGATAACAGTCCAAGAGGAATAAGATGGATTACGTTTTCTACATTGGAAGATCTGGAATATGCAGATGACATTGCACTACTAGCACATTCACATCAACACATCCAGGAAAAAACAGATAGACTTACCATTACCATTGCTAGAAATTCTATACTGTCGATGCATTCTTGCAGCAGATAGTTGCTTTGATCTCTTGCTTTTTCTTCCCATTTTGAATAGAACACAATTCATTGAAATTTAAACAAGAGAAAAATATCGAACGCCACGCTCCATACAGCAAGCATACAAGTAATTTGTTTACGGGCGGAAGTGCAGGGTTGCCAGATCGAAATTTTAATTTAAAGCCAAACAACACCAGAAAAAAGCCAAAACAAAAAGCCAAACACATCTTAATATATTTTTCATACTCACATCACATGAAAATCTCCAGATCCAGGTCATTACTATCCTCCCCACTGGAATGAGTGGAACACACGGCATAAACTTCGTCCGATGTAAAGTTTTTTTTTAGCATTTCTGGAGATGCAGTGAAGTCTTTGCAACATTTGTTTAAAAGCAATAGTTCTGCCCTGATTCTCACAATTGCATCAAAAAGATTCAGCTGCATTCTGTTTCTTGCCTTCGTTTTAACGGAGGATACAAGAGAAAATATCCTCTCAACTACAACATTGCTGACAGGGGTTATTAGGCAAGTAAGGGCAAAGGTGGCGAGCTCTTTAAATGCCTGATGCTGAAATACACCAATCCAAAACTGTTCAGTGTCTACAGGGAGTCCATCTTTCTTAAATGGAGCTTCTTCTTTCCAATCGACAAAAGGCATTTGTCTGTATTGTTCTTTAATTTTGCTGACGTTGTTTCCTGCATGGTGTACAAAGGGTAACTCGGAAAACATAGGCCTTGACATTTGATTTAAAATTTTTACAGGGCTCAATGTTGATAAACTTTTAAATGTATCTCTCGCCGACGGAAGTCTACATGTAACTTGACTAAGAGCTTCTTCTAGCATAGACATACATCTTTATTTGACATTTTTTATTTCTAGATCAGCCTCAGCACTGTTGTTCTGCTGTAGGAACTTATTACATGCAGATAAGAATTTTACACCAAAATCAACTTGATGAATATTTTTTTTTCTGTCTTTTGGCATCATACAGTCTGTTCTGAAGACTCTTCTGGTGTAAGAATATTTGTTGATACAATTCATGAGGATCAGCTTTGGTTTGCTGAAAAAGGCTGTTCAGTCTTTTAAATTCCTGCACAAGAGGTGTTGCAAACTCAAAGAACAAGTAGTTTTTGTAGTCTGACAACATTTCTTTTAGAAGTCTTGCTAAGGGAAATCGCTGCCGTTGCCTTCTCTACCTCAAGATCAGAGTGAGGTACCCATTTACAGCTGGTTTGACTGATGCGTGACACCTGTTCCCTTCCTCGCTGCCGTTGCCTTCTCTAACTCAGGATCAGAGTCAGGTACCCATTTACAGCTGGTTATGGAATGTTAGAGACTTCACCATACTAGGTCCAGCATCGAGAGGTGGGGAGACCAGTTTCCTTCCTCACTGTCTTTTCCTTCCCTAACTCAAAGTTAAGTACCCATTTATAGCTAGGTAGGCCCCATCTCTCGAAAATGACTGCTTCTGTCCGCAAACAGTTAAGATCAAAGTAATAAAGAGTCACACTAAGTCACCATGTTATGCTATTTCTCTCACAATTTCGTGACATCAAATGAAAAGGCGCTAAAGATGGCATACATCACAAGATCATTGGTTCAACGCTCGTATTAGATAGAAGATGACCAAAAAATGATGTACATATTTATTGGCGCGGGGCCCTAAAAGAAAGGGGCTCGTAGCATATGCTACTTTTGCTACTACGTTAATCCGGCTCTGATTAGGTAAATATTTGACAAGGATCAGTGTATAGTGAGGGAGGGGACCAACTCCCCACCCAGCCCTCCACACCCAGCGGTGAAAACAAAGGCTTTCTTGCCAGGGTACAGTTTTGTTGGTTTTGGGGGCCCTAAACAGGACCGTGGTCCAGTTTTGTGGGCCCTGTAAAAAAACCGTGGTGGGTAAATTTTTGTGGGTTTTGTGGGCCCTGAATAGGACCGTGGTAGGTGCAGTTTTGTGGGCCCTGAAAAGGACCGTGAGGGGAACAGATTACCAAAGATCGCTGAAGCTTGGCACATATCAGGACATACACATGTTCGTTCGTAGCTGCATAATTTACAGAGGAGGCCAAAATTCTGCAATGTCAAGCAGTATACTGTGTGTACCTGACTCTGATCCTGAGTTAGAGAAGGCAACGGCAGCGAGGAAGGGAACAGGTGTCACGCATCAGTCAAACCAGCAGTAAATGGGTACCTCACTCTGATCTTGAGGTAGAGAAGGCAACGGCAGCGATTTCCCTTGTTTCCGGTGTACCGTTAACTTGTAGAACTGATTCAATTCCGTTCTATTGGTTTAAAAAAATACGGGGGGGGGGGGGGGGGGGGGTTGAGGGCGGGTCTGTCGTAAGCGTCTCAACTATGAATGCAAGAGACACGCTTTTTTGTTTGCCTCCCAAATCACAATGTGAAATCAACATTTTTCGGTCAAGAAAAAGTACGGTTCTCAGTTTTGGTAATAAATTTCCAGAATTTGATTTAACCGGTGAATAAACGCACAAGTACCGAATTTTATATCAAACTGTGATTGGGCTAGTTCAGCAGAAGTGAAATAAGCCTTTAGCTCTTCCCAGTTCATCAAAATATTAAACATAACCTTTCCACGCACAAGCCACCGCGTAAATGAAGGTTTTTCAAAGGGAAGGGGGGCAGTTCGGGTTGGCTCAAATTCTGTAGCTGTGTTCATCACAGTAAACAATTCTTTGTATGCTTCTCGTCTTAATTCACTATGGCGAAACCAATTGGGTATTTCTGACAGTAAAAATCCAATATTTGATTTTAGCTTGGATACTGCATATTGAATGCACAGTGCCAGCGAATGACAGATACATTTGAGTTGCACACAGAAAGGAGATACAGCTTTTAGTCTAGACCATGTAATATGAATACATTAAAGTACGAACCACACATTGTAATATAATGCGAATCTTGACGTGTACGATATTCTGTAAATAAACATGGCTACAAACTGAACATGCTTTTACTGAGTGCCTTCTGAAACATGTGTGTGCTTGTGTAGATGACGAGGTAATGCTTATATACATACATCATAACATTACATGGTGGCAGCGGTCGATACCGGACTGACGCAAAAAAACAGCTACACGATAACACGTGAGTACAGTATTCGGCTAATTTTCGTCATCGAGGTCAGCCATGGCGGCGAAACAATATCGCAACGCACCGCAAATGAGATTCGCCGGTAAAGATGATAAGAGTGAAGCTTTCTTGTTATGGCGCCAACGCATAGATCTATATTCCAAGACCACTGGTCTGGAAGGACAAACCCTAACTCCATATATCCTAGAAGCATTGGACGATGAAGGTTTGAAAATTTACAACAGTTTTGCTACCGCCATGCCTGTGGAGTCGGCGACAGACCCCGCAGCCATATTGGACGAATTTGAAAAACGTCTGATAATAAAGCACACGAATTTTAGAGCGGCAAGATTAGAACTTCACCACCTGCGACAGAAACCTGGTGAAAGTCTAGATGATTTTTTTCACTCGCATCAAGGAGAAAACAAGTGTATGCAAATTTAACAAAGAAGAAGAAAAAGAGCGAATTATCGAACAGATCCTTCTCAGCACACCAATGCCAGAGTTCCAGAAATGGATACTGAGCCAGAGTGATACACTAACTGTACAACAACTTCTGGATGAAGGCAGGAAACACGAGGCACAAGCACTAAACATTAAACAAATTCAGCAAGGTACATTAGCAGCCCAGGTGGATGCAGTGAAAAGCTATAAACCCAAACACAACAAAGCAACTGGTTCGAAGCAACAAGAAAAACACAACACAAGCAGAGGTGCTATGTGTAAATGTTGTGGCCTAAACCACGTACAAAACCACTGTCCAGCTAAAGACTCTACATGTCATTACTGCAGAAAGAGGGGCCACTGGATAAAATTATGTTTCAAGAGGAAACAAGACAGTGCTCAACACAACCTTCACAGCAGAGAGTCATCAAAACAAACACACTTTATGATGACTGAGGACCTTGACTCCAGTGAAGAAAGTGATCCTTCCACATTTGATACTGTGAAGATACTAACTTTCAGTAATGAACCAAAGAGAACGCAGGCTTTCTGCAAGGTACAATTCCGAATACCAGGAATTAAAAGGCACAAAGAAAGATATATTCGGTTCAAGATAGACACAGGTGCCCAAGGTAACACTCTACCCTTAAGAATATTCAGACAGATCATGCCTGACAAGGTGGATGAGCAAGGATTTCCCACAAGGGATGTAAAAAGTAGGAGTGGCAGGACAAAGCTAAGAGCTTACAATGGAACAAGTATAGACTGTTTCGGAGCAGTAACACTTGAATGTTTATACAGAGACTCTGAATGGACATCGTCAACATTTTACTTGGTAGATGTTGAAGGACCTGCAATTTTGGGTTTACCAATGTGCGAAAAGCTGAGTGTGGTAACTATTAACAACATTAAAGCTGACAAAAAAGAACATCTTACTCTACACGTCACTGGAGTAGATGACCTTAAACAGCGATTCCCAGAACAGTTCGACAGAATAGGCAAACTTCCAGGAAAGGCAAGATTCTTTTTAAAAGACAACGCTGAGCCAAAGATAGACCCACCTAGAAAGTATCCTATACATGTTAAACAGAAACTTGCCACAGAACTAGAAAAGATGGTGCAGAATGATGTTATTAGAAAGGTTGAAGAGCATTCTGATTGGTGTAGTAGTATCACAACCGTTCTGAAGCAGGATGGTTCTCTTCGGGTTTGCCTTGACCCAAAACACTTAAACAACAGTCTAAAGCGCTGTCCACACAAAATGCATACAGTGGAAGAGATAACTCACAGATTCCACAATGCCAAATATTTTTCTAAACTAGATGCTGTACACGGATACTGGAGTGTTGAGATAGCAGAGGAAAGTCAACTCCTTACAACTTTTCGAACACCATTCGGCAGATATTGTTTCAAGAGACTCCCATTTGGTTTGAATGTATCACAAGACATCTTTCCAACAGAAGATTGACAACATTGTTGAGCAATGTTCTGGTACAGTGGCTATTGCGGATGACATTGTAGTCTGCGGCAGGTCAGAACAAGAACACGACCGTAACTTGATTAACTTGATGCATGTAGCACAGGCCAATGGGCTAACATTCAACAGCAAAAAGTGTACAATTAAGGCAACGGAGATACAATTTTTTGGATTGCTGTACACCCAGAATGGTGTAAAACCAGACCCTAAAAAAGGTTGAAGATATTCATGACATGCCAACACCAGCTACAAAGAAGGAACTGCAACAATTCTTAGGTGCTGTCAATTTCCTAGCACAATTCATACCAAATTTGTCAGCTGCTGCAGAACCTTTGCGATCTCTACTACAGAATGAAACTCCGTATGAATGGTCAGAAGACTACCAACACATATTCAACCACTTGAAGACCCTCATATCATCTGATGCATGCTTGAAATACTATGACATGCAAGCACCCACTTTTCTCATGGTTGATTCCAGTCTGAAAGGCCTAGGAGCAGCACTTTTGCAACCAGACAAAAATCCTGAAGGACACTATGCCAAAGAACTTCGTCCTGTAGCTTACGCAAGCAAATCATTAAGTTCTGGCGAAAAGAAACTTGCAAACATTGAAAGAGAAATGCTAGCTGTACGTTTTGGAATCAAACGCTTCCACACATTTCTTTTCAACCGCCCATTTACAATTCTCTCAGATCACAAGCCACTTGAGATGATTCATAAAAAACCAATAGCTTCAGCACCACCACGACTACAAGCTCTGTTATTGGAAACACAAGGTTATGATTTTAATATTCAGTATATCCCAGGAGAGGATATAGGTCTTGCAGATGCTCTCAGCAGACTACCAAACCCCAACAAGACAGCAGATCTTACCCCAAACATCAAAGTTGATTTTGTCAAGTTTAGCGATAATCGGCTTGAACACATCAGAGAAGACACAATGAGAGATCCTATCCTTAACTCTCTCAAAGAACTGATATACCATGGATGGCCAAGCTCTATCAGGGAAGTTCCAACACACATCCGTCCATACTACTCGATGAGGGACGAGTTAAGCATCGAAGATGGTCTGATCCTTAAAGGAGATCGCATTGTTGTACCAGAAACACAACGCGATATCATCCTTAAACAGCTCCATAATAGTCACCTTGGTATTGTGAAGACACAACTGAGAGCAAAGAAAGATGTTTACTGGCCACAGATAAACAAGGACATAGAAACACTATGTAAAAACTGTTCAATTTGCCAAGAACATGCAAATAGGCAGTGCAGAGAACCTCTCATACCATCAGACATACCATTGAGCCCTTGGAGCATTATAGGAACTGATATTTTCTCAATCGACAATAATGACTATCTTATTATTGCTGATTACTACAGCAAATTTCCCATCATTGAGAAACTTCCACAACCCTCACCATCAGCTGTTATTGCAGACATTACAAAGAAGTATTGCAGCATGTTTGGCATCCCAGATGAAATTAGATCAGACAACGGTCCACATTTCTCAGGTCAAGCATACAGAAACTTCACTAAGGACTGGAAGATCAAACACACAACATCATCACCTAGATACCCTAAATCTAATGGTTTCATTGAGAGACAGATACAAACTATCAAGTCAATCATGAAGAAAACAAGAACAGAGGATGTACACCTAGCACTCTTGAGATGGAGAACAACACCGGTAGACAGTAAGATCGACAGTCCAGCAGAACTTATGTTTGATAGAAGAATTCAAGCCTCCTACCATCTAAGGTCCACTTCCGTCCACAACATAGAGACAGCACATATGATCAACTTCAGCATCGTCAGCAAGTTCAGAAATCCAACTATGACAAATGTGCTAAAGACTTACCACCATTATATCCTGGTCAGCATGTGACTACCTACAACCACAACAATGACACATGGTCAAAAGCAACAATCATTTCCAGAAACCCTGAACCCAGGAGCTATACTTTAAGACCAGACACAGCAGCAGCAACCTCCTGAGGCGAAACAGAGTGGACATAAGAGAAATCCCACAGAATACAACAGAACAGAGAATTCCCATGCTTTCAACAGACAATGCAGTAACTCCAGACTTTGGTGCCCCACAAAACCAACAAGCGCCAAGGCCGAAATCACAACCAACTCAAGCTAAACCAGGGACTTCCGCAGAACCACCAGCACTTTACACCACTCGTTCTGGCCGTACAGTGACACCTCCCAGCCGATACAGACAGTGACATATATACTCACACTGAGCATTACACATACTTATCCTTTCTCACATGAAACATTTCGTTGGAAATGTTTGCACACATTTTTTTTTCAAAAAAGGGGGGATGTAATATGAATACATTAAAGTACGAACCACACATTGTAATATAATGCGAATCTTGACGTGTACGATATTCTGTAAATAAACATGGCTACAAACTGAACATGCTTTTACTGAGTGCCTTCTGAAACATGTGTGTGCTTGTGTAGATGACGAGGTAATGCTTATATACATACATCATAACATTACAGACCACACAGAGTTGTTGCACCCAACCATGTTTGATGCACCATCAGTTGCAAAACCAATGCAACTTGCAAGACTCTGACCACATCTTTTTATTTCCTCGTCAATTAAATTGAATATCTTTTCTCCTGTAGCCTTCTTCTTCTTCTTTGATCCATAACCACCAACCGTCAAAGCAGTCAGCGGCCATCACGCCTGGTGGCGTCTTGTAGGGCAGCAACAAATTGATTCCACTTTGCTCGGTCGGTGGCCATCCTTCGTACAGTGCCCCAACTGCGGTTCATTCTTTGCATCTCAGCTTCCACAGTTCTCCGCCAAGTTGTTTTTGGTCGGCCTCTCTTTCGCTTTCCCTCGGGGGTCCATAGCATAGCTGTTCTTGTTATGGTATCAGGGTCCCTTCTGAGGACGTGGCCAACCCAACTCCAGCGTCTGCCAGCTATGATGGTGTGCATGTCTTCCTGGTTACTCCGAATAAGTAGTTCTTGGTTGCTGATGGTGTTTGGCCAAAAGATTCGGAGAATTTTCCTTAGGCAGATTGTGTGGAAGGACGACAGTTTTGACATTTCCTTCTCTGTTACTCTCCAACATTCCGCACCATAGAGAAGCACAGAAAGTACATCCTGTGGCCTTTTGCACCGGAATTAAACCTATAAATACAGTTACAATTTCCTTTCTCATATCACGCAAAAATCTAACTAACATGCACAAGTGTTTTTGTGTTGAAATGTCAGTAGATTCATCTAAAATGATGGTATATTTCTTGTTCTAAAAGTCATCAATGAGGTCAGTTTTCAGTGCAGGCGAAATGATGTTTTTGACTAAGCATGCATATTTACTTCTGTGTAACTTTATGTGCTCCAGTGTACTTCCATGCCCATGTGCTATCATGATTTCACTCAGGTGGTCAACTGTACGTATCGCACAATGGCATGTCATGCTTACAGCAATTTGCAGCTCTACTGCCTTAACTTTATCCGTATCTTGTCTTGGAGTCTTTCTTACATTAAGTTGCGTCTGGCCTTGTAATGGAGTTCTCCGCTTGTGTTTCTCCGATTTTTCATGATTTGAGAGGTTGCTAATTCTTGATAAAATGTTGCAGTGGCACAATTTACAATAAGCTGCTTCCGACCCATCAGCAGCCTTTTGGACCCATATAAATGTTTCTTCCCATTTGCTTTTGTACTTACGATTGCTATCGTAAGAAGCCTTCCATTTATTTGACAACATGGCCATGACTTGATAATAAATCATTTAAAAAAACAGCCGAAGGTGTCACAGTTTCACCACAAAACGTTATTACATATAGAAAGTACACTTCACGGCAGATTAGTATGATTATAAATAATTATAAATCACATCCAAACACTTCGGAGGTCCGAGAGTCCAGACAAACTGGAGCGACGGTTGGCTATTTTATTTATTTTTTGCCTTCTTCTGGCGAGGCGCGTTCCTTTCAACCTATTTGGTTATATCAGAGCCCCGGTTGGGGCCTTTTTGCCCAGATTCTTGGCGGCAGAAATATTGTCAAATGTAACTGACCAAAAAACATTTCTCTTAAAGGAAAATGATTTAGAAAAAGGATGGTTTGTAATTTTCGTGCAGATAATTTTAGCATTTAATAAGCAAGGAAAAAGCCAAAAAGCCAAATGAATTTTCTAACGCCAATCACATTTTTTAAAAGCCAGATTTCTGAAATCTGGCTTAAAAGAAGCCAATATGGCAACCCTGGGCGGAAGAAGCTGTTACAGTATTATCAAGGTTGCCACTCAAGTTCTAGAGATAAACCTATATTTTCTTCTTTAAAAAACCCAGAAATACCCAGATTATTTTATAAATATTAGACAAACATAAAGGTATGTTTTTAGGCACTCGTAAGAAATAAAGAAGTAGAACACTAGACAACAGAAAAACAACAGACGTGAGTGGCTTACCCAGATTATTTTATGCCTCAAATACACGGGATAGACGATGCTGAAACAATCTTTTAGTGCAACTTTAGCACAAATAAGCTGTGTGCTACCAATTTTTATTTATTTCTTCATTTTTATTATTTTTTTTTAATTACCAAAAATTCACAATTATATTAACATGATTTTATTAACACCATAATATGTGAACTCTTGAAAATGAGATATTTTAACAGTAACATACTTACAGTAGTTACATTAACAAAATGTTCCTCAAATCAAATATAAAATGTTAGTTGTAACTTGTTACTGTTGAAAATTGTCACTTATCAGCGACTCGGTATCCATATCGACAACTTCTCCTTCGTCAAGATCATATGCATGAATTGACAACGGAGAATCTTGATTGTGGAGTTCCAAAATCTGTGCATATCTCTGCCGACAACGTCCTTCACGCACATCTTCAACCACGCTTTTACTAGGATTAAACTTATGACAAACTCCAACTTTGGCAACTGCTTGCTTGGCTAGTATTCGATTGGGAACTGTTTCACACAAAAGCTTGTTGGTTTGTTTAGTTTTAACTAAGTTAACCTTCAAAAACACTCTTTCGACGCATGCTGAAGAGTGAGGTAGTGCCAAAAGCGTGCACATGAGGTCAGCCAAAACATCAAATTTCTTTTGGTTATGGGCATCTGTTACTTGTTGCAGTCCAGCCAGAATGCGGGCAGATCCTCATCCATCAGATGTCCAAGATCTTTTCGGTACGATGCCAGTTCTCGCCTTGATCAGACAGACGATCAATGCTCTCTTCTTCCTCGTTCGTCCTGAAAAGGACGTTGGTTGAGTTGTGTCCATTTACAGCGGGGCTGCGATATTTGTGCCTTTCGGCCGACACATCCGACTTCAGCACGGCATTTTTGGGACCGGGTTAGCCTTCCCTCTTCGATCCCTACTCACTCAGCCAGACTGCAGTGATGCAGCCTGTTTCCAGGACCACCACTTGGAGGTGGAGTAGGGTCTTGGTCAGCTCTGGTTCGCTGACCCTGACGCAAGCAGTCTAGCTATCAGGCTTTCTTCTGAAACAACTTTTGGGAGCTGCGCTGCTAATGGAATGACAGAAGGTTTGTTGATCTCGAGAGTATGCATGCTTTGGATCCAACAGCTGGTGTAAACTAGTGCCCTAGATGAATGGAGAGTTACGCCAACTAAGGTTTGGCCGCCATTTTCGGCTTAACCCGTATCGCCGGAAAAAGGACCCAATCGCGACTTTCAGACCCAATTTGCATTTTCGTTTAGGTTAAGTACTAATTTGAAATAAAATTAGCTACAAATACAGTAGCACATATTTGTATCTATTCCATTTTACAGCGATACGGGTTCAGCCGAAAATGGCGGCCAAACCTTAGTTGGCGTAACTCTCCATTCATCTAGGGCACTAGTGTAAACGAGTAAAAAAAAACAACGTCAGTGATGTGGTTAAAAACAAGAATTAAATTTAAGTGGAATAAAAAAATATATAGCACATGATTTGTTTACCTTTAATTATAATATACGAGTAAATATAATATATAATGCTCAGTGCATAGAATATACAGACATTGTAAACGCCAATTGTCAAATATACCCAGATTAATGCAGATTTGGAACACAAATACCTGTACCCAGATACCCAGACGGAAGCCAAAAAACCCAGATCTAGTAAAAAAAAAAAAATAGCCAGCTGTGGCAACACTGGTTATTATCTTCCACATTTACAGCGCACGAAGCCAACATGTTGTTCATCATCAGTTGCCATCTCCATAACGAAGGTTGGCTGTTGTTCAGTCCTGGTATTTCCTGCATCTGTTTGAAAATGTTTCGGTGTATAAATTAAATAGGCAGGGGGACAGCACACAACCTTGTCTGACACCTCTTTTTATGTCTATGTATGGTGAATAATTCCTTCCAGATCTTACTGTTGCAGTTTGCTCCCAATAAAGGTTACTGAGTATTCTTATATCTTTTCCATCAATACCTATGTCTTCGAGGCATTCAATTATTTTTTTCTCATGATGGACTCTGTCAAAAGCCTTCTTATAGTCAATGAAGCACATATACATACTTTTTTGGACCTCTGTATATTTTTCTGCTAATATTCTTAGGCAAAATATTGCCTCTCTTGTTCCACTGTTCCGTCTAAAACCAAACTGTTCTTCTTGGATTTCGCTGTCTACCTTACTTTTTATTCTTTCCTGTATGATTTTGAGCAGTATCTTAATTGCATGACTCATCAGGCTGATTGTTCTGAAGTCTGAACATTCTGTTGCATTTGGTTTTTTTTGGGCAATGTTATAAAAACTGATGTCTTCATGTCGTGTGGTATATATCCTGTATTGTATATATCGTTGCATAGATCTGTGATTGTATCTATACCAAAGCTCTCCAGAGCTTCTATCATTTCAATTTTTATGTTATCCATGCCTGCTGATTTTCCTTTTTGTATCATATGAATGGCATTCTCTACTTCTGATCTGAGAATGTTTGGGCCTTCATTAGAATCTGGTGATGGTTTTTTTACCTCTGTTGTCCTGGAATAGTTCTTTTACGTATTCTGCCCATCTGTTTTTATATGTCTTTCTCATCAAGTAATATTACACCATTTTTTGTTCTTGATACAGCTTCCTCCTTGTGCAAACCGCGACCGATTTGATAATTTCTTTATTTCTTCATGCATATCTCTTATCATGGGCTTTGCTTCCAAGTCTTCTATTTCCTTGCATTTTGTTTCTATCCACCGTTCTTTTGCTTCTCTACACATAGTACGCATGTCATTGTCTATTGTTTTATATTCTGGAGTGTTTTTTGCTTTCTTTCTTTCTGCCATTTTGTTCAAGATGTCATCTGTCATCCAAATTTAATTTTTCTTAGACCCCTTGTTAGGTAAATTTGCATTTGCTGATTGTATGCTTGTTTTTAAGCATTCCTATTTTGCGGTTGCTTTTTCTTCTGGGTTTTCTCTTCTATACTGCTCCATGCTTTCTGTCAATAACTGTTGATATTTATTTTTGACATCGATTAAATATTTCTGTTTTATATCTGGTTGTTTCAGTGCTGATATTTCTACCTGGGGTTCCTCCTGTCTTCTGTTTCCTGCTCTTTTCAGCTTTATATTTACTTTGATGACGACTGGATTGTGATCTGAATTCATGTCAGCGCCAGGGTGTGTCTTTGCACTTGTGACACTGTTCTTAAATCTATGTTTTATCATGATATAGTCGATTTGATTTCTTGTTACATCTCCTGGGCTTTTCCATGTGTATAATTTCCTTGGGTGGTGTTCAAAAAAGGTGTTACATATGACCAGCTGGTTATCTTCACAGAACTGGATAAGTCTGTCTCCTCTATCATTTCTTGTCCCTAATCCATACTGCCTTACTATTTTCTTGTATTTTCCTTTTCCTACTTTTGCATTCATATCACCCATTACTATCAACACATCTGTAGATTTGACTGGTTTAAGTGTGTGTTGTAGCTCTTCATAGTATTCTTCTATTTCTTCCTCGCTGTGATCTTTAGTTGGTGCATAAGTTTGTAAGATTGATATGTCGAATGGCTTTGCTCTCATCTTTAGTAACATCATTCTGTCATTGTGTGTCCAGTATCCACATACGTATTTTTTCTAACTCCTTCTTTATCAATATTCCTACCCCTCTTTCATGTTTTTCTCCTCCTGAGTGTATAAGCGTGTACTGGTGTCTTGTTATGTAGCCTGTATCCAATAGTCTTGCCTCTGCAACTCCCAGTATATCGAGTTTCATGTCTGTTGCCTTTAATATAAGATTGTCAAGCTTTCCTTCTCCGTTTAGAGTTCTAACATTCCATGTTCCTATTTTTAGGCTTCTCCTACTAGTTTTTAGGTGGTCTTTCTCAGAATGCTCCTTTCAACAGAATTTAAGGAACACTCGTCATTATGTACTTCCTTACTCATTAGAGGAGTTGCCTCTTCCCTGTTAATTTGAACAGTAGATTCTTCCCCAGGGGACAGAGAGTTCTCTACATATCGGTTCTTATCTTGTTGTTGTGATCCCATTACGTTCTGCAGGAAGTACGTGGTAAGGCCCCAATCTCTTCCACGGTGGCTAGCCATTGTCTTTTTCTATGTCCGACATGCCTCTATTGCGCCACACACTTTGCTGTTTCGCTTTGCGAGCCGTTGATCTTCTCAGATTCCTCCGCCTCACTCACCGTCTCAGTCTTTGTGTACTAGGGATGGACATTCCCTTGAGTAAGATTGCTCCTACTCCACCCATGTAGTTTAGCCAGTCAGCCAAGACTGTTGCCCGGGATGTGGGCCACCGCCGTACACAAGCGGTATTCGAGGAGCCATACATGAGCTAGATAAAGAGAGGAGAACCAAATAGGATCCTGACTATCCTAAAAAGGACATGGCTGTCTCTCACCGTGAGGTACTATCCCTCTCTCTTTATCCTACATTCCAATATGTTGTTATGACCAATCAAAACAGGTGTTTACGAATGCGTCTTCAATGGGGTCGGGAATGAGGTCACCAGCCGTGACCACTCCTTAATAAGGAAGTTAGCGTAAAATTACGGAAATCTTCAAACCCACATCCCTCGAGTTATGAGAAAAAAAAAAAGTTTCAAATTTGCTATAATACGGCTAAGGATCAAAGAAGAAGAATGGATATTAAAAATTTACTAGGCAAAACAAAAAGTTAATGGAGAATTTAAAGAGTTAAAAGTTAAGTATTCCTAGTGGTAGCAAAACAAAATTAATACATAAATGGGTGGAGTGGATAAAAGTAAACAATAATTAAATTATATTGTTGTTTTGTTCGTCCATCAGGGTGATGAAGACCTCTCTGTTCATCCAATTATTAGGAATGAGTGATGAAAGTGACTTGCGCAGTGTTTTGGTTTAAAGCGAGGACGAGTTGCGCAATTCGTCGACCTCACTCTCTCGCCTGGGTCCATCTGAATCCAGTGGCAAGACAAGTCAAGACAACTGGAGATACTGGCTATCGCCGTCATGCCCGTTGAACCAACAGGTGGTTTCTTCCGCGCAGTCTATCGAATCCAGTCTTCGCAAATTAAACAAATATGAAACATTCTTAAGAAAACAAATTTTGGAAAACCTTATTTTATAATTGTCTTGACATCACTAGGGTTGACAGCTAGTTTAATTTTCAAGAGAGGAGACAGGATCGTCCTGATGATGAAGACCTAGACAGTCCAAATAATTAGCTTCAAATAATATTTTACTTTCTTCTTCTTCGATCCTTAACCACCGACCGTCAAAGCAGTCAGTGGCCATCACGCCTAGTGGCGTCTTGTAGGGCAACAACAAATTGATTCCACTTTGCACGGTCGGTGGCCATCCTTCGTACATTGCCCCAACTCTGGTTCATTCTTTGCATCTCAGCCTCCACAGTCCTCCGCCAAGTTGTTTTTGGTCGGCCTCTCTTTCGCTTTCCTTCAGGGGTCCAAAGCATAGCTGTTTTTGTGATGGCATCGGGGTCTCTTCTGAGGACATGACCAACCCAGCTCCAGCGTCTGCCAGCTATGATGGTGTGCATGTCCTCTTGCTTGCTACGAGTAAGCAGATCTTGGTTGGTGATGGTATTCGGCCAAAAGATACGGTGAATTTTTCTTAGGCATGTTGTGTGAAAAGAGGACAATTTTGACATTTCCTTCTCTGTGACTCTCCAGCATTCCGCACCATAGAGAAGCACAGAAAGCACGCAACTCTGGTATAATCTTAATTTTGTGCTTGTGCTGTATTGGGAGGACTTCCAGATGTTATTTAGGCTAAAGAAGTCTGTTCTTGCCTTATTCATTCTGATGTTGATGTCTTTGCCTGCCCCACCGTCTGGTGTTACTATGCTTCCTAGGTATGTGAAGGTATCTGTCTGTACCAGTTGCTGATTCCTTACTGATATGGGCTCAGGGTTGCTCACATTGAGCGTCATGACCTCAGACTTCTTTAAATTGATGTTCAAGCCCACTGCTGGCTAAATTAATATTTTACACAGAGCTTATTAGGGAGCTAGGTGGGCAAGGAAAAACATCAGAATATTCCTTCTTTCACATAATGTCATTACAACTAAAATCAACACCACACACTCAATTATACCATGATAGGAAACTCTTTACAGAGCGATACAACAGGAAGCAATCTGATCATCAGAAGAAGTCCTCCCATCCGACAAGTGTTTCGGCCCGATTACTCCTTTACACACTAAGGGGGGCGGGCCCACTTGGGTCATGACTCCCAAGCGTCTCAGCTTCCTGTTGTCTTGTATCGACAACATAAATATAACTGCTACACGAAACAATTGTATACATTGTTAGGCAACTCTAGGTACTGAAAAAAAAAAATGTAAACAAAAAGTAGTGCGTGCAATAACTTTCTTTGCCTCCTGTCAAATAGAAACTGCCAATCTGAATCTCATAAGTCCTAAAACAACCTGTCTTTCTTCTGTTTCTTGATCCAACTAATATGGTATGATTATGGATTTCAAATGTTTTGTTTCAAAATTCTGAGTTTATTTTTTAAATTTAAAATGTTCGATTATTGCCCTTTCTATATACCGAATTTTAATTTTTCTTTATTTTATTTATTTACTGTCAGAACCATTGAATTTTTTGTCAAAACATATTTATACTCGTACTTGGATAACCATTTGAATAAAATTAAATATGTTTGTACTTATATTAAATAGCTAGGTTTTTGTGTGTGACGATACAATATCTCACCAAAACAAAGCCACCCCCACCAGATCAAAACAAACAACCTATCTATATAGAAAAGGATCACCAAAAAAGCTAAATATTAATTTGTATAAATAAGTAAAAAAAATTACAAATAATTAAAAAATTAAAAAATATAAGTTTTTAAAAAAATATATAATAAAAGAAGGATAAAATAGGGTGTGTGGGGGGGGGGTTTGGGTTGTGGTTTTGGGGTGGTGTGTGTGGGGGGGGTGGGGGGTAGGGGGGTGGGTGGGGGGTGGTGTTTGGTTGGGGTTGTTTGGGGGTGGG